>OY757013.1:112645725-112970903 GCA_963580285.1 Lucinisca nassula | reverse complement strand
CCTCAAATCAAACAAACTAAGAAACTGAGCAGGGTCTACATGGGTTAAACGAAACAGTTTTGGTTCCCATTCAGGACTATCCTCCCAGCGTACACTCCGAGACAATCAACCCACCAGTTTTATTGGTTGTTTCCATTCCAATCATTATGATAACACATCCATGTGTGATGTGCTCTGCTGGTATGGACATGTAGAAAGCTCCAACAGTGCAGTCAAGACTGCCTGTGACATACAGGTAGGTGGAAAGCGGGGGCCTGGAAGGCCCAAGATGATCTGGCAGCAGCTGGCAGAAAGAGATTGCAGAGAATGGAAGCTCTCTGCTATGGATCCTCATGATATACAAGCCTGGAGATCTGGTGTAAGATCTGCCATGCGTGCAGCAAGCCAGCTACCTGGAAGGGGGCCCCACTTATGTGGATGTTGCCCCTGTACCTGCACGTTAATCAAACATCCGTTGATGATGATGTGACACAGTGAATTCTTTCGTATCCCATTACTCATTATTTTGATGGAATTTTGTCATATTTTACTTTTTTATACACCAAATATAGGTTTTGGGTGCTCATTAGAACCGCCTATGTGAGACAGTTCTAACAAGTACCCACAACCTATGTCTTGGAGCAGAAATAAGCAAAATTATGCATACCCCTGTAAACCCACAGTTTTGTCTTTATAAAGTGGGGTTTACAAAGCTCTTAATGTGATGAGTGGACACCAATGGACTTAAACATTGTCAGACTCTATAAATGAAAACTTATATATTGCAATAGGCTGGACTGATGCAGATATTGATTTCAGATTTTGTTTGTTTGCTTTTTTCTTGTTGCAAAATGAGATATCATAAAGTTGCTGGCTTTTGTCTGAAACTTCTGAAAATGATACATTTGGGATGGTATGATACATGTTTTCAGATTTATTTTTTACTCAGTGTTCAGATTTTTTAATCGTCCAAGTCTCATCACGAAAAAACACGCCCATATAATTCAGACTCCCCTTGAACCCTACTTTTATATAGTAAAACTGGGTTTTTCATGGGTAAACCTTATTTTTTCTTATTTCTGCTCTAAAACATTGATTGCGGGTACTCGTTAGAACTGCCGTGATGAGGTTTTCTAACGTATACCCACTATCTATATTTTTAGCAGAAATAAGGAAAATGTCACCATTTTTCATCTAAAATTTTCGTTTTTTAGTCGGTAAAATTTACAATGTATGTGTATAGGCGAAATGTAATTCTATTTTTCGTAATGTCATGCGTGATGCTGCAAAACTGAACTAAAAATCGACTGTTATACTTATAGGTAGTGAACTAGCTAGAGCAAGTGTAGACTGTGAGCTGGGATTCTCCTATGGATTAGGGGACAGGGAGAAGGTGGATATTTACGGGATGAAGACTCTTCCAGGAGGTACATGGAGCTAGCACACCACAACCCCTTATTAACCCTTATCTTGCTGAATATTCATTTAAGCCACACCCATTTCTGTCTGTCAACCAATCAAATTACTTGATGTAATTTATTGCTACAAATTCATACACTGAATACCAAACAGTGCAGATCCTGATCAGATGGCTTCTTCAGAAGCCATCTGATCTGGATCTACACTGTTTCAAAAGATAGGGGTTGTCGTGAACAGCAAGATAAGGGTTAACACTGTTGTTGGGGTCCAAAGCAGGAATTTTGTTTGTTAAACAACTGTGTTATATCCAAACAAAAATGTATAGATTAGAGCTGTAACACTATTAAAGGCTTGTTTAACCCTTTTTGTACCAGAAACCCCTAAATGGTTAACTGGCAAACAGTGCAGGCCCAGATCAGATGCCGCAGAACGCGGCATCTGATCAGGGCCTACACTGTTTGCAAAAAGTTCAGCCATTTTCTGAATATATTTTGAAGAAAACACAACCTGACACCCCTAGATTTTGAAATGGGGTCCTGCTATATAAAAGGAGGAAGATTCCATTTGGTACAAATAGGGTTATTGTTTATGGGTTGTCCTAAGGCCAAAGTAAAATATAGATGTTACAGGTTGCATTGAGATTTAAGGTAGGGACAGTGGGTTGGAAAATATTTTAGTTTCTTAACTTTTACTGAAGGGCAATAGGAAAAGAACACAAAGGAACAGTGGGGGCCAAAAAATCCTTAAAATTGGCATTGAAAAGTTGGGCATGGTTGGGTAACCTGAAACACATACAATGTACTTTATTTTATTTTGCTACCCATTTTGTTTTAGCTGCAACAATTCTATTTTTTGCACTGCTGTTAAAATGTTTCTTTTCTATGTAAAGATAAAAAAATCTGATTTCTTTTATCTAAAATATTTTGGCAATCAAAGGTTCACTGTACAAGTTCAAGACCCACTTGTCAGTGATGAACACTGATTGGTCAATTAACTACATGTCGGCCCCCACCCATCGAGGCTTGAAGTAATAGATGGGCTGCATGATGCTTCCACGCAGAGCTGAATCTGACCCACACACGAGTACTGGTAAACCGCTTAGAGGATCTAAGCCTGCCCAGGCAAAGCGGTGTGAGTGTCGGACCGTCCATGCTTATAAACTTTATTGGTTTCATTGGGAGACAGGGCTTTAGATGTCATTTCATATCAATGTCGGGTAAAAGTCCCACAAAATTGGGAGCAACGTCTCCAAAATGACCTTTACAGTGTTGACGGGGACTTTAAACCTCAAATCAAACAAATGTACTACATGTACCTACAGCACCAAAAAATATTTTGTTTCATTAAGATATTTGTTGAAATTTACATCAAACAGTTAACTGTTTTGAGGTCAGTGGTGCAAAGCGTCAATCATGACTGATTTTATCTTCACAGTGCTTTGTGACAAATATTTTTGCCATCCAAGACAGGGGTAAATCAAAACCTTTTGATCTGACAATTAGGAAATTATTTTTTTTTGTTGTTGAATAAAGAGGATGTTGCAGCTGATACAAAATGAGGGGTACACCACAACCTCGTTATAAGACTATTAATGGAGTCCAAGTAGAAACCATGTTAGTTAAACAACTGTGTTATATCCAAACAAAAATGTATAGATTATATAGAAAAATAACCATTTATGGTCATTTTTCTATATAATCTATACATTTTTGGGATCCATCTCAAAATTGTGTTATATGCAAAACCGTGTTATAATGAAGTGTGTTATAATGAGTTTGTGGTGTAGGTCTTACTATTCTAAAAATCATGACATTTTGACTGATCACTGCTGATGTCCTAAAATTGGAATAAGGTAACATTGCTGTGGCTATGTTTATTTATTTATATTTTATTATTTTGGTTTTACAGCTCTTTCAAGAGTATTTCACTTATGTTGAGCCGGTCATTATTCAGAGGTGGGCAAAATAAAAACCCAAAAAAACCTGATTATACGTCATTACACCTGACTAATGACCCAGGATAAGAGGGGATATCCAAAAACAGTTGAACTCTCGTTATCTCGACCTCACCTATCTCGACCCTATCACTTATGTCGAACCGATTTCTAAGTCCCGAATATTTCGGCTATATATTTATTGTATTTCAACTTTGCATGTGTCGAACTACTCTTAAGTCAACACTTCGGCTATCTCCCCCATCATTTTCAGTCCCTAAATATATTTTTCACTGTTTTTACTGCTGTGTATCTCGAACCGAAATTCATGAGATAAAGAAGGAAAAAAAAAAAAAACGCCGCCGGTCTTTCAATTAAAGAAAAAAATAATAGACCTTTACAAAACAGTTCATCAATACTCACACTGTTTTTAATTTTCCAAATTGTCCAGGTGCATTAAAGTTAGCACAAACAATACCCTTACCGCTATTACGAAAATCACGTGCGTATAATAAAGACTGACACGCAGTGCTCAACCTTTGATCTTAACACCTTCTCGTTTCCAAGATTTCCATGATAAAAGGCGGCTCGGATTTGTATTAATGTACAATTAGGTATTATCGGTTGTTTTACGTACTCATCATTAGTGTCAAAATTGAGTATTGCCCCTTGTCCCGATGCACATACAAACAGTGTAGATCCTAAAAAGATGGCTCATGACCAGCTTTCTTGGCAGGACCTAAACTGTTTAAATCAATACGAGGGACTACTGTATGACGTTTAGCACATACTGCTCAGCATTGCATTCACAAGCGGGGAACCATCCCAATAAAGTACATATCTATTTTAGCTTATTTGGATACCCGAATTTGCAGGAATTCAAAAGACAACAAAACTCGTGAGAAATCTTTTATAATCGCTATACTTCGACAAGCTCCATTACTTTCATAAACAAATTTTAAAAAACTCAATAGGCTGTGCATGTTAGTGCTATTACACTAGAATACCCAAGAATATCACGGCAAATAATTGGCTCCGACATGCATGTGACATCGCACTTTGGTTATCTCGCACTACGGATAACTCGAACTTTTTTATCCAGTCCCGTGATGTTCAAGATAACGAGTGTCGACTGTATTATTTTTCTTACTTCTGCACGAAAACATATGTTGTGGGTACTCATTAGAAGCGCCTCACCAAGGCGCTTCTAATAAGTTCCCACAACATACATTTTCATGCAGAGATGAGAAAAACATCAGTGCTTTTCAAATGGAAAAGTGCTTTATCTGGAGCTATGAGTGACCTCCCATTGGCATCTCTTGTCAATGTTTATTTTGTTTGTTTGATTTGAGGTTTAATGTCCCCGTCAACACTGTAGAGGTAATTTATACCCCCACAAATGAAATTTGGGGGGGTATATAGGAGTGAGCTTGTCGGTCGGTCGGTCGGTCGGTCGGTTGGTTGGTCGGTCGGTCGGTCGGTCTGTCGGTCTGTTGACTTGGTTTCCAGACGATAACTCAAAAAGCGCTTCACTGATTTTTATAATTTTTGGTACACTGATGTAACGTCATAAAATACAGGTCAAGTTCGATTTCCACTACAATTCGTCAATTTTCGACATAGTTATGGCCCCTTCAAGTGAAAAAATTGCAAATTGGCGCTGTTGTACTATCAAGGCAGTTTTTGTGGGGGTATTCATCACCTTTAGTGATAGCTCTAGTTTTGGAGATGTTGTTTCCAATTTTGTGGAACTTTTACCTGACATTGAGATGAAATGACATCTCAAGCCCTGTTGCCCAATGAAACTAATAGGGTTTATTAGCATGGACAGTCCGCCTCGCACCGCGGTTCCTGGGCAGGCTTAGATCCTCTAAGCCGTTTACCAGTACTAGTGTTCGGGCCGGATTCAGCTCTGCGTGGAAGCCCATGCAGCCCATATATTTCTTCAAGCCCCTATGGGCGGGGGTGTTAATGTTTATACTGACAATGTATGTTTCACTTCCTTTTTCACAGAGGCTCCAATCTTCATCTATATACATGGGGGATACTGGCAAGAATTAGGGTAATTATCATTATCACATTTATCCCTTCAACTGCTATATGAATTCCTTCAGCAGACAACATTCTGGGTCCATTTGTTCAAAGCTTATGACATTGTTAGTTAACATATCGTTAACCCTTTTTGTACCAAATGGAATCTTCCTCCTTGTATATTGCAGGAGTCCATTTCAAACTTAAGGGGTGTCAGGTTTTGTTTTCTTCAAAATTGATTTGGAAAATGGCTGAACCTTTTGCAAACAGTGTAGGTCCTGATCAGACACTGCATTCTGCGGCATCTGATCTGGGCCTATACTGTTTGGCAGAGTACCCGTTTTGGGGTTCTGGTACTAACGGTAAATAGGTTAAAGTATTGATAATTTGATCTGGTAAATACATGTATGCTTATATTTTTGCTGAAAAAAATATGAGCAGCTTTTGCATCTGCAAGAGCTGCTCACATTTTTTTCAGCAAAAATACCACTGTATTAGATATTGTACTTACTAGAGCTGTTAATAATTTGACCGTTAATGAGCTCGTCATGCTAATGATGCTTTGAATAACTGGGCCCTGATTTTTTGTTTTAATATTTCTCATAATAAACAGGGCTTGACATTATATGTGAATCGTCTGCTGGGCCTCAGTTCATTAGAAAAATGTCAATTTTTGGGGTTGATTGTTTTTCAATGGATCAATACTTATAAAGCCCAAGTAGCTCTTTTTTCTAAAGTTCATGTGACTATCACTGACTTGTAGAAAGTCCAGGTATCTTGTTTATGCAAAATAGCAGCATTAATTTTATCACTGTGAGGTCATTGTGTTGCATAGTAGGGCTGTCTATATAATCTGGACTGGAATCATGTATTGGGCTTGGCAAACATTGTAGATCCTGATCAGAAGCAGAACATGGCATCTGATCAGGATCTACACTATTTGCTTACAGTACATGATATTAAGGGTCAATGGATGCAGAATGCAGCATCTGATCAGGGTCTACATTGTTTGCTTACAGAACAGGAAAGTAAGGGTTTAAGGAAATGTTAGCAGTCTTAAGGGGAATGGGAACACCTTCAGGGGAGGCAACTCCTGCAAAATTATTTTTGTCTCCCATGTCAATAGGGGTCAACTCTTAAAGGAAAGAATTTGCTCTTTAGCAAATTCTTTCCTTTAAGAGTAGACCCCTTTTTCAGTGAGACAGGGCTTATAGTAAAGTGAACAGGAAGTCCCGAAAGTTGTCTCCCTTTGAAAATTGGCGAAAAAATCTGCCAGGTGTTCCCATTTCCCTTAAGTCACAGTTCCAGATCATGTTCCCAGCCTACATGTGCCTTATCCCCTTACTTACTCCAAGAAACAGATATTGTGGACATTTACTAGAATTGTTTTGGTGAGGCAGTTCTAACAAATATCCACAACTTCTGTTTCTTGAAGTGATAAGAACAGTATAGCTGACCAACTAGATATGACCTAAAAAGTGTTGACAGGGAAGTTAAAACTAACAAAAAAAAATGTCGCTTTACATAATAATTACATTAAAAATCGCCATTAGTTAGGTTGCTTTTATATCTGTTGATATTACAGTCGAGAGATGTCTAGTTTCATGGTTCCCCCTCTTGCCAAAGCTGGGGCTGTTGTTACAGTCTTAGGCTACGAACTTGCACCAAAAGGTAAGAATCTAGACCAAACCACTAGTCTATTCATATACAGTAAAATCCATGTTAAGTCCACCTTTGGGTCTGTTCAAAATAGGTCTTAGTATTAGAGTGATGCATTATATGCATTTTTGAGCCGGTATGTTTACTAATCCACACTTTGCCTGGGCAGGCTTATATGTAAGTGGTTAACCAGTACAGAGCACATACAAACCTAATCAAACTCAGATAAGACTGCTCCTGAAGGACCAGTCTGATCAGGGTCCTCACTGTTTGCCATTCCATCTGCACTTCTTGGACTCTTTGCTAGATTGTGAAAGAATTTTATAAAAATTTTAGGAGAAATACAGCAAGTCCTCAAGATGTCCAAATTTTTAGGAGTTTTACGGTATTGGAATGTTTAATAGCAGACTTTACTGTTTATTTGGGATCTCTAATGACCTTATCAAGTACATTTACGAAAAGTTCGTCCAGCCACATTTACAAGTCTGTGAAATAAACACCCTGATAAAGCTAGATAAAGAGGGATTTACATGGGTATACATTGTTTTTTTCATATACATGCTCAGAACATGTAAATTGTGGGTAGTCATTAGAACCACCTTATGGAGGTGGTTCTAATGACTACCCACAATCTACATGTTCTGAGCACGTATATGAAAAAACAATGGATACCCTTATAATCATTAGAACCATCTCATGGAGGTGGTTCTAATGAGCACACACAATCTATATTTGGAGCAGAAATAAGTTAACAATTTTTCTTCAGACAAAATGCCATTTTCCGCGGCATGGTGGAAATCATTATCTCACATGGGAATGTTTTCCTGATGCTAACTCAAGCAAATTTGACTCCTGTAAAGCATCCCCACCCAGCGGGGCTTGGAGAAATAGATTGGGCTGAATGGTGCTTCCGCCCATAGCTAAATCTGACCAAACTTGAGTACTGGAAAACCGCTTAGGTCTAAGTCTGCCCAGAGAAAGTGGTGCAAGTTGGACTGCTTCTTAAACCCCAGTGGTTTCTTTGGAGGTTGGGCTTGAGATGTCATTTCATCTCCATGTCAGGTTAACGTCCCACAAAATCGGAATTAACATCTCCAAAATGACCTAACTAGTGTCGACTTGGATGTAAAACCTCAGCACAAATGAACAAGACTCCTGTAAATACACCAAAACCTCTTTATAACACTATTAATGGGACCCAAAGCAGAAACCCTATTAGTTAAACAACCGTGTTGTATCAAAACAAAAATGTATAGATTATATAGAACAATTGTAATTTTTCTATAAAATCTATACCTTTTTGGGCTCCATCTTGAAACCGTGTTATATCCATAACTGTGTCATAATGAACTGTGTTATAATGAGGTTGTGGTGAAAAACAAAATACTGTCCTTAATTTAGATGAAGATCCATAGTTTGTTTTAGCTTGTGCATTAAATTGACCATTATGTGACTTATAATATGTAGACAAGGGTAAATTGCTGAAAAAAATTATAATTCTTAGCGGGTATCATGAACGTTACACAGTCGCTGTTAAGGGAATGTGTGGTGGCTGTTAAAAGTCTCCCTGCCCTTCATCACAGTGTGGGTTATATTTCCTAGTCCTTTGGGATCATTGATTCCACTGTGGAATATTGAAAATATTGGAAGGTTACTGATGAGGCCTAATTGGCCAAAACTAGCTAGTCTGGCCCAGAAACAACTTGTACACTCTACAGTTTTCAATTCTGCTCTCTCTCGTATATAATATAGTTTGGCCCCCGCCCATCGGGTCTTGAAGAAATAGATGGGCTGCATGATGCTTCCACATAGAGCTGAAACCGACCCACACACGAGTACTGGTAAACCACTTAGAAGATCTAAGCCTGCCCAGGCAAAGCGGTGCGAGTTGGACCGTCCATGCTAATAAACCCTGTTGGTTTCATTGGGCGGCAGGGCTTGAGATGTCATTTCATCTTAATGTCGGGTAAAAGTCCCACAAAATTGGAAGTGACATCTCCAAAATGACCTATACAGTGTTGACGGGGACCTTAAACCTCAAATCAACAAAAGAAATATAATATATTTACAGAATTTCTAAAAGATTTATTAAAAAAAAGCATATTTTCCAAAGGTAGAACTCTCAATATGTACACTTTGCATTTGTGTTTTAAAACACAATAATAGTATGTTAACAAGTTTGTGAATGCCCCCTCCCTCCCCCCCCCCCCCCCCCGCTCCCATAGGGGCTTGAAGAAATATATGAGCTGCATGATGCTTCCACGCAGAGCTGAATCCAGCCCACACACTTGTACTGGTAAACCGCTTAGAGGATCTAAGCCTGTCCAGGAACCGCGTTGCGAGGCGGACTGTCCATGCTAATAGACCCTATTGGTTTCATTGGGCGACAGGGCTTTAAACAAACAAAACAAGTCTGTGAAATGGAAACCCATGTAAACCCACGTTATATAGAGAATCCAGGGGTTTACATTAGTTTTCTTATTTGTTTGTATGTTTCATTTGAAGTTTAACGTCCCCGTCAACACTGTAAAGGTCATTTTGGAGACATTGCTTCCAGTTTTTGGGACTTTTACCCGATATTGAGATGAAATGACATCTCAAGCCCTGCCGCCCAATGAAACCAATAGGGTTTATAAGCATGGACGGGCAGACAAGCACCTCATTGCCTGGACAGGCTGAGATCCTCTAAGCGGTTTTACCAGTGTTCGTGTTCGGGTCGGTTTCAGCTCTGCATGGAAGCATCATTCAGCCCATCTTTTTCTTCAAGCCCCAATTGAGGCAGTTCTAACAAGCTCCCACAACCTATGTTTGGAGTATAAATGAGTATAAATAAGAAAAGAATTGCAAATGTTAAGCAGAAAAATAACCATTTAGAATGCACTATGTTAGCATAATGAAGAGAATCTCTTAACCCATTTAGTACCAGAAACCCCAAAACGTGTACCCGGGCAAACAGTGCAGGCCCAGATCAGACGCCACAGAATGCGGCGTCTAATCAGGGCCTCCACTGTTTGCTAAAAGTTCAGTCATTTTCCAAATAAATTTTGAAGAAAACACAACCTGACACCCCTGACTTTTGAAATCGACTCCTGCTATATATAAGGAGGAAGATTCCATTTGGTACAAAAAGGGTTAGATACAAAGCATAATGTTGTTGCAACAATAAGAATTAATTGTGGATCTTTGCAGCGATTTTTGCTTTTTGTTTTTATTTGTTTTGAGGTTTTACGTCCATGTCAACACTATATAGGTCATTTTGGAGATGTTGCATCCAATTTTGTGAGACTTTTACCCTACATTGAGATGAAATGACATCTCAAGCCCTGCTGCCAAATGAAACCAATAGGGTTTATATGCATGAGCAGTCTGACTCACACCACTTTGCCTGGGCAGGCTTATGTCCTCTAAGCGGTTTACCAGTACTCATGTGCGGTCGCTTTCAGCTCTGCGCGGAAGCAACATGCAGCCAATCTATTTCTTCAAGCCCCGATCAGCGGGGGCGGTACAGCAACCACTGTTGCATTCACTCTAATGGTCTTGAATGATAACGCCATCGAAGTACACCAAATATATACAAATCACACTTGATTGATCTCCTGTTCAGAGTACTCTAAGAGTAGTTTCAATTATTCAAATCAAGTAGGATACTTTATATTATAATTACAGCCAGTATGGATGAAATAGTGAAACAAGTAACAAAGGGAGTTAGCTATGTAATGACTATGGGACACAGAAGAGGTTCCAGGTAATTAAAGGGAGAATCGGAGCAAATTCTTTCCTTTAAGAGTAGACCCCTGTTGACTTGAAGACAAAAGTAATTTTGAGCGAGTTGCCTCCCCTGAAGGTGCATTCATTCAAGAGAATTAATTCTGTAAAATGCATCCATTGCCCTTATAAATAGGGGCTAGTCATCAGTATTTTTAGAGTTGCCTCCCTTGAAAGTGTATTCATTCCTTGTAGTGGTAATGTCGACATTCTCAAGGGAAATAAGTCTGTTAAAATGCATTCATCACACTTATAAATAGGGGTCTAGTCTTCAGAGTATTTTTGAGAAAGTTACCTCCCCTTAATGTGTATTCTTTCCTACAATGGTAGTGTTTACATTTTCAAGAGAAATCTATGTTTGACCTTGTGATCAGCACAATTGCATTAGTTTTGACTGGATCATTATGAAAACGTGCAAATAAGATGGACATGGACTGCAGCCTAAACAAGTCTACTCTTAAAGGAAAACTACATCTGAAAATGTCATCTGCTTATGTCGTCTGCTGAATCTGCTTGCAAACTTTTTAGAAACATTTTTTCATACAGGCAAACAGTCTGGACCCAGATCAGACTGCTTCTAGAGGAGAAGTCTGATCTGGATCCGCACTTTTTGCAAAAAAATGACTTTCAAAATGACTTTCACTGGCAGGCGACGAAGCAGATGACAATTGTCGTGATTGGCATTTTATGGGTAAAATAAACGACAAAAAAACGACTTATTGCCTTATAACCTTGTCATCAGTTTTGAACAGTTCTTTATGTAACTTGCAGAGAAGGCAAATTGTGGCAAAGCCTCTAGTGGTGTTTTAAACTGAGCACAGCATGGTTGTCTGTCTGTCTGTCCATTTGTTCATTAGGGATTGGCGCCTTTGACCAGTCATATCTCTGCATGGGTGAGCTCAACCTATAGCATGCCAGAAGTCTATTGAACAATTAACCCATTGTATACCAGTGGACTCTCCCATTGCTATATGTTGGACAAGTCCATTTGTCATTTAATGGGTGTCAGGCCTACTCTTTTGTTTTTATTAGCTCACCTGTCACGTAGTGACGAGGTGAGCTTTTGGGATAACTTTTGCCCGTCGTGCATGTGGGTGTGTGCATTTGTGCGTGCGTGTGTGCGTAAACTTTTTCTTCAAATGACATCTCCTAAACCACTGATCGGATTTTGACCATACTTCACAGGAATAATTCTTAGGTGGACCCCTTTCAAATTTGTTCAAATGGTTCTTGTCCATTGCACATCTAGGTCACAGGAGCTAAAAATAGATTTTTTAAACTAAAACTTTAAAAATCTCCTTCTTTGAAACCACAAGGCCCAGGTCTTCGATATTTGGTATGAAGCTTCATCTTGTGGACCTCTACCAAGATTGTTCAAATTATAGCCCTGGGGGCCTTTGGTTTTCCATAGGCTTATATAGGGAAAATCTTAAAAAAAACTTCTTCTCTGAAACCACAAGGCCCAGGTCTTCGATATTTGGTATGAAGCTTCATCTAGTGGACCTCTACCAAGATCGTTCAAATTATGGCCCTGGGGGCCTTTGGTTTTACATAGGCTTATATAGGGAAAATCTTAAAAAATCTTCGTCTCTGAAACCACAAGGCCCTAGTCTTTAATATTTGGTGTGAAGCTTTACCTGGTGGACCTCTACCAAGATTGTTTAAATTGTAGCCTTGGGGCCAAAAATGCCCCCGCCCCGGGGGCCTTTGGTTTTACATAGGCTTATACAGGGCAAATCTTTAAAAATCTTCTTCTCTGAAACCGCAAGGCGCAGATCTTTGATATTTGGTGTGAAGCTTCATCTAGTGGACCTCTTTCAAGATCGTTCAAATTATAGCCCTGGGGCCAAATATGCCCCCACCCCGGGACCCTTTGGTTTTTCATAGGCGTATACAGGGAAAACCTTTAAAAATCTTCTTCTCTGAAACCACAAGGCCCAGGTCTTTGATATTTGGTATGAAGCTTCACCTAGTTGACCTCTGCCAAGATTGTTCAAATTATAGCCCTGGGGCCAAAAATGCCCCCGCCTAGGGGGGGCTTTGGTTTTACTTAAGCTTATGTGGGGGAAATCTTTAAAACTTTTCTCCTCTGAAACCCCAAGGCCCAGGTCTTTGATATTTGGTGTGAAGCTTAATCTAATGGACCTCTACCAAGATTGTTAAAATTATTGCCCTGGGGCCAAAAATGCCCCCGCCCCGGGCGTTTGGTTTTACATAGGCTTATATAGGGAAAATCTTTAAAAATCTTCTTCTCAGAAACTGCAAGGCCGAGGTCTTAGATATTTGGTGTGAAGCTTCATCTATTGGACCTCTATCAAGATTGTTCAAATTATAGCCCTAGGACCAAAAATGCCCCCACCCAGGGACCCTTTGGTTTTTCACAGGCTTAATTAGGGATAATATTTAAAATTCTTCTTCTCTGATACCACAATGCCCTGGTCTATGCTATTTGAAATGAAGCTTCACTTAGTGGACCTCTACCAAGATTGTTCAAATTATAGCCCTAGGACCAGAAATGCCCCCACCCCGGGGGCCTTTGGTTTTACATAGGCTTATACATGGAAAATCTTTAAAAATCTTCTTCTCTGAATTTGGAAAGCCCAGATCTTTGATATTTAGTGTGGAAGCTTCATATAGTGAACCTCTGTAAAGATTGTTCAAATTATAGCCCTGGGGCCAAACATGCCCCCACCCCGGGACCCTTTCGTTTTTCCTAGGCTTATATAGGGAAACCTTTAAAAATCATCTTGTCTGAAACCATAAGGCCCAGGTCTTTGATATTTGGTATGAAGCTTCATCTAGTGGACCATTACCAAGTTTGTTCAAATTATAGCCCTTGGGTCTAGAATGTACTAGAGACACTAATTCTCAGGTAAGAGATTCAGGGCCCTCTGGGCCCTCTTGTTCTATTTTTGACGGACAATTCTGTTAGCAAATAGTGCAGGCGTTCTGGGGTGTCTGATCTGGGCCTGGACTGTTTACAAGGTACCCCCTTAGGGGTTTCCCGCATACAATGGGTTAATAGTTTTGAGTATATGTGACCTGGTCCATCTTTTCATACTTTACTTTATATGGTCCTTGCATGCTGAAAAGCCTTCAGGGGTTAGACTTTTTCAGTTTTTGGTTGGATATTCTTGCAGATGAAGAGGACATGGATAGATTTTCAAAAAGGTTAAATTTTTAAAAAAAGTTGGAGTTATGCCCCTTGATTGCTAAAGATGCCTGTAATTAACCGTCTTTGCTGCATAGCTCCATTTGTTTTAATTGGATTTTCCCTAAATTTGCAGATAAGAGGGACATGTATATGTTAAGAGTCAGGTCCTTCAGTTTAGTGAATGTTGTAGATATTGAGTGACCTTGACCAACTTTTAAGCACAGGTGAGCATTAAGGACCATCTTGGTCCTCTTGTTATGTGAATCATAATGCCTAGCATATCATTTTTTTCAGCCAAATTATTTTGGGCAGATCTTTAATTAAAACAAGAAGTAAAGATATTTTTAAAAATGCCCTCTGCCACATATGTGTTTAGTGCTTTAAGGCTTAAGATAATTGCCAATGAGACTTTCCAGGTGATCCTGAGCTCCCTTCGAGATACACTGACTTCTTATTTTTCAGTGGAGTTTACCTGTGTGGGTCCTCAGCAGGGGGCCACTTAGCAGCCATGATGCTAGCCCAGGATTGGATGAGTGTGTGTATGATCAGTCCCAGCTTTATACGAGGTAGGGTAACTCTAACTCTAGGTAACGGAGAGTAGCTAAGATAATAAAAACTATGAATAAAAATAAAAACTTCAAAAAACTATGTTGTGGGTACTTGTTAGAATCTCCTCATTGTAACGATTCTAACAAGTATCCACAACTTACCTTTTTATGAAGAAATTAGAAAAAATGTTCTTGGATTTTCCTCATTACTGCCCTTTTTGTTGGGTTTTGGTTTTTATGGCCCTATCAATACATGTATTGTTTCATTTATTTTGAATGGATCTTTAATCAGAGGTGGCAAAATCTGGAGTACTCACAGAAATAAACACCTGACCTTTTGTTGCAGAACCTAGTGTCTCACTTGTGACCAGCAAAGCCTGAACCACAGCAGTGAGACCAAATGATAAAAGAGCAGGGCTCTTACCCACGGAGGCCCTTATCTGAAGTTATGTAGGCAAGATTGTCATGGTTATTTGAGCCGGGGCACAGCATTTCCTACAATTTACATGTGTGCCCAGCAAAGACTCAGATCAGCATGCGCATCTGCACAGTCTGATCAGAGTCTTTGTTGTGTGCTTTAAGGATATCTAAGGGCCTAATGCTCCTTCATGCAACAAGAGAAGTCTCTGGCCAGACTATATGGATGCTTAGGCTGATGTGATTCTTCACTGGGCGTACATGTAAATTGTAGGATATGCTGTGCCCCGACTCATTTTCCTGTAAGCTTTTTAGCTCACCTGAGCACAAAGTGCACATGGTTAGCTATTGTGATCGGTCAATGTCTGTTGTCCGTCGTGCCTCAGGTGTCATGCGGCATCAACAATTTGCTTTTAAACCTTGGGGCCAATTTCAATCATACTTCACAGGAATGTTGCTTAGGTGACCCTCTTCCAAAATAGCTAAAATTGTTCCGCTCCAATGAACAAGATGGTCGCCAGAGCTAAAAATAGAAAAATCTTTAAACAAAAACTCCTCCTATACCTTTGGGCCAGTTTGATTCAAACTTCACAGGAATGTTGCCTAGGTGGCTCCCTACCAAAATAGCTAAAATCGTCCCACTTCGATAAGCAAGTTGGCCACCATAGCTAAAAATAGAAAAATCTTGAAATGACAACTCTCCTGTACTCTTGGGCCACATTAATTCAAACTTCATAGGAATGTTGCTTAGGTGACCCTGTACTAAAATAGTTAAAACGGTTCTGCTTCCATGAGCAAAATGGCCGCCAGAGCTAAAAATAGAAAAAAAATGTAAATTTGCTTCAAACGCCAACTTCTCCTAAACCCTAGGGCCAATTTGGTTCATACTTAACAGGAAAGTTGCCTAGGTGACTCCCTATAAAAACTAGCTAAAATTATTCCACTCTGATGAACAAGATGGTCGCCAAAGCTAAAAATAGAAAAAACATCTTCGAACGACAACTCCTCCTGTACCCTTGGGCCAATTCCATTCAAACATTGTAGGAATATTGCTTAGATGACCCTCTAGCAAAACAGCTAAAACGATCCCGCTCCGATGAACAATATGACCACCATAAAAATACTAAATTTTCTTCAAATGCGAACTCCTCCTAAACCCTTGGGTCAGTTTGATTCAAACTTCACAGGAATGTTGCCTAGGTGACACCATACCAAAATAGCTAAAATTGTTCCACTCTGATAAACAAGATGGCCACCAGTGCTAAAAATAGAAAAATCTTTAAATGGCAACTCCTGTACCCTTGGGCCAATTACATTCAAACTTGATAGGAATGTTGCTTAGGTGACCCTCTACCAAAGTAGCTAAAATGGTTGTGTCTGATGAGCAGAATGGCCGCCAGAGCTAAAAAATAGAAAAAAGTAAATTTCTTCAAACACAAACTCTTCCTAAACCCTTTGGTCAATTTGATCCGAACTTCACAGGAATGTTGCCTAGGTGACACCATACCAAAATAGCTAAGATCAGTCCGCTCTGACGAACCAGATGGCCACCAGAGCTAAAACCAGAATGTACTAGAGACAGTGACATTCAGGTGAGAGAATCATGTTCCTCTGGGCCCTCTTGTAATGAAAAGATCAATAAATAGATATAGATAACCAAATAAATAAACATCGTTTTAACAAATGCATATAATGTATGTCCTTGTAAACTCCTCACCATCTGGGCTTAGAGAAATAGATTGTGCTGCACGGTGCTTCTGCGCAGAGCTGAAACTGCCCAAACATTCAAGTACTGATAAACTGCTTAGAAGATCTAATATGTTGTAAGCCTGCCCAGGCAAAGTAAAGTGTTAGGCCATCCCTCAAAAATTTTTGGGGCGCTAGGGCTTGAGATGTCATTCCATCTCAGGGATAAAAGTTGCACGAAATTGGAAGCAACATCTCCAAAATGACCCAAATAGTGTTGTTGAGGACATAAAACCCCAACAGAAACAAACAAATGAGATTCCAAATCCCGTTTTGGGGGAAAAATATCAACAATGTGTCATCTGCTTAATTAGGCCAGCGAGTAGTAAAGGTTAAAAGGTTAAACAATATTTATTGTATAAAAAATTACAGTTTACATGCAAACATACTTATACAGAATAAAACAGGATCTGTCAGTAAGCTTTGTGCTTATGAGAAAGTTTTTTCCTTGTAAATTTTCTGCTTTCTTGATTGACAGTTTCAGCCCGTTAAGGCTAATGCTCTTCATGTACAAGTTTGAATTTTTTTTTCTTCAGTTTTCCAATTTTTCTTTCATGTACCTTGCTGATCAGGTGCTGTCCTTGTGAGTGGGGTGTATGACCTGAAGCCACTGGTTAATACCTATGTGAATGATCCTTTAAAAATGACAGAGTGAGTACTGGTGCCGAGGTTATAATACTTTTTTCAGGCTTTACTGCAATTGGTCATTTTTGACCATTACCTACATTGGAGGCCCCCGCCCATCAGGGCTTGGAGAAATAGATTGGGCTACATGATGCTTCCACACAGAGCTGAAGCTGACCGCACATGAGTACTGGCAAACTGCTTAGAAGTACTAAGCCTGCCCTGGAAAAGTGGCAGGAGTTGGACTGTCCAATGCATATAAGCCTTTTGGTTTCATTGGCAGCAGGGCTCGAGAAGTCATTTCATCTCAGTGTCAGGTAAAAGTCGCACAAAATTGGAAGCAACATCTCCAGAATGACCTATACAGTGTTGAAGGGGATGTTAAACCTCAAACAAACAAACAAACAAACTATCCTTAGAGCACACAATGAAGATTCTGATCAGACTACCCGGATGCTCAGGCTGATCTGAGTCTTCGTTTGGCGCACATGTCTTATTGAAAGTTTTGTCGTGTGCTGGCTCATTTACTGTAATCAGTCAATCTTGACCATTACATACACTCTCACTTTTCAGGATGAAAGCATAGTAATCATGGAGTTACATTAAGGATCTTTAATCTGCACCAGGGATGGCCCTCCCTGTACAGGGGGCCTCCAGTTAATGTCCTGATCCAAAGGATGACAAACTTTGTGGCATTTGTCCCTGCAAATGTTGCCAATGGAGCATGTTTGGACACTAAAAATTTATCCCCACTTGCTGGGTGTCGAACAGGGACCTTTGGCATTAGAGGCAAATGCTGAGGTCATATACAGTAATAGTCATAAGTGTTGAGATGGACAAACAGTGCCGACCCAGATCAGATTGATCCTGAAGGAGCAATCAGGAGCAATCTGATCAGGGTCTTCACCATTTGCCATTCCATCTCCGCTATTGGACTCCTGAGTACTCAGGTTTGTGCCTTCTCAGATTAAAGATCGGCTCCCTTTTCTGGATCCCAAAACAAACTTGTGAGAATTTTCAGAGAATTACAGCATGTCCTCAAGGTGTTCAAAATTTAAGGATTTTTATGGTAATTTGTTCATGCTCAACTTTCTTACAGGTGCATTTTGTCCTGTTCATAGATATTAAACTGTCATTATAATATTTATGAGCAGCATGAATAGCATTCATTGATGATCTGAGCTGGCAATTTGCCTCATTCATTTGTATTTTAACCCATTTTGTCATCCCGAAAACACCCCTATATAATCCCCTTGAACCCCACTTTTATATAGTAAAAATGGGGTTTTCAAGGGTAAACTATATTTTTCTTATTTCTGCTCTAAAATATAGATTGTGGGTACTCATTAGAACCACCTTTGTGGGTACTCGTTAGAACCGTCTCAATGAGGCAGTTCTATCGTGTACCCGCAATCTATATTTTGAAGAGAAATAAGAAAAATATCACAATTTTTCATTTGAAAATGTTCTTTTTTTTCGGAAGTAAAAGTTGCAATGTATTTGAATAGGCATGTTTTCGTAATGTACTGGAAAACCCCCAAACTGGTAATTGGCAAACAGTGAAGGGTCAGATCAGACGCTGCAGAACACATCCCCTCATCATGGCCTACACTGTTCAGAGACGCACCAACTGAGCTACCGAGGCGGGCTGATTGATAGTCAGCAATGGGTGTGGCTAAATTAATTTATTCAGCAGATTAAGGGTAAAACTCATTGTTTTAATCCTTAAATTCCTGTGTTTTAAGCAAATAGTTTTGACCCTGATCAGCATCTGATCTGGGTCTACGTTGTTATCCTAGCTTATATCCCCCAGTTCATGTTTATGTTCATGTTTAACAGCTACATTAGGATAACACACCCCTGTGAGATAGTGTTTTCTTTCATTTCTCCAAAATGGCTACTTTTTTAATGATAATTTGTGATACATTGCGCAAACACGCCTATACAAATACATTGCCACTTTTATCGCCGAAAAAATGAAAATTTTATGATGAAAAATTGTGATATTTTTCTTATTTCTGCTACAAATATAGATTGTTGGCACTCGTTAGAACCCCCTCAATGAGGCGGTTCTAACAAGTACCCACAATCTATATTTTAGAGCAGAAATAAGAAAAATAAGGTATACCCCCGACCACAGTTTTACTATATAAAAGTGGGGTTCAAAGGGGTCAAAATTATATAGGCATGTTTTCGTGATGTGTTTTTTATTTATGCTCCAAACATAGATTGTGTGTGCTCGTTAGAACCGCCTCATTGAGGCGGTTCTAACAAGTACCCACAACCTATTTCTTGGAGCAGAAACAAGAAAAATAAAGTATACCCCTGTAAACCCCAGTTTTCTCTATATAAAGTGGTTTTTAGAAGGGTGTTCATTTCAAGGACTTGTTAACATTGATGAACAGTATAGACCCTGATTAGCATTTAATTCCGGTCCACATTGTTTGCCTAGTTTATGTTTTACAGATAACCTTCTTTACACTAAACTCTGATGTTACAGTGATAAAAATAGTGGAGCATGGTTGCTTGGTAGTTAGTGCACTTGCATCTGATGCCAGGGGCCCCCAGTTTGATTCTCGGCAGTGGTAATAAAATTTGGTGTCCGAACATGCTCCATTGGCATCATTTGCAGGGATGAAATGCCACAAAGTGCACTGTCCTTTGGATTGGGACATTAACTGGAGGCCTCCTGTGCAGGGAGAATGATCCCCTGTACAGTTTAAAGATTCCTAATGTAATTACATGACTACTGTGTAGGCTTTTATCCTGCAAACATGAGTGTATGTAATGTACACCTGCAGGTAATGGTCAAATATGACAGATCACAGTATCAGTAGAAAGAAGTCACAATAGCAGATTGGTAACTTCTGGAGTATAGAAGGATCCATTGTTTTGACACGTGACCTTGTTTACATTTCACTGTGCATGTGCCAATTACCTCCCCTGTAGAGTTACTCTTATCTGGATGGCAAAACAAGCATGTTATCATATTGTTAAGATTTTTTAATATTCATCGTACAATAAAAGTCATTTCTTCTTCACAAAATTAACTAATTGTTGACACTTCATGTTTTTAGCTCACCTTAGCACGAAGTGCTCAAGGTGAGCTATTGTGATCGCCTTTTGTCCGGCGTCCGTCGTGCGTCGTGCGGTGTGCATCGTCAACAATTCACTTAAATGACATCTCCTCCTAAACCAGTGAATGGATTTCAAAATACTTTCATAGAAATGTTCCTTGGGTGACCCTCTACCAAAATTGCTAAAATGGTTCCGTTCCGCAGAACAAAATGGCCACCAGAGCTAAAAATAGAAAAACCTTTAAACGACATCTCCTCCTAGCCCTTTGGCCCGATTTCAAAATAATTTCACAGAAATGTTCCTTGGATGACCCTCTACCAAAATTGCTAAAATCGTTCCGCTCCGCTGAACAAAATGGCCGCCAGAGCTAAAAATAGAAAAACCTTTAAACGACATCTCCTCCTAGCCCTTTGGCCCGATTTCAAAATAATTTCACAGAAATGTTCCTTGGATTACCCTCTACCGAAATTGCTAAAATGGTTCTGCTCCGCTGAACAAAATGGCCGCCAGAGCTAAAAATAGAAAAACCTTTAAACCTCATCTCCTCCTAGCCCTTTGGCCCGATTTCAAAATAATTTCACTGAAATGTTTCTTGGATGACCCTCTACCGAAATTGCTAAAATGGTTCTGCTCCGCTGAACAAAATGGCCGCAAGAGCTAAAAATAGAAAAACCTTTAAACGACATCTCCTCCTAGCCCTTTGGTCCGATTTCAAAATAATTTCACAGAAATGTTCCTTGGATGACCCTCTACCAAAATTGCTAAAATGGTTCCGCTCCGCAGAACAAAATGGCCGCCAGAGCTAAAAATAGAAAAACCTTTAAACAACATCTCCTCCTAGCCCTTTGGCCCGATTTCAAAATAATTTCACAGAAATGTATCTTGGATGACCCTCTACCAAAATTGCTAAAATGGTTCCGCTCCGCTGAACAAAATGGCCGCCAGAGCTAAAAATAGAAAAACCTTAAAACGACATCTCCTCCTAGCCCTTTGGCCCGATTTCAAAATAATTTCACAGAAATGTTCCTTGGATGACCCTCTACCGAAATTGCAAAAATTGTTCCGCTCCGCCGAACAAAATGGCCTCCATAGCTAAAAATAGAAAAAACCTTTAAACAACATCTCCTCCTAGCCCTTTGGCCCGATTTCAAAATAATTTCACAGAAATGTTCCTTGGATGACCCTCTACCGAAATTGCTAAAATGGTTCCTCTCCGCTGAACAAAATGGCCGCCAGAGCTAAAAATAGAAAAACCTTTAAATGACATCTCCTCCTAGCCCTTTGGCCCTATTTCAACATAATTTCACTGAAATGTTTCTTGGATGACCCTCTACCGAAATTGCTAAAATGGTTCCGCTCTGCTGAACAAAATGGCCGCAAGAGCTAAAAATAGAAAAACCTTTAAAAGACATCTCCTCCTAGCCCTTTGGTCTGATTTCAAAATAATTTCACAGAAATGTTCCTTGGATGACCCTCTACCAAAATTGCTAAAATGGTTCCACTCCGCTGAAAAAAATGGCCGCCAGAGCTAAAAATAGAAAAACCTTTAAACGACATCTCCTCCTAGCCCTTTGGCCTGATTTCAAAATAATTTCACTGAAATGTTCCTTGGATGACCCTTTACAGAAATTGCTAAAATGGTTCTGCTCCGCTGAACAAAATGGCCACCAGAGCTAAAAATAGAAATACCTTTAAGCAACATCTCCTCCTAGCCCTTTGGCCCGATTACATATTATAGCCTGGGCCAATAATGGCTCTCCCAGGGGCCCACTTGATACTATGGATCAGGTGAGCGATCCAGGGCCATCATGGCCCTCTTGTTTAAGTATTAAATGATATAGAACCAGTCTCTTCTCTCCATGTGGACAAGTCCATGAAATGAGCACCCCGCTGAACCCCACTTTATAAAGAGAAAACAGGGGTTTAAGGGTAAGCATTTATTTTTTGAATTTGAGCTCCAGTACAGAGGTTGCGGGTACGGTTCTAACAAGCACCCAGAACCTATGGTTGCAATAATAATAAGAAAAATATCAATGAATTTCATCAGAAAAGTAGCCTTTTTTGAGATGTGATAAATGCACTGTGTCGCA
The DNA here is from genome assembly GCA_963580285.1 of Lucinisca nassula. Lineage (NCBI taxonomy): Eukaryota > Metazoa > Mollusca > Bivalvia > Lucinida > Lucinidae > Lucinisca > Lucinisca nassula. The sequence goes on along the minus strand of OY757013.1, from coordinate 112,948,460 downwards.
CGGGTGTGTTGTCGTAATGTGACATTTTATAGCATAAAAAGCGTTATTAATTAATCTATGACAAAACTTGATGCGCTTTATTTGATGAACGGAAATAAGATTAAAAGCAGATGTATTTTCTGAATTTATATGAAAAAGAAGCAGTTGAATGTCCAAATTGATTGAAGTCAAATAATTTTGATAGGACCATGATTAAACAATAGTTGTTAAAGAAAATCATTCGCATAACATCAACAGTAGAGTAGAGAACCGGAAACTATTTTGCCCACCAGAGAAAACAAGACGAATGACCTTTTACTGTGTGTGACTTAGACTTTGGATGTGTCTATAAGTAACTCAATAAACATTTGATTGTCTGGCAAGTCTTGACTTCAGCAAAGTAAAAATAAAATTTCTTGTCACTTTCAGAGAAGATGCCACAAGAAACAGTCCAGTGAACTTGCTAGATAAGATTATTGGCTCCAGCGAACATAGAAACCTCATTGTGGCATTTGGGGACCATGATCCCCCGGAGTTTAAAAGACAGAGTAGAGAGATGGCCGCTGTGAGTTAAAAAGGTTTGGGGAAGGGATACACAACCAGGGGAGGCAACTCTTTCAAAAAAAATTTTACCTCACTTGTCATTTGGGGTCTACTTTTAAAGGAAAGAATTTGCTCCTCAGGAGCAAATTCTTTCCTTAAACAGTAGATCCCTTTTTCAGAGGTCAATTTACAGAAAACTAGCAGAAAGTTATGAGAGTTGTCTCCCTTGTTAAAAAAGGGTGTAAAATACAACTTGTTTATAAAAGGGTGTAAAATACAACTTGTGCAAAATATGTCAGAATCAGGATTGTTACTGGAGGCACGTCAATTTGTTTATTTGATTTGAAGTTTAACATCCACATCAACACTGTAAAGGTCATTTTGGAGATGTTGCTTCCAATTTTGTGGGACTTTTACCTGACATTGAGATGAAATGACATCTCAAGCCCTGCCGCCCAATGAAACCAATAGGATTTATAAGCATGGACGGGCCGACTCCCACCGCTTTGCCTGGGCAGGCTTAGATCCTCTAAGCGGTTTACCAGTACTCGTGTTCGGGTCGGTTTCAGCTCTGCATGGAAGCATCATTCAGCCCACATGGAGACACATCAAATGACATTCATTCATCATGTCAAGTGAGTACATTTCGTGTAGACTGGTCCAAAGAAACCAAGCCAAAAAAAAAACGTCATCTTTAAATCCATTTTTTGTCTTCTAACATTTATGTTTTCAATAATTCCCCATCTTTTAAAAGAATGCTACTGATATCCTTTCATATAAAATGAAGGGGAAGGGCCATAACTTTTGTTGTGAGAACTTGTGGCCCAACCCATTGCTCATTTTGATGCAGTAAAATATGTTTAAACTTATAAAATGGCATAATGCACAGGTTCTAAGCATGCTCTTTGACATCATATTAATACTGGTTGCTGTGTAAGATAGATCTGAGATTCTTGCTCATGGAATTTATCGAAGTATAAAACATTTATTTCAAACAATCAAATCGTTCAAAATATACATGATGGCGAATTTGAATTACTAGAGTCTCAGAGTTTTTATTTTAGACCCTTGTTTCCTGTGAAATAAAGTGTTCCATGATTGAGGTACCAGATACAGACCACTTTAATGTGATAGAAAACCTACAGTATGAGGACTATGTTCTTACACAGGTGAGTGCCATAGGCTGAAAACAAATTTCTTCAGTTGAAAAGCAATCTTTTGGTATGACATCACATTCAAGAGCCAACCCTTATCCAAGGCCTGACAAGTCCAAGTTTCAATCACTTGCCCAGCTGTCCACAGCATCTTGAAAATAGCCTGGAATTGTCATCAAATCAAATTACTTAATTTGATGTATTTGTTCAATTCACAAATTGCATGACCAAATAGTGTAGATTCTGATCAGATGGCTTCTGTCAGATCCCAGCAGGCACATGACGTAATAGTGACGTCACATCGACGTCGGTACAACGTCATGACGTTAATACAACGTCACATCAACGTCGGTGCAACGTCATGACGTTGCACCGACGTTGATTTGACGTTGTCCTAGCGACGTGTGCCTGCTGGGATGTCTTCTGGAAGCCATCAGAAGAAGACATCTGATCTGGATCGACAATGTTTGCAAAGGTAGGGGTTGTTGTGAAAGCAGGATAAGGGTTAAATAATGCCATTTCATAAGCAAAGCACTGACAGCACTGATTGGTCGATTGTCTTTGTGTTTAGGAAGGGAAAATGGTCCTGACCGGGTATGTAGACATTTTTGTTTAGACCTAGACCTTCAATGCCCAGTCTTTAAGCAAACAGTGTAGACCCTGACCAGATGCAAACAGTGTGGACCTGACAAGATGAAGCTGGGTCTACATGGTTTTCCTTATCCAGCCAATAGTCTATGTTTTTCCTTTACCACTCTCTAGGCTAATTCAGCAGACGACAAATTGTTGATATTTTCTTATTTTTGCCAGAAAACAGGACTTGACATTTCATGCAAATTGTCTCCTATGCAAGTAACCATGTGATATTATATTAGTAGTCATATCATTTTATGACATGATATTATCCACTCAGTAACTGATATTATATGATAAGATCCTCAGTATGTAGGTTATTTGTTAAATTATATGGGTCAGTTCATAACAAAACCTACAAGAAGGTTATATTACGATAACACACCCGTGTGAGATAGTGCATTCTTTCAGATCCATGAAGATGAAAATTTGTGATATTGTTCATATTTTAACTCCAAACATGGGTTGTGTGTGCTCGTTAGAACTGCCTCAATGAGGTGGTTCTAACGAGTACCCACAACCTATGTCTTGGAGAAGAAATGAGTAAAATAATGTATACCCCTGTAAACCCCAGTAGTCTGATGTTGGTCCACACTGTTTGCCTGTATGCAAAAATATTTTTCAAAAGTATGCCAAAAAAAAAACAAAAAAAAACAGCAGACAACATAAGCAGACGACATTTTCAGATGTAGTTTTTCTCAGCGTCTTTAAGGGTTAAAAAAGGTTTCAGTTTTACTTTCTTTGTTTTTGCTACTTTGCTACACCCAATGTCCTTGTAAGAGACCACATTGGGCACTGTTGAAAAGTGGTCTTACAGACCACTTTTGAGCAGTCCAAAGGATGTTCTTAATATAGGAATTTCTTTATGATTTTTAGAAATAGAAAAGGTTATTTGTTTGTAGTTCACCAGGGAATCGAATTGTTTTGATAATAAAAGTATTAATGTTATTTTATTTTCCTATTTCAGGAATGTATTAAGATGATGGGACTAAATATAGACAGTGTTTTAAAACCTATGGAAAAGGCAAGTATTTCATCTACAAGTTGATGAAGCCCATCAAGTTATTGCTGGACTGTTTTAGGCAATATGCAGTGAAATTACGTCTTCCAGGAGTGTGGGTGAAAAAAATTTAAACACTTTTCAGTGGATGAATACAATTCAACTTCGGTGGGTTGAACACCTTTGGGACCTCGAAAACCTGTTTGAGACAGGGATAGTTCGAGCCACTGAGGGTTACTGCCAGGAGGCGTAACAAGATATTTTTGGACATCTCTTCAGTATTCTATATTGAAAATGTATGCTGTGTGTACTCATTAGAATCGCCTCAACGAGGCAATTCTAATGAGTACACACAGCATACATTTGCAAGATAAAAAGACGAAAATCTCCTAAATTTTTCCCTACTATTTCTTATGTAATGGATTTTCCTTGGGGCTCAAGAACGGTTTTGACTCATCCACGGTAAACGGGTCATCGGTGTTCGAGTCATTGAAGTTCTACTGTACATAGATGTGCTGCTCATTACACATAATACACATGTTCATATTTGTGGGGGGGGGGATGGGTTCACAGCTCTCAAGATTATTAGCTCACCACAGCAAAGTTCCAGGTCAGCTGTTGACTGTTGTCCATCATTCATTTTTCACATATCTTCTCCAGAACTGTATTCACCATATTTGCATCATTTGCTGGCTCCCGGCTTGCACATTGTCAATATTGGAAAAACAGGTAACCAGGTCCCCAAGGTCAGGGGGGTCTGGTTACCTGTTTTTCCAACACTGGTAACTAGGAACCAGCAGATAATGCAAATAAGGTGAATGTGGGAGGCATTTTGCCATCATGTAGATTCAGAACAGCTGAAATCTTTGCATTTTGGCATCCAAGATAGCCCTATCCATCTTGAAACTCTTCAAACGACTTCTTCAGAACGGAAGGTTGTATTGAGCTGAAACTTGATGATGGGAGTCAAAGGGGGACAACATGGAGATTCAGAATTGCTAAAATTGTTCCGTTCTATTATATTATCCAAGCTGGCCACCATGGCAGCCATCTTGAAATTATTTCAATGACATCTTGTCCTGAACCGAGAGTCGGGTTAAGATAAATAATTTTTAGAGGCACCACTGAAACATAAAAATGTTCCATTCTGCTCTCCAAGCTGGCTGCTTTCAAACTGAAAGTCAGATTGTGCTGAAACTTTATGGCAGGCATATGGACAACAAGGAGAGTCAGAATTGCTAAAATCGTTCTGTTCCGATATTCAAGAGCCATCTTGAAATTCTTTAAACTGTGGTAGGGGCAGAAAAATCTATGAATAAAAATCCAGTCAAGGGCCTTGGCTAGAGATTGAGCCCACAACCCTTAGGTTACAAAGCGAGTGACACCACTAAAAGGTGGTGGTGTTTGAATTGTACGTCCCACCAATAGAAAAGACCATCTGGAGATGGGACCTCGGTTTAAAAACTCATCCGAAAGCCTGGAGAAGCCCGATATTGAACCCACAACCCCTGGTTTATAAGGTGAGTAGCATAACCACTACACTACGAAGGCTTCTTATCACCAAAAAGTCTGGTTCATTTATGCTTGTTAGTTATACACTCTATATGTATGTTTTATTGCGACCTTATTACTACACTCCTCCATCCTACAAAGTATTTGTTTGTTTTGGAGTTTAATGACCCAGTCAACACTATTTAGGTAATTTTTGAGCCTGTCAGTTTACCAATCCACATTTTTCCTGGGCAGGCTTATACATAAGTGGTTAACCACTACAGTGCACATTCTTTCACCAGAAACTGACACCTGCCCTTCTTGAATCAGAGAGAATGACTAGAAAAGATTTTGTGATCAATCTTCATGAAAGAATGTAGCCACCTCATCAGGTATCAAACCTGCATCCTCCTAGTCACCTGTCAGCGTGCTTCTGACTGCGCTACCGATGCCGGCACATCCTACAAAGGAACATTTGTATCAAATGTTCAGGAATTATTCGTATTATAATCACATTACATCTATCCAGGCCCCAAGGCTATAAAACTTATTTTATGCTCTACTCAATTGAGCATGACTTTTGTGATGTTCATAGAAATTAAAATATAAATAAGTTGGGCTTTCCCAGTTAGCAGAGAATGTTAATTGTCCTGCTCACAAATTTTAAAATGCCAATAATTCATTTCGATAACATATAGATGCAATATAGTGCATTCTTTCAAATCTCCAAAATGTTTAATTTTCTGATGAAATCTTGTGATAGTTTTCTTTTTTCTACTTAAAACATAGGTTGTGGGTGCTCATTAGAACTGCCTCATTGAGGCGGTTCTAATGAGCACCCACATCCTATGAATTGGAGCAGAAATATGAAAGATAATGTTTACTACCACAAACCCCATTTTTCTCTATATAATATAAAGTGGGGTTTAGAGGGGTCTTCATTTCACAGACTTGTTCACATGATCGATGTGTTGGCATTTTAAAATTTGTGAACTGGGCAAATTTCATGTTCGTGTGAGTTGAGCATGAAAAAAGGTTTATAACCTCCGACCCAGGTTCTTTTCGACTCTGCAGCATTTGCCTTGCCTTTGAATTCCATCATTTAAACCTCATCCCACTGAATAATTCATTTAGCCACACAGATTTCTCACTTTAAACCAATCAGATTACTTCATGCAATTTATTCCTACAAATTCACAAACTGAATGTCAAACAGTGTAGATCGTCTCCAGAAGCCATCTGATCTGGATCTGCACTGTTTGCAAAAGTAGGAGTTGTCGTGAACAGCAAGATAAGGGTTAACCATCTTGGCACCAGACAGGACTGAAGTAGGAGAAAATTCTGTAAAGAAAAATCCAGTCAAGTGCCCCGACCAGGGATTGAACCACAACCTCTATCTTGCATGATAATTTTGGAAATCACAGGGCAGTACTGATGTATCATCATATTTTGCGTTAATCTTGATATTCATGAGCTGCTACAGAAAAAGGTGGGCCAAGGGATCATCACTGTTATAGTTATTCCCCTTTGTAATTATTAAGTGTCTGTTACAATTTTCTATTTTTAGCTTGCAAGGGATACTTATTAATTTTTTTCATTGTAGTATAGTACAAAGCATTTTTTTCAGTACAAAGGGACTGCTGTTAATGGAAAGAATTGAATGAGTCATAAAACCAAGGTTCTCTCTATATGACCTTAGTTGTTGGTGGGACGTAAAATGTAAACACACATAATGGGAAGAATTTGCTACCATTTGGAGCAAATTCTTAACCTTTAACCCATTGTATACTAGTGAACTCATTGCTATATGTTGGACAAGTCCATTTGTCATATGAGCCCCGCCAAGCGAAGTTGTGTCTTCTAGCATTCCGTCATGACAAATTTTAGCTGTGCATGCCCAGCCATTCAGAGGGGCCAGGGATATGGCTTTCTGTCTGAAGGTTCCTCTTGATTCACTGCTTGTATGAGCGAGCAGCGAAGGTTCTGGCGAGACTGCGCGGATGCGCAGGCTTGCCTGAACCTTCGCTGCTCGCATAGGCGATAAGTACCAAAATCGCTTGACGGGGCCCATATAAGGGATGTCAGGCCTAATTATTCATTTTATTCCATTTTTGATGGGAATAGTGCAGGCCCTGATCAGACCCCACATTCTGCGGCATCTGGTCTGGGCCTGCACTGGATGCCAATGTACCCCTTTAGCAGTTTCCCACATGCAAGGGGTTAAGAAAGGTCCTTATTTCAGAGAAATGTATTTTTTCTAGATTTTCCTTTTGCATAATGATACGATTACTGACAGAATTTTATTCTGGCTACTCAGGTGAATAACTCTAATGCTGTCAGTGGGTCAATAAAATTAACCCTTATCTTGCTAAATATTCAGTTAAGCCACACCCATTTCTGTCTATCAACCTATCAAATTACTTGTATAATTTTGATTTATTGCTACAAATTCATAAATTGATTGTCAAACAGTGTAGATCCTGATCAGATGGCTTCTTCAGAAGCCATCTGATCTGGATCTACACTGTTTCCAAAGATAGGGGTTGTCATGAACAGCAAGAGAAGGGTTAATGCACTTTCGGACGATTCTTTAAACCGAGGTCCCGTCTCCGAATAACCTTAGCTGTTGGTTGGACATAAAACTGAAACACACTCATTCACTCACTCTTTCCTTGGGTAATAAATTGAACATTAACAACAGTAAATGTTTAAATTGTTTTAATGGTATTTATAAATCTATATATCATTCTCATTGAACACACAACCAATGGTTTCACTGACAGGCTGAGAACCAGCTGAAAGTACCTTAGGAAATGTGGATCCAGCAGGGGAAATGTGGATCAAGCGGGGAACCAACTCAAACTGTTTTCTGTTCAAATCTATGGGTTTACAAGGTTTAATCCAAACTTTTCAGCAGAGATACAAAAAGGAGACCTGTAACGAGAATAATTAACCTTTGTCCTGTTGAATAAATTAATTTAGCCACACCCATTTCTGACTATCAACCATTCAAATTACTTTGTAATATATTTGTTCAGTTCACAAACAGAATGACAGAGTAGATCCTGATCAGAAGCCATCTGATCAGGATCGACACTGTTTGCAAAGATAGGGGTTGTGGTGTTCAGCGGGATAAAGGTAAATGAATATTTTTTTCTAATTTCTTGTTAGAAACATATACTGTGGGTACCTATTAGAATCACCTTCATGAAGTGGTTCTAACAAGAAGCCACAACATAAGCTTACGTCAAGAAATAAGAAGAAATATACCAAAATATTCCTCATTCTCTTTGTCAGGACTGAGACCTTTCTGCACATTTCTAATGACATGTCAACCCTTGTGGGTCATTTTGTTTCTAGACTTATGTGTCAACGGTGAAGTCTTCAATCCAAACATGCCTATGTAGTCAGATCTGTCCTCACTACACATGCTAGTTTGCAAGTATTTCCAAGACCTAGCTTATTCCAAGATTCTGAAATACACATTCTAAGATTCTGAAATACACATTTCCATGTACCTTTCTGACACTTGTTTTCCAGCCATATAATGTTTTAAAGGGAACAGATACACCCAACATATTTTCAGTCATTTTTTAACAAGGGAAACAACTTTTTACCCTTCCTGTTTGCTTTCCTTTTATTATACACTGAACCCCTGCAAAAAAAGGGGTCTACTCTTTAAAGGAAAGAATTTGCTCCTGGGGAGCAAATTCTTCCTTTAAAAGTAGACCCATTCTGCCAACGGAGATAAAAATGTAAATGAAAAATTTGCCTCCCCTGAGTATGTATCAGTCTCTCCCATTGAATCTCCACAACCAGTCTTTCATTTTACTAAAACAAAAATAAAATGGACATGTAAATTTATCCTTTAAACTGACAATCACAATATTTGCAGACTGCAGACATCATTTTCAAAATATATTTTTCTTATTTTTCAGCAAAAAAAAAAGGCTTGACATTTCATGTTAATTGTCTGCTAAATAATGCTTGACATTACATGTGAATCATCTGCTGGGCAGATGATTCACATGTAATGTCAAACCATTTTTTGCTGAAAAATAATTTAAGAAATAAAATGCTGTCTGCTCTAAGAATTTTTGTGATACTCTTTATGATAACTCTCCCGTGTGACATAGTGCATCTCCAAAATAGCTACTTTTCTGATTAAAATCCGTGACATTTTTTCTTATAAATGTTCAAAACATATGTTGTGGGTTTTTTTTTTTTTGGTTTGGGTTTTACAGCCCTTTCAAGATTATTTCACTCATATCGAGCCGATCGTTAATCAGAGGTGGGCGAAAACCGGAGTACCCGGAGAAAAACCGCCTGACCTTCCGTTGCAGAACTTGGCGTCTCACACGTGGCCCGAGCGAGGCTTGAACCTACGGCGGTGAGAGACCTAATGACTAAGAGTCCATATGTTGTGGGTGTTCATTAGAACCGCCTCATTGAGGCGGTTCTAACGAGTACCCACAGCATATGTCTTGGAGAAGAAATCTGAAAAATAATGTATACCCCCGTAAACCCCTGTTTCCTCTGTATAAAGTTGGGTTTAGGGGGGGTCTTCATTTCAAGGGACTCGTTCACGTGATGTAATGGACAACCAGCTTTAATATAATGAACAGTTAACCATGTTGTATTATGGGTGCAAGGACAATTCACAAGTTATTCTGATATCATGGTAAATGCATACACCTTTAGGGGAAGAAATCAATTTTGATGTTTTTGTTATTTTTTGGGGGTTTGAATTTTAACAGCTCAGTCTACACTACTTAGGTCATATCCAGCCAGTCAATTTAGACAACTACTTTCCCTGGGCAGGCTTATACATAAGCAGTTAACCAGTACAGTGCACATTCTTTTGCCAGAAACCAACAACTGCCTTTCTTAAAACCAGCAGAAAGGAGAGAATGACCATAGAAAAGATCTTGTGATCAATCTCTACGAAAGAATTTTGCAGACCTGGCGTGTATTGAATCCACCAGTCAGACCCGCATCAGACTGTGTTACGAAGGCCAGCTTTCTTTTTCAATTGTTCAGTAGCCTTGTAAAGTGGGGTCTTTTTTATTTGGGTTTTAGGGCCCTTTGAAGATTGATTAACGATTAGCTAAAAAATGTAGAGGTTGGAAAAAAAAACAGTACCCACCATCTGACCTTCTATTGCAGAATTTGGCATCTCGCATGTAACCCGAGGAAGGCTCAAACTCACAGTGGTGTGGTGTCAGGCCTACTGTGTAAAGAGGTTAGTTCTTAACTAGAGGCCCTCAACAGGGGTTTGGCCCTCAACAGGGACCTTCTCTGTAAGGCAGGAAGCAATTTTTCACTATTCTAGAGCAGACCTCTTTTCAGGTGATCTAGTGAAGCAAACAGGCAGTCGACAAAAGTTATCTCCCAATCTGTCCGTCTCCCCTTAGAGACAGATGCATTTCCACATCACAAGATGAGGAGAAGCAAGGATATTTTGCAATAACATGCTGTGGATACTTGTTAGAATCGCCAGAGGCGAGATTCTAACAAGTACCCACAACATGTTTCCATTTCTGACAAGTACCCACAACATGTTTTAACAAGAAATAAGAAAAATTATCCCTTCATATCCGCGTCACACCTTTTCTGGAGCTATGCATTTCTAACATAAAATAATGGTTGATGAGGAGAAACGAGGATATTTTGCGATATTATTATAATTATTGCATAAAAACATGCTGTGGATACTTTTTAGAATTGCCTCTATGAGACAATTCTAACAAGTACCCACAACACGTTTCTAACAAGAAATAGAAAAATTATCCCTTCATATCCTCATTACACCTTTTCTGGAGCAATGCATTTCTAACGTAAAATAATGGTTGATGAGGAGAAATGAGGATATTTTGCGATATTTTTCTTATTATTGCATAAAAACATGCTGTGGATGCGTGTTAGAATCGCCTCTATGAGGCGATTCTAACAAGTACCCACAACATGTTTCCAATTCTGTCAAGTACCCACAACAAGAAATATGAAAAATTACCCCTTAATATCCACGTGACACCTTTTCTAGAGCTATGCATTTCTAACGTACAATAATGTTTTTCTGTGATTTATGTATTGAATAAGCTATGGTTTTCTGTGATAAGGTTTGCAGTGAAAGAACGTAACATTTACATAAATAAAATGTAAAATGAAGAAAAAAATTCTTTGTGTCTTGTTAAACAACCTGAACTATGAGTATGGCAATTAGCTGATAAACTACATGAAAATGTGTTTAGAATATGTAAATTAGCTGAAAAACTCACAAATCATGTAAAAATGACTGTGTTCTATGGAAATCAGCTGAAAAGCTGATATATAGATGATTTCACATGGGTGGTCATTTCATACGAAATTTATGAAACAAGCCTGTGGCGAGTTTCATAAATTTCTTATGAAATGACCACCCATGTAAGATTCATATGAAATGACAACGAGTGTAAGATTCTGTTTATCATATAACGCTTTTAAATCAGATTTTATTGAAAAAGATTTTCAGCAGAAATCATAGGGTTGTCACCATGATTATTTCTCAAACTCACCATTGCGTCCCTAGAATTCTGTCCATAGACTTCAGAACACTTTCGGGAGGTTTTTTTTTTCTATTTTTTTTTTTTTTTCTGATAAAGGTATGCTGTGGAGACTTATTAGGACACTTAAGGGAATTTTTTTTTTCTATTTTATCTTGAAAAGGTATGTTTTGTGGACTCATTGTATTAACCCATTCAGTACCGGAAACCCCTAAATGGGTACTTGACAAACAGTGCAGGCCCAGATCAGACGCCGCAGAACACGGCGTCTGATCAGGGCCTCCACTGTTTGCTAAAAGTTCAGTCATTTTCCAAATAAATTTTGATGAGAGCACAACCTGACACCCCCTACATTTTGAAATGGACTCCTGCTATATATAGGGAGGAGATTCCATTTGGTACAGTTTTCAAAGCATCGATGCCTTACCCAGATTGTTAGTTCTCAAATGTCAACTGTTTTAGAAGGTAAACGATGCACTGTATTGGTATTTTGCTGAAAAAAAAAAAAAATGTGTGCAACTATTGCATTTGCAAAAGTTACTCACATTTTTAGCAACAATATTGGTGAATTTAGGGTAAAAAAATTACTAAGAGTTAAGGATACTTAGCTCTGAGGTAGCTGTTGCATTTTAGCAACAATATTGGTGTATTTATGGTAAAAAACTAACATCTTTCCCTTTGAACAGTAACATAAATGAATTTATCATACACAGTCTTTGTTATTTAATGGATAACTTGATGTCATGAAAATCATATGACCAGACGTGTTTTGTGGGACTTTTGCCCAACATTGAGATGAAATGACATCTCAAGCCCTGTCACCCAATGAAACCAATAGGGTTTATAATCATGGACGGTCTGACTCGCACTGCTTTGCCTGGGCAGACTTAGAACCTGTAAGAGTTTACCACTACTTGGGTGCAGTCCGATTCAGCTCTGCGTGGAAGCATCATGCAACCAATCTATTTCTTCAAGCCCCATTGGGCGGGGGCTGTATCTACCGGTATATTTTGAGCAGAAATATCACATTTTTTCATCTGAAGAATTTCATTTTTTGGGGGTAAAGTTTAGGATGCATTTGTATAGGCATGTTTTCGTTATGTGAAATTTACTGGTGCATAATGCCATGATGCTGCCGTGATGACCCTATGATTTCTACTGAAATTCTTTTGCACTAAAATCCAATTTAAAATCATAGTATGATAAGCAGATAACACTTGTGGACAATTGTCAGAATCGCCTCAATGAGGTGATTCAAACAAATATCCATAACACCTGTTTCTTTGACTAAGAAATTCTTGAATATATCAATAAATTTGGCTTATCTTGAGCAAGGGATTCCATATCAAGTAAAGCATGGGTAAATATTGCTCTCGGGCAGGGAATAAGATCCTGTGCACCCCATTAAGAATCAAAATAACTTACATTATCATGAACTACTATCTGGTTCTACGTATTACATATGACATCTCCCTTGAGGAAGACTCCATTATTTGGGCATAAAATTTTGGCTAAAAACACCTAAAATAAGCTGTTTTTTTTTTTTTTTTTTAAATAAAAATGTCTCCCACATACAGATCAATAAACTGTCCCCATAGGGCAATTTCCCTCAAATGACAATCTTTCTGACAAATCTCCTTCAAGTCTCTCGAAACAAAACAACAAAACACCCTCAAGCTCAGATTGTGGGTACTTGTTTGAACCCCACCTATTGTTGAACCGCCTCATGGAGTACCACAATCTATGTTTTTCTGTAAAAACTGAATATATCTTTGTATCGAAAGTGGGGTTTACAGGTGTATTCAATGAACAGACATGTTAATTTGATTTAAAAAAAATTTTTTTTAGTAAAGTGCTTCATGTATTCAGAAAATTTTACAATGTTGCTAAGCTCAACAATTTCAAAATATTACAAGAACCCGCTTTTGAACTGAATGAATAACAGACTCCAAAATAATAGGTAACATCACGAAAACATGCCTATATAATTCTGACCCCCTTGAACTCCAAAACTGGGGTTTACAGAGGTAAACCTTATTTTCTTATTTCTGCTCTAAACTATAGACTGTGGGAACTCGTTAGAACAGCATCGACGAGGACTATAGACTGTGGGAACTTGTTAGAACCGCATCAACGAGAACTATAGACTGTGGGAACTCGTTAGAACCGCATCGACGAGGCGGTTCTAACATGCACCCACAATCTATACTTTGAGCAGAAATAAGAAAAACATAAATTTTTCATCTGAAAATTGCTGTTTTTTTTTGTTTTTTTATCGGGGGGGGGGGGGGGGGGGGGGGGGGGGGGGTTTGGAAAAAAAATTTACAATGCATTAGAATACCATAGGCTTGTTTTCATTATGTACAATCCTAAAAATTAGCAAAAAGCCAATACATGTACATGTATAAGGAAGAAAAAAATCTGCATTTAAAATATACAAATGTTGCTTGCAATGCGAGTAAAATGTAAACAGACTACAGTCAGTCAATAAAAAAGGGAAAAAAATCTGGGTTCAGTTGTTCAAAGCCCCGTTAGCTTAACGAGCTCATTAGTGGTGAAATTTTTAACCGTTCTAGCAAGAACAATATCTAAAATTTTGTCATTTTTGCTGAAAAAATGTGAGTAGCTTTTGCGTATCAAAAGCTACTCTAGCTTTTGCATATCAAAAGCTACTCACATTTTTTCAGCAAAAATATTAGTATTTTCACCATAAAGAATGATCAAAGTTTTAATGATACGTTAGCTAAAGATGTCCATAGTTTTGAACAACTGGCCCCTGGTCATAAAAATGTGTAAAGGATTTTTATCGGTAAAAATCAGCATTCCAAAATTAGAAGCCCTTGCATACAACCACAACCAACATCAAGTAAAACTCGATCATTTCATCTTTTATAATGATTACCATGCACGGAAACAGAAGTATGATATTTGTAACTGCGAGCATTTTGGGGCAAATTTGTTTCTAACTAGATCTAAAACATATAAATTGTATACATTATGTACATTAATCAAAGATATACATCTTAGCACCAAGGACAAAAATAAATTACAAAATATTCACCAAATCATGAGAGCAAAGCTGAATGTATTAACAAGGTAACAAAAAGTCCTTTCTTTATCCCATTGTATACTAGTGGACTCTTCCACGCAGCATCTGATCCGAGTCTACACTGTTTGTTAAAAGTATGTTTGTTTGAATCAAGGTTTTACATCCCCGTCAACACTATTTAGGTCATTTTGGAGACGTTGCTTCCAATTTTGTGAGACATTCACCCGACATTGAGAGAAATGACATCTCAAGCCCTGCCACAAGGGTTTATATGCACGGACGACCCGACTTGCACCACTTTGCCTGGGCAGGCTTAGACCCTTTAAGCGGTTTACCAGTACCCATGTGCGTGTTAGTTTCAGCTCTGCGTGGAAACATCGTGCAACATTCATTCATGGAAAAGTTAACACCAAAAAAAGAAACCTCACACATCAATAATTCGAAATGGGTCACTCCAAACTTATTCAGTCTAATTTTCCTATATTATGGGTTAACTCACATGGTTTCTAGTTTGAGACCTAACAATATCGGCTCAGGTGAGCTAACAATATTGTTAGAAAAAAGGTTGCTATGCATTTGCTTTGAAACTACCGTTTTAAGTTTATTTGTAATTTTGTCCATACATTCAGTCTGCCATATGAAGTTGTGAATAAACAGAATCAATATCCACACACATTTTACATATTCCTCATCAGCTCTTATTATAACTATAACATCAATACACTATGGACTGAAACATACTGCACCAAAACAGCAAGGAACCTAAAAATGTCAATTCAATGCTTTTGTACCACAGAAGATAATTTATATTCAATGTGATCATTTATATTCATTGTCTTGGTATCGTACTTTGTTTGTTTGAGTTTTACATCTTTCCAACATTTTTTTTTTTTTTTTTTTTTTGGTTTTGGTTTTACAGCCCTTTCAAGATTATTTCACTCATATCCAGCCGATTGTTAATCAGAGGTGGGCAAAAACCGGAGTTCCCGGAGAAAAACCATCTGACCTTCTGTTCCAGAAGTTAGCATCTCACATGTGAGCTGAGCAAGGCTCGAACCCACAGCTGTGAAAGACCTAATGATTAAGAGTTAGCGTTCATATCCACTAGGCCACGGAGGCCCATAACTAAGGTCTTATGGAGACCTAGAATTAAAGGCTCATCAAAATCTAGAGGAGCCCTGAATTGACTTTATTGAATATTCGGATGTGCTACATGTATGTCCAGACATATAACTTGGCTATTTTTTAGAACCATCTTTATGAAGATGTGGTGTTCTGATGAGTACCTGCAATCTGTGAAGTTCTGAGTGTAAATTAGAAACTTACACCCTTCAAACAGTCCCCATAAGCACAGGAAGTTTGTCAAATTGATCACTGGTTGGATTCCTTACTTTTCTGGCCCAGTATAGTCTCACTAATACAATTAAAACTTTCTAGCTTTGCAAGCCGCTTTGTATTTATACCACTCTAAGCTATAGTACATATCATCATGTTAACAAGTCTGTTAAATGAACACCCCTCTAAACCCCACTTTATATAGAGAAAACTTGGATTTACGGGGGTATACATTATTTTTCTTATTTCTGCTCCAAGATATAGGTTGTTGGTACTCATTAGAACCGCCTCATTGAGGCGGTTCTAACGAGCACCCACAACCTATGTTTGCAGCATAAATAAGAAAAATATCATCGATTTTTATCAGAAAAGAAGCCATTTTAGAGATGCGAAAAATGCACTATGTCACATGGGTGTGTTATCGTAATGTAAAATGTTTTTACACCTTCAGAAACAAGAGGGCCATGATGGCCCTGGATCGCTCACCTGATCCATAGTGCAACAAGTGGGCCCCAGAGAGGGCCATTATTGGCCCCAGGGCTTTAATGTGCATAATGTTGAGAGAGGTCTTAAAGGTGAAGCTTCATACCAAACATCAACAAAGGCTATAATTTGAACAATCTTGGCAAAGGTCCACAAGATGAAGCTACACATCAAATATCAAAGACCTGGGCCTAGCGGTTTCAGAGAAGAAGATTTTTGAAAGATTTTGCCTATATAAGCCTATGTAAAACCAAAGGGCCCCGGGACGGGGGCATTTTTTGCCCCAGCACTATAATTTGAACAATCTTGGTAGGGGTCCACTAGATGAAGCTTCATACTAAATATCAAAGTCCTGGGCCTTGTGGTTTCAGAGAAGAAGATTTTTAAAGTTTTTCCCTATATAAGCCTATGTAAAACCAAAGGGCCCCGGGGCGGGGGCATTTTTGGCCCCAGCACTATAATTTGAACAATCTTGGTAGGGGTCCACTAGATGAATCTTCATACCAAATATCAAAGACCTGGGCCTTGTGGTTTCAGAGAAGAAGATTTTTAAAGATTTTCCCTATATAAGCCAATGTAAAACCAAAGGGCCCCGTGGCGGGGGCATTTTTTGTCCCAGCACTAAAATTTGAACAATCTTGGTAGGGGTCCACTAGATGAAGCTTCATACCAAATATCAAAGTCCTGGGCCTTGTGGTTTCAGAGAAGAAGATTTTTAAAGATTTTCCCTATATAAGCCTAGGTAAAACCAAAGGGCCCCGTGGCGGGGGCATTTTTTGCCCCAGCACTATCATTTGAACAATCTTGGTAAGGGTCCACTAGATGAAGCTTCATACCAAATATCAAAGACCTGAGCCTTGTGGTTTCAGAGAAGAAGATTTTTAAAGATTTTCCCTATATGAGCTAATGTAAAACCAAAGGGCCCCGTGGCGGGAGCATTTTTTGTCCCAGCACTAAAATTTGAACAATCTTGGTAGGGGTCCACTAGATGAAGCTTCATACCAAATATCAAAGTCCTGGGCCTTGTGGTTTCAGAGAAGAAAATTTTTAAAGATTTTCCCTATATAAGCCTATGTAAAACCAAAGGGCCCCGTGGCGGAGGCATTTTTGGCCCCAGCACTATAATTTGAACAATCTTGGTAGGGGTCCGCTTGATGAAGCTTCATACCAAATATCAAAGTCCTGGGCCTTGTGGTTTCAGAGAAGAAGGTTTTTAAAGATTTTCCCTTTATAAGCCTATGTCAAACCAAAGGGCCCCGGGGAAGGGGCATTTTTGGCCCCAGCACTATAATTTAAACAATCTTGGTAGGGGTCCACTAGATGAAGCTTCATACCAAATATCAAAGACATGGGCTTTGTGGTTTCAGAGAAGAAGATTTTTAAAGATTTTCCCTATATAAGCCAATGTAAAACCAAAGGGCCCCGTGGCAGGGGGCATTTTTTGTCCCAGCACTAAAATTTGAACAATCTTGGTAGGGGTCCACTAGATGAAGCTTCATACCAAATATCAAAGTCCTGGGCCTTGTGGTTTCAGAGAAGAAGATTTTTAAAGATTTTCCCTATATAAGTCTATGTAAAACCAAAGGGCCCCGGGGTGGGGGCATTTTTGGCCCCAGCACTATAATTTGAACAATCTTGGTAGGGGTCTACTAGATGAAGCTTCATACCAAATATCAAAGACCTGGGCCTTGTGGTTTCAGAGAAGAAGATTTTTAAAGATTTTCCTTATATAAGCCAATGTAAAACCAAAGGGCCCCGTGGCGGGGGCATTTTTTGTCCCAGCACTAAAATTTGAACAATCTTGGTAGGGGTCCACTAGATGAAGCTTCATACCAAATATCAAAGTCCTGGGCCTTGTGGTTTCAGAGAAGAAGATTTTTAAAGATTTTCCCTATATAAGCCTATGTAAAACCACAGGGCCCCAGGGCGGGGGCATTTTTGGCCCCAGCACTATAATTTGAACAATCTTGGTAGGGGTCCACTAGATGAAGCTTCATACCAAATATCAAAGACCTGGGCCTTGTGGTTTCAGAGAAGAAGATTTTTAAAGATTTTCCCTATATAAGCCTATGTAAAACCAAAGGGCCCCAGGGCGGGGGCATTTTTGGCCCCAGCACTATAATTTGAACAATCTTGGTAGGGGTCCACTAAATGAAGCTTCATACCAAATATCAAAGACCTGGGCCTTGTGGTTTCAGAGAAGAAGATTTTTTAAGTTTTTGGTGAAAAAAATCGTTTTGGCTCCTGTGACCTAGATGTGCAACGGACCAGAACCATTTGAACAACTTTGGAAGGGGACCACCTAAGGATCATTCCTGTGAAGTTTGGTCAAAATCCGATCAGTGGTTTAGGAGGAGATGTCGTTTAAAGAAATTGTTTACGCACGCACGGACGACGGACAAAAAGTGATCCCAAAAGCTCACCTCGTCACTACGTGACGGTGAGCTAAAAAGTTAGCTCTTGCACCTTGTTGGATGGCATGTTATATGTAAGGCACTGTTTTTTGTTTTGTTTTTTTTTCATTTATTTGGCCCTTAAACTGTCAATCACAACATTTGCTGGTGGCATTTTCAAATATTTCTGCCGTATTTTGTGGAGACAATAAGCCGTGACATTACAAGTGAATTGTCTGCTGGGCAGACACTTCAAATGAAATTCCAAGCCTTATTTTTTCTGAAAAATAAGTAAGAAAATAAAATTACCATCTGCTATAAAAATTTCAGTGACACTTTAAAGCTTAACCTTTAACCCTTGTCTTGCTAATCCCTGATATGCCTTATCTTTGAAACAATGTAGATCCAGATCAGATGGCTTCTGACGAAGCCATCTGATCAGGATCTACATTGTTTGCCATTCAGATTGTGAATTTGTTGCAATAATTTGCATCAAGTAATAGGATTGGTTGATAATCGGTTGTGGGTGTGGCATACATAAATATTCAGCAGGACAAGGGTTAATAGCTCACTTACTGTTAACTCTCAGCTAGAACATGAAAGGATGCATATCTAAGGGGAGAAAAACTGATTTTTTTTTCTTCCTTTGGTTCAACAGTAGGCCATTCCAGTCAGTAGGAAATGCTCTTAAAGGGAAATAAATTCTTCCATTGTTGAGTAGCCATTTTTGAAAAAGAATGACCAATATAGAGAATTGAACCCATTCAAGTTGGCAAACAGCCTCCTGAATTTGTGATAAACACCTTCCTGGAAACAATAAGTATCAGAATCCTTGTCTCCCTTCTGACACGGAACTACTTTTAATGCTCTGCATGCTGGGTATTTTTTGGCAGACAATACTTTCAACATCTTTCTTATTTTTCTCAGAAAAACAGGATTTGACATTTCATGCAAACTGTCTTCCTATGGAGACAGTTTGCATGAGATGTCAAGTTGGAGACAGTTTGCATGAGATGTCAAGTCCTGTTTTCTAGAAAAGAAAGAAAAATATCCACAATCTGTCACCTGCTTAGTTAGCCCAGAGAGTGGTAAAGTTTAAGGAAAGGATACAATTTCAGAATGTAGTTAGTAACATGGGATCAAATTATATTTTGTAAAGATGGCCGTCCTTTATAAAGTTGAAGCTAAATTTTGCATTATACATCCATTTCACTGTAAGGTGGATTATTGCTACTGGTGTATTTAAAATAGATTTTAGCTGTAGGATAAATAAGCAGTCTTGAAAATAGCTATAGGCGAATTAAAGATGGGCTATAGTCATTGGCGTATTTAAAATAGATTACAGCTGTAGGAGTAGGTGTAATAAAGCAATCTTGAAAAAAGCTATACGGGTATTTAAGATGGTCTATAGCCATAGGTGTATTTAAGACTGGCTATAGCTATTGGTGTAAATAAGATGGACTCTAGCTGTAAATATGTTTAATAGGCACTACAGTTGATGCACCATAGCTATAGGTATATTTAAGAAGCACTATAGCTATAGGTATATTTTATAAACCAGGATTATCGCTATAGATTTATATATATTTCCAATGTATAATAGCTGAATAAGTAATGAGTTTAAGCTCCGATTTAATACATCTATCATGAACAAGAAATATTAAATGCTCAAAATGAAGTCTCCATTCCCCATTTTAAAACTTGTGGCACAGAACTTCATTATGCAAAACAATATTAAAGCTTTCTTTAAGCAAACCATATTGGAATCGTTTTGAAGCAATGCGACAATAAGGACCATATTATGCTTCTATAACATAAAATATTAGAACTGGTAATGAACGTTTTATACTTGCTGAAAAGTTAATGAATCCCATAGGTAATTTCTAGATCAGTGGCAAACGTTAGGTTGTAAAACTGAAAATTACTGAATATATGGCAAAATGATTTTGTCATTGTTTATTTTCTGTTGTTCTTTTGTGCAAACTGGTGTTTTTGAAAAAACAAGAGCACCGCATGTGGGTGCCAACGCTTGGCTTCAGCTCCTTTTCATAATGAACAACTAGTCCGAGTTTCAAAGTAAATATGTTCAGCAATGACAGAGATATTACAAAATGTCCAAGTTTTTGCACGACGACACAGATGAAAATGTCCAAGTTTTTTTTTTTTTTTTTTTTTTACAAAATGTCAAGTTTTTGCATGACGACGCAGCCGCCGAAAATATCCCAGTTTTTGCACGACGACGACGACGACGCCAGAGCTATGACAATACCGCGTCGTTTTCTTCGAAAACAGCCGAGCTAAAAATGATATATCACCACCAGATGACTTATACTAGGGGAGTATTTGGCACATAGACATTAGAAGGTTGTGAAACATGTGGGATAATTTGCTCCAGTTCTACATAAAAATGGGGCTGTTCTGGGAATACCAACCATATATCTCACGGAGAAATCACAATGTCTCCAAAAATCACTTCATTTCTGGTTAAAGAGGTCTTGATGACTATTTTACAGCAGGTACCAGCTTCATGAAAGAACCACAAAATAGCCATAAAAAGTAAAGTAAGCAAAAATCCTTTTCTAGTCTTCTTTCTGATTTTCTTAGGTTTACTTCCCTTTGCTGAATAATGTCCAGAGCAGCGAATCCTTTAGAGGTTCAACATTGTCTGACCATGTCTATGTAATTCTCCACTATGAATGCAATTCTGCACATCTGTGTATGTATTTCTGCACATATATGTACACAATTCTGCACATATGTATGTAAATCTGCACAGCTATGTACATAATTCTGCACATCTATGTATGTAATTCTGCGCTTATATCTACAAATTTTGCACATATATGTATGAAATTCTGCACATCTATGTATGAAATTCTACACATCTATATATGAGTAGCATGAACTTGATAATATGCACCCAGCAAAGACTCAGATCATCTGTGCAGTCTGATATGAGTTTTAGCTAGGTGATTTTTAGACAGCAAATGACTGAAACGGTCATCAGGCTGATCGGGAAGCTTTTTGACTGAGGATTTACACAGGCTGGTTTCAGTTCCATTACGTAAACACGCCTATACAAATACATTGCCACCTTTATCGCCAAAAAATGAAAATTTTATGATGAAAAATTGTGACATTTTTCTTATTTCTGCTCAAAATATAGATTGTGGGCACTCTTTAGAACCACCTCATCGAGGTGGTTCTAACGAGTACCCACAATCTATATTTTAGAGCAGAAATAAGAAAAATAAGTTATACCCACGGAAACCCCAGTTTTACTATATAAAAATGGGGTTCAAGGGGGTCAAAATTATATAGGCGTGTTTTCGTGATGTCTCACCGGGAGCCTGACAAAACGTCCCATGGACAAAACGTCCCATGCCATTTTTGACCAGGTGGACAAAACGTCCCACATCATTTTGTCAGGGTGGACAAAACGTCCCACATCATTTTTGCAGGGTGGACAAAACGTCCCACATCATTTTGACAGGGTGGACAAAACGTCCCACAAGGTTTTGACAGGGTGGACAAACCGTCCCATATTCAATTCAAAGGGAACCATTATACCTAATCTAATCTATCTAATCTAATCTAATCTAATCTATCTAATAAATAACTAATTGTTGTTTGTTGAAATGATGTAATTGCCTTCTAGTGTCATGCATTTCACCCCACCATGGGATGCCCCAAACATAATCCGCCCACCCCCAGACAAAATCCCCTCTTTTTGTAAAGGCTGACAATATCCCTCCACATGCACAATTACTGATTTTGGAAAATCAGTATGTATAAACATGTGTTGAAAACTGTAGATGACAATACTGTCCAAGCTATTTTGGTGCTCATGGAGAAATTATTGCAACAGGCAGGTAGTACTGCACATGTACAAAAGGTGAAAAAATGTATAACAGTGAAATCATCAATGCAAAAATTCTAACAATGAATAAGAAAATTACAACCTTAGATTAAATTCATTGAACTGACTTAATAATGTTTGTTCAATTATGATCAATTTGATCATCACCATTAATTTTCATCATACAGATTATAAAGACTCTCCACAAAAATCAATCAGAATTTTCAAAAGTTATACATTTTCCTATCAACAAATTAATTTTGTAATTAGCAGCTAATCAAAGAAAAAACCTTTGTTAGATTAAAGTGAAAAGGGCATAATTACTTGTAATAACTTTTTATAATTATACATGTGTGCTTAGGGGTTTTATGGACCTGTCAACCCATTAGGATTATATTTTGCATGATCAGTAGTTCCAGGCATACTTGTAAAGTGGGTTTTAATTGGGTCAAAATTATAAAGGCATGTTTTTCGTGATGTTTTCAGTATTTTATACAAGATACCTTTTAGTATTTTTATACAAGATATATCCAGTAATGAAATAATAGGTGAAAACTGTGTTTCAGATAGGGATATAGGATGTGTTTTGTTTAAAATTAATTGGGAAAGTGGCTTATAGTTTTGCAAACAGTGTAGGCCCTGATAAGTATGTTCTATAAAAGGGTTATCCTTTGGAAGCAAGGAATACACCACAGAACTGAAAAATATGGGGTGTATATGTTTTCTTGGCCAGACTAGCTAGTTTCGGCCAATTAGGCCTCATCAGTGACCCTCAGACCTCGTGTTCTGAGGCATCTGATCTTGGCCTGCACTGTTTGCCAATTACCCACTAATACTATTATTTTTTTTCAACAGAGTAAGATAAGATGTACACATTTTCTTGTATGTGCTATCATAAAAAAAAATTCTTTTATGTAAAAAATGCTCTTAACCATGAGCTCTTTAGTGATTGTGTTTGCATATTCATGTTTTGTAAATAAAGGCATCTAACTATATTTCCACATTCTTTTTTGTAGTGTTCATGTTAGTACAGTAAAATTCATATATTAAGACCACCCTTGGGACTGTTCAGTAGTGGCCTAAAAGACCACTTTTGAACAGTCCCAAGGGTGGGCTCCAATTAGAGCAAACACAAAGAAAATGTAACTGAAACCTTCTAAATATGCTTTTAAAAGCATAATTTGTCTTAATTTAAGGTGGTCTCAATAGTGAATTTTTACTCTGTATTGTCACATACGCTTCCGAATCCCGTCCGCCTCCCTTACACCACCTCAAGAATATGGGACGTTTTGTCCACCCTGTCAAAATAGCATGGGACGTTTTGTCCACCCTGTCAAAACTGTGTGGGACGTTTTGTCCACCCTGAAAAAATGATGTGGGACGTTTTGTCCACCCTGACAAAATGATGTGGGATGTTTTGTCCACCCTGGAAAAATGATGTGGGACGTTTTGTCCACTTGGTCAAAAATGGCATGGGACGTTTTGTCCATGGGACGTTTTGTCCTACATTCGTCTCACCACCTGAAAGTAAGTGTCTGAGGACACAGTTTTTCACTTGTCAAATGTAATTCTGCACATCCATGTACTATGACTTCTTTTCAACTTCTTCAATTGCGTCACCATTTTCATCAGTCATAACGGTCACTAATGTCCCAACAGCTTTGCCGACCTGGCCGGCCATATTGAACAGTTCTCCGACATTATTTGAGCCTGAAAGAAGACAAAACAGCTGAACATAGTAAATAGAATCACAGTCAGCAAGTCATTCAAACATATACAATTTATTGTGTAATGGTGGTGTGCATTACGATGACACACCTGTGCGACATAGTGCATATTTCTCATCTCCAAAATGGCTACTTTTCTGATGAAAATCCCTGATATTTTACTTATAAATACTGCCATCACGAAAACACACCTAAGTCCTATATCATTTTGACCCACTCTAACCCCACTTTTATATAGTAAAACTGAGGTTTACAGGGGTAATCCTTATTTTTCTTATTTCTGCTCTAAAATAAAGATTGTGTGTACCCACAATCTATATTTTGAGCAGAAACAAGAAAAATATCACAATCAAAATCTTCATTTTTTGGCGAAAAAATATTGCTGTGTATTTGTATAGGCGTGTTTTCCTAATGAAATATAGGTTGTGGGTGATAGTTAGAACCGCCTCATTGAGGCGGTTCTAACGAGTACCCACAACCTATGTGTTGGAGTAAAAATTAGAAAAATAATGTACACCCCCATAAACCCCTGTTTTCTCTATATAAAGTGGGGTATAGGGGGTCTTCTTTTTATGGACTAGTTCATGTGATGGGTTGATTGTGTGGGTGGGTGGATGATGTGAAGACAGTTTAGTGAAGACAGTTTAGTGAAGACAGTTTAAGGTAGAGCCCCTTACCTCTAGTACTGGCACTGTAAGGAGGTAGAGTATTATCAGCACCGACAATATCACTAATGTCTTTGTCCCCTTCTCGACCCTCACCATGGCCATTTATATGAGGGGTACTCTCCATCTGAGGACTAAATCTGTATTTCCCTGTGGTGGACCCTCCTGGTAGGGAACTCTGGGAAGATGAAGGGGTACTTAGGGTGGAGCCTTGAAATGATGATGACAGGGATAAACTCTTGTCTTGAGGCTGCAAAAAGGCGAAAACAAATTCAAATTTATTGCCATATTCCTTGTAATTAGCACACATGGTCTAATAAGTGTAGTGCTAAAAGATCACTCTTACATTAATGACCGTAAAAAATCCTAAAAATTTCAAACACCTGGGCCAAGTTGTTCAAAGCATCGTTAGCTTAACCAGCTCGTTAGTGGTCATATTGTTAACTGTTCTAGCAAGTTTAATATGTAAAATTTTGGTATTTTTGCTGAAAAAAATGTGAGCAGCTTTTGCATCTGCAAAAGCTGCTCACATTTTTTTCAGCAAAAATATTAGCATATTTGCCATATTTAATGATCAAAGTTTTAACGATACGTTAACTAACGACGTCGTTAGTTTTGAACAACTGGGCCCTTGAGTATTTGGTGTAATTCTCCTATAACTTTAACAAAATTATTTGTTTCATGATCCAGTAAAAAGTCCAAAAGGTGCAGATGGAATGGCAAACAGTTTAGACCCTGATCAGACTGCTCCTGAAGGAGCAGTCTGATCTGGGTCTTCACTGTTTGCTTAGGCCTATCAGTTCCAATACTTAGGATCATTACAGTATTGTGCTATGACAAATTGTTGCCTTGTGCTGATTAAAGAAATAAGTAACTATTCTTTCACCATAAAACAACACTCACACTGTTTTGTAATTCTACCATTTTTTACTGACCTGTGCCTACAACCACAGGCAAAAATTGGTTTGCCTAACAAGCTCATTTAAAGTGTGCACTGAATGTGAAACATGCAAATCAAAGTAAGC
This sequence comes from Lucinisca nassula, assembly GCA_963580285.1. Classification (NCBI taxonomy): domain Eukaryota; kingdom Metazoa; phylum Mollusca; class Bivalvia; order Lucinida; family Lucinidae; genus Lucinisca; species Lucinisca nassula. The sequence goes on along the minus strand of OY757013.1, from coordinate 112,922,582 downwards.
ATGGAATGTTTACTTTCTACCCACTAAATAACTTTTTGAAACTGATTTGGACCAAAGGGCCTAAAACTTCTTTCATGCACAACTGAGTTGAGCAAAAAAATTATAATGCTCAAAAATATTAGAATACATGATTGTATAAACACATAAAGCAATTTTCCTACTCAGATCGTTTGTACTGCTCATAAATTTTAAAATGCCAACAATTTCAGAGCATTTGTCCTGCTCATAAATTTTAAAATGCCAATAATTTCAGATCATTTGTCCTGCTCATAAATTTTAAAATGCCAACAATTGTTGGCATTTTAAAATTTATGAGCATGACAAATGTTGCCATTTTAAAATTTATGAGCAGGATGAATCTTGGCACTTTAAAATTTATGAGCAGGATGAATCAAATGCTCAACTGAGTTGAGCAAAAAACATAAGAGCTCCCATCATGAAAAATCCTGTATTTGGGGTTTTCTACCAGGTAAGACACAGATGGGTCACTTGGCTACACAGACTAGCAAAAGTCTTGATTATTTAGATATAGAAACTAGGACATGTTTTTTGCTTAATATGTCTCATTTTTTATAACCTCTTGGCTCAAACTCACCTGCTCTAACAACTGTCTCAGCCTCTGCAGTTGTGCTTCTAACTGGTGATTATGATCCTCTAAAATCCTCATCCTTGCCTCTAGTCGACCTTTATGTTGCCGTAGTAACTTGGCCTCAGCAAGCATCTCTGCATCGTGATTGGTCAGATCATCCTCACTCAGTCTCATCTCGCTCTTGTTGTTATTATTTTCCTGTTGTTCCCGTAATCTGTCATACTCTGCTTGTAATGTTCTGCAATGGAATTCAGTAGATACTTAATAACTCAAATACATGTACAGTCTAACCTGGTCTCCCGGTCACCTCTATTAAGCGTGACCCTCCTTTAAACGGCCAATTCCATATCCCCCCGATAGTATTCAATGCAAAATTCCCTCTATTAAGCACCTGTCAAACGCGGCCAACGGTCAAGCCTTTTCTATCCCAAATAGCCAAAATATAATCTTAAGCGGCCATTTTGATTTTTCCGGTGCGGCCAGATTGATTGATTTCTGCAGTTTGTGTTTTTTATAAACCGGTTATACGTTGGGTGCAATTTTCGCTATTCTGTCGAACCTTTTACCGCACCGCACCGTATTCGAAACGGCCAAAACTATTGCATGGTGCAAATCGAACACGGTAAAAAAATATTAAAGTTTGTTTCCCGGTTTTAAAAACAGATACCGCATCCGAACAAACCTCGAGAAATCATTGTTTCTTTTATGTTTTGTTAAATGCCGATAATGTCTCCACAATTAGACAGGTGAGTAATTATCATCATCATTGACTGGCAGTTGTTTGTTTAACAATAAAAAGGTGAGAAAACATGGTTGAATGGGGGAAAATCATCAAGGGATATGTCAAAACTGTCATTAATTGGTACAATCGTCACCCTTTTGTTTACATTAATTGCCGACTCATGTTTGTAACTAATGGCCTTTCATCATCAATCAGAGTTCTTTTCTATCTGAAACTTTCCAATGGTGTTTTGTGTCTCCTATTTAATTGGAATCCTTTGATAAAGGGTGTAACCTATCTTTGGAATCATGGGAAAAAGGGCGTCACCAATCCCCCCCACTCCACCCCATTGTGTTTTTAGCCTTTGTTTCAAATGAATCCCTTAAAGGCCTGAGTCCTTTAAAACACTGACCAAAATTTCTTTGCTACATTCTTCAATATCATATTTTAGTATCCCTATCAGTGTCTTAGATTCTTGTTATCATGGCTACCAAGAAACGTAAAGTGTTGACTCTTGAGGACCGTGTTCAGGTTATTAAACTCCTTGAAAAGTGGCAAAAGCTCTCGTGTGGTTGCAGAGCAGTTTGGGGTCGGCAGAACTCAAATTCAACAAACATTGAAAAGAAAAGCAGAATTAATGTCTGATTATGAAAATAATTCAAATCCTGAAAGTAAACGACAGAAGCGTGTAACTGTGAATGACGAAATCAATGAACTGATGTGGCGCTGGTTTCAGGATGCTTCAGCCCGTAGAGCACATATTTCTGGTCCTCTTATGCAAGAACAAGCTAAAATATTCGCCGAAAGCCTCGAGAATACGACATTTAAGGCTTCAAATGGTTGGCTGGACAGTTTTTTGAAGCGCCACAACATTGTGTTTAAGACCATGAGGGGTGAACGTGGTGACGTTGATGATTCTGTTGTGGATAACTGGTTTAAAAAACTTCCAAATTTATGTGAAGGCTATGAGCCAAAGAACATCTTCAAAATGGATGAGACCGGTGTGTTTTACAGAGCCGGGAAAAGAACAACGTTTGTGGTTAAGGGTACAGACTGTGCTGGTGGTAAACGTTCTAAAGAACTGATAACTGTTGCCCTGTGTGCCAGCATGACTGGAGAAAAATTCAGACCATTAGTGATAGGCAAATCACGCCAACCAAGGTGTTTCAATGGAATTGATTCTTCCAAGCTCCTTGTTCATTACAAATTTAACAAAAAGGCGTGGATGAACAGTTCTGTCTTTGAAGTCTGGATAAAAAGTGTTGATAGAAAAATGAGAAGAGAAAATCGCAAAATTCTTATGTTTGTGGACAATGCGCCATCACATCCACATATGAACATGGATAATGTTAAGCTAGTGTTTCTGCCACCTAACACCACATCAAAAATTCAGCCCATGGATCAGGGAATTATCCAAGCAATGAAACTTAAATTTCACAAACGACAGAGCCGTAAGATTCTGGCAGAAATGGAAAAACATAAAGACATGTGTGGTTCAGAACTTCTTAAGTTAGTGACAGTTTTGGATGCCATTTATTGGATAAAGAACTCATGGGATGAAGTTGAACCATCAACAATCACAAAGTGTTTTATGAAATGTGGATTTAAGCTTCATGCAAGTGAAAGTGTTTCATCATTAGAAACCAATGAAGACATTAATGAGGACATTCCCCTTAAACTTGTTAGCTTGGCACATGAACTATTTGGTTGTGACTTTTCTGAACTTGTGGATATAGAGCAGAACATACCAACGTGTGACGAGTCAATCACTGACTGGAGTAAACCTGCAAATGAACTGCTACAGGAACAAGTGAATGTGTCAGAGACTCTATCCGACAATAGTGAAGATGAAACTGACAATTGTGCTCCATCTGACTCTGTGTGGTCCTTACATGAAGTTGAGGAATATCTGGAGAAAATGAAGTGTTTTGCGCTGGCAAAAGGACAGGCCAATATGCTAACTCATTTAATGGATTTAAAAGAAATGGCAACTTCGCTCAGAATTGAAACATCATGCAAGCAGACAAAAATTGGTGACTTTTTTAAGAAATGTTAAGAGACTATGTGTACATTCTGCCTGGAGCTAGCTTTTAAACAGCCTGTGAATATTTGTATATACTTGTATATTTATAATGATGAATGAAAAAAGATATATAGAAAAAAAGATAGAAAAAAAAAAGAAAAAATTGTAAATAAAAAAAAAAAAAAATAAAAAATAAAAAAAAAAATATATAAAACATAAATATAAAAGAAACTAGACAAAAGTGCCCAGTTGGGCACGTATACCCCCGGCCAGTGCCATCACCTCAGCTGAAACAAGAACTACAAAGGGAAATAACTCTAAAAGGCCTGACCCCTTGGCCCTTATTTTCTTTCCCACAATACAACTAGTCATACTGATCATGTTTGCAAAATTTCAAGTTTCTATGTACAGTAGTTATTGAGAAATCTTTGACACAAAATAAAAATATACACTATTAAACAGCAAGAACTACAAAGGGAAATAACTCTAAAAGGCCTGACCCCTTGGCCCTTATTTTCTTTCCCACAATACAAGTAGTCATACTGATCATGTGTGCAAAATTTCAAGTTTCTATGTGAAGCAGTTCCTGAGATATCTTTGACACAAAATAATTGTTTACGGACAGACAGACGGAAAAGACAAAAACTATATACCCCCATTGCATACTTCGTATGCCGGGGGTATAAAAACTGTAGTGGTAGCCAAATAAGCCACCTGATGAGTACCCTTGGCAGGGACGAAACAGTTCCCCTAAAACCTCAAAAATCCCCATTCCCAGACCCACCTGTATTAAGCAAGCACCTGTCTTAAGCAAGCGATTTTGAAATATCCCATGACCGCATGCTTAAGACAGGTTTGACTGTACTCTGCTTGTGATGTTCTGCAATGGAATTCAGTAGATTATCATTAACTCTAATATTCTGCTTGTTGTGTTCTACAATGAAATTCAGTATATTCTCATTAACACTAACACTCTGCTTGTAATGTTAATTAAATTCATAGAATACCAATTAACTCTAATACTCTGTTTGTAGTGTTCTTCAATGAAATTCACTAGATGCTCATTAACTCTAATACTCTGCTTGTAATGTTCTACAATGAAATTCACTAGATGCTCATTAACTCTTATACTCTGCTTGTAATGTTCTACAATGAAATTCAGTAGATGTTCATTAACTCTTATACTCTGCTTGTAATGTTCTACAATGAAATTCAGTTGATGCTCATTAACTGTAATACTCTGCTTGTAATGTTCTATAATGAAATTCAGCAGATGCTCATTAACTCTTATACTCTGCTATTAAATTCAGTAGATGCTCCTTAACTCTAATACTCTGCTTGTAATGTTCTACAATGAAATTCAGTAGATGCTCATTAACTCTAATACTCTGCTTGTAATGTTCTACAATGAAATTCAGTAGATGCTCATTAACTGTAATACTCTGCTTGTAATGTTCTACAATGAAATTCAGTAGATGCTCATTAACTGTAATACTCTGCTTGTAATGTTCTATAATGAAATTCAGCAGATGCTCATTAACTCTTATACTCTGCTATAAAATTCAGTAGATGCTCATTAACTCTAATACTCTGCTTGTAATGTTCTACAATGAAATTCAGTAGATGCTCATTAACTCTAATACTCTGCTTGTAATGTTCTACAATGAAATTCAGTAGATGCTCATTAACTGTAATACTCTGCTTGTAATGTCTACACAGAAATGCATTAGATGCTCATTTACTCTAATACTCTGCTTGTAATGTCTACAAAGAAATTCAGTAGATGCTCATTAACTCTAATACCGTATTCGGGCATGTATTAACCGCATTTGCGTACTACCCGCACCCCCTTTTTTAGCCAAAAGCTGGGGAAAAACTGTTATTCTGTTGTTTTACCCGCATGAAGCATTTGCTGAAATTTTGGTGGGTGCATAAGTAAGAAAAAGTAAGAATTTGGCCAGTTTTTGTAACACACAACGGAACACGCGATCGTCTTCAAAAGGCGGGAAAATGCATGTGCGTGTGAGTATCACCAGAAAGCATGTATTTTACATTAAAATGTTGAAAAAACTCTACCTGTTCACCCTTGTTATTTATTTATTAACCAATATATGCCCAGCGGCCCTTTTTGGTGGACATCGGCAAACAGTGCTGTCCCAGATCAGACACCGCAGAAAGATGCAGCAGACGTCCGATTCGGATTTACACTGTTTGAGGATTTATAATGGTTCAATTATGACACTATTGTTAATCCCTGTCATATAATTGTCACCCTGCGGTATGTGTCGATAAGGTGTGAAAATATGGTCAAGTTATGTCTCTAATTTGCGTTTATTCCCCAATCAATAATTTAATCCACAATCAATGTGAAAATGATTTAATTGCTCCTAAGACGAGTTGCTAAATCTTACGGTTGATGTATGTATAATAAAAATGCACTATTCTCCTATCTCGTGAATGGTTATGTTTTGGTGCCAAATAGCTTGGCGAGAAAAGTCGAATGCTTTAATTTGTGTAAACACATCTGCATGCTTTTGTTGGTTATTGACATGGAGCTTCCAGGGAGAGGCCAAAATTTCTGCAAAGCCCTGTTTTCTACCCATCTCTATCCACAATCATTTAGCTATCGAGAATTTTTTTTACTGTTTCCAAACATTTCTTTATGAAAGAGATACGCCCCATTAAAATAAACCAATAGACACGTGTTGGGTTGCTGGGGTCCGATGACGTCATTTACCGATTGCGTGCAGAAAAATTAAAGCGGTAGTTTGTGGGCGGCGATTTGGATGCCAGAAAACTTTGTTCGCATTAAACCTGCTTGTTTATTTCGTTGAAAATCAGAGTTTTAGGAATAATAAGCACAAAATCGGGCTTGCTAGTAATGGATATTGTTTTATTATTCATGTGTAAGTAAAATTGAGTCGACAATTAACTTTATTTATGTCGGGAATCATAAAGGGATAGAGCATAACATTGAGATGCATCATATTTTCAGCTGACAAAAGTAAACAAGAGGGCCCTCTGGGCCCTGAGTCGCTCACCTGAGAATCAGTGTCTCTAGTACATTCTTGGCCCAAGGGCTATACTAGGTGAAGCTTCATACCAAATATCAAAGACCTGAGCCTTGTGGTTTCAGAGATGAATATTTTTAAAGATTTTCCCTGTACAAGCCTATGCAAAACCAAAGGCCCCCGGGGCGGGGGCATTTTTAGCCCTGGGGCTATAATTTGAACAATCTTGGTAGACATCCACTAGATGCTTCACACCAAATATCAAAGATCTCAGCCTTGCGGTTTCAGAGAAGAAGATTTTTAAAGATTTTCCCTGTATAAGCCTATGTAAAACCAAAGGCCCCGGGGCGGGGGCATTTTTGGGCCTAGGGCTATAATTTGAACTATCTTGGTAGAGGTCCACTAGGTGAAGCTTCACACCAAATATCAAAGACCTGGGCCTTGTGGTTCTAGAGAAGATTTTTAAAGATTTTCCCTATATAAGCCTATGTAAGCCCAAAGGCCCCTGAGCAGGGGCATTTCTGGTCCAAGGGCCATAATTTGAACAATCTTGGTAGAGGTCCACTAGATGAAGCTTCATACCAAATATCGAAGACCTGGGCCTTTCGGTTTCAGAGAAGAAAATTTTTAAAGATTTTCCCTGTATAAACCTATGTAAAACCAAAGGCCCCCGGGGCGGGGGCATTTTTGGCCCCAGGGCTATAATTTGAACAATCTTGTTAGAGGTCCACAAGATGAAGCTTCACACCAAATATCAAAGATCTGAGCCTTGTGGTTTCAGAGAAGAAGATTTTTAAAGATTTTCCCTGTATAAGCCTATGTAAAACCAAAGGCCCCAAGGGCGGGGGCATTTTTGGCCCCAGTACTATAATTTGAACAATCTTGGTAGAGGTTCACTAGGTGAAGTTTCACACCAAATATCAAAGACCTGGGCCTTATGGTTTCAGAGAAGAAGATTTTTAAAGATTTTCCCTATGTAAGCCTATGTAAACCGCAAGGCCCCCGGGGCGGGGGCATTTCTGGCCCAAGGGCAATAATTTGAACAACCTTGATAGAGGTCCACTAGATGAAGCTTCATACAAAATATCGAAGACCTGGGCCTTTCTGTTTCAAAGAAGAAGATTTTTAAAGATTTTCCCTGTATAAGCCTACGTAAAATCAAAGGCCCCCAGGGCGGGGGCATTTTTGGCCCTAGGGCTATAATTTTAACAAACTTGGTAGAGGTCCACTAGGTGAAGCTTCACACCAAATATCAAAGACCTGGGCCTTGTGGTTTCAGAGAAGAAGATTTTTAAAGATTTTCCCTATATAAGCCTACGTAAACCCAAAAGCCCCCGGGGCGGGGGCATTTCTGGCCCAAGGGCCATAATTTGAACAAACTTGGTAGAGGTCCACTAGATGAAGCTTCATACCAAATATCAAAGACCTGGGCCTTGCGGTTTCAGAGAAGAAGATTTTTAAAGTTTTCATTTTAAAATTCTATTTTTAGCTCCTGTGACCTAGATGTGCAATGGACCGGAACCATTTGAACAACTTTGAAAGGGGACCACCTAAGGATCATTCCTGTGAAGTTTGGTTAAAATCCAATCAGTGGTTTAGGAGGAGATGTCATTTAAAGAAAAAGTTTACGCACGCACACACGCACTGACGCACACACGCACAACGGACGACGGACAAAAAGTGATCCCAAAAGCTCACCTCATCACTACGTGACAGGTGAGCTAAAAAAACGGTCCAAAAATAATTCGGGTGGATTACCCGCACCCTGAACTTGGGCCTGTTATTTGAGGGAAAAAACTGCGGGTAATACATGCCCGAATACGTTACTCTGCTTGTAATGTTCTACAATGAAATTCAGTAGATGCTCATTAACTCTAATACTCTGCTTGTAATGTTCTACAATGAAATTCAGTAGATGCTCATTAACTTTAATACTCTGCTTGTAATGTTCTACAATGAAATTCAGTGGATGCTCATTAACTCTAAGACTCTGCTTGTAATGTTCTACAATGAAATTCAGCAGATGCTCATTAAGTCTAATATTCTGCTTGTAATGTTCTACAATGAAATTCATTAGATGCTCATTAACTCTAATACTCTGTTTGTAATGTCTACAAAGAAATTCAGTATTATGCCCATTAACTCTAATACCCTGCTTGTAATGTTCTGCAATGAAATTCAGTAGATGCTCATTTACTCTAATACTCTAAAATATAGATTGTGGGTAATCTATGGTATCTTGTGGATAGAACTGCCATGATGATTGTGGGTACTTGTTAGAACCACCTCGATGAGGCGGTTCTAACGAGTACCCACAATCTATATTTTGGGTAGAAATAAGAAAAATATCACAATTTTTCATCTTAAAATTTTCACTTTTTCGGCGATAAACATCACAATGCATTTGTATAGGCATGTTTTTGTAATGAGAAAGAAATTGTTTACCTGTTCTCTTCCTCTAGGTCCTTAATCATGGCCTCTAACTCAGTTTTCTGGTCAGCATCGACCGCCATCATGATCTGCATAGGACTCTTCAACTGTGGAGATAAGAAATGAAATTCAATATACTATACTGCTGTTATTGTAATATTGAGAATATTTCAATCAGCATGTTGAGATGTTCATGATTCATATTGTACATCAACGTCTGAGACTGTATGAGTCACAACGCTGCAAAATGTATCTTCAGGTATATGTTGACAATGCAGGGCCCGATCAGCCCTGCGCTTCCACGTTTTACATTGTCAGTGTAAAATGAGTAAACTGTCAAAAAACACAAATTTGGAAACTGATTTGTATACTGTTGCATGGCATAATGCTAAAAAGACTACCGCATTTACCATATGTATTTCGACATATAGGCCTGAGCAAACAGTGCAGTCCCAGATGAGATGCCGCAGAAAGCAGCATCTCATCAGGGTCTACACTATTTGCAACTCGTCCAGCTATTTTTAGACATAACAGCGGGAAGTAAATTGTTCTTGTTCAGATTTTAGAACAAGTATGGTAAGGAGTTGACAGGTGTCAGAATATTTAGTGTAAATACTTTATTTCTTATATTTTGGACTAATGCATGGCATTTTGGATTAACCCGTATTTGGATATAGGTTTCCATGTTAAAAGTGTAGGACTAGATTCTGAAGGAGTTGGAGCTGTCTGATAAAGGTCTGCATTGTTTGTCTTTTTTTCCCCCCATTTTGTACCAGAAACCCCAAAACGGGTACCCTGGCAAACAGTGCAGGCCCAGATCAGACGCCAAAGAATGCGGCGTCTGATCAGGGCCTACATTATTTGCAAAAACTTCAGCTATTTTCCAAATAAATTTTACAAATAACACAACCTGTCACCCCTAAATTTTGAAACATACTCGGAGGAAGATTCCATTTGGTACAAAAAGGGTTAAACTGATTTCTGTTTTGGACCCAAAGAGGCTTTACTGCTCTGAGTACATGGAATTAGGACAAACTAATTGTTTCATCATCCATGTTTTAATCTGATCCATTTGCAGCCAAAACTGTAAAACAGAATATTTCATTAATATTGCATGAGTCTGCTTTTCAGATAAAAACCTTATTAATATTTAATGAAAAACCACATTTAGCCTAAATCTACACTTTTAAATGAGCATTATCCTTTTTTGTACCAAATGGAATCTTCCACCTTATATATAGCAGGAGTCCATTTCAAAATTTAACGGTGTCAGGTTGTGTTTTCTTCAAAAACTATTTGGAAATTGGCTGAAAATTTTGCAAAAATTGTAAGCCCTGATCAGACGCCGCAGAATGTGGCGTCTGATCTAGGCCTGCACTGTTTTTGGGGTTTCAAGTACAAAATGGGTTATAGTGTTATGAATAATTCATTATGTATTTTGCTGCCATGACTTTTGCTCTGTGGATAATAGTGCAGACCATAATTAGACTGCTCCTGATCTTGGTCTACACTGTTTGCTCAGGCTTGTTTGTATGAATTTTTTAGGAAATGCACTATTTAAGAAATTCGAAAAAAAAATCAGTACAATTAATTATATCGGGAAACACTTGAATACTCCTTACTTTCAGTTCTGTGGTGTATTCATTGCTGCCAGAGGATAACCCTTTTTTACAACATATTCTACCTCTAACTATTCTTGACAGTATGCAAGTATAACAGACAGACAGAAGGAGTGACAGACAGGCCAAAAACAATATACTCCCTAAATTTCTTCGAAGTTGGGGGCGTAAAACCATCTGACCTTCCACCCTGAGTGAGGCTGTAACCCATATTTAATGATAAATGTTTTGACAATATGTTAACCCTTCTCTTGCTGAATATTCAGATTAACCACACCCATTTCTGACTTTGAACCAATCAGATTACTTGATGTAATTTATTCCTACAAATTCATAAATAGAATGTCAAACAGTGTAGATCCTGATCAGATGGCTTCTTCAGAAGCCATCTGATCTGGATCTTCACTGTTTCCAAAGATAGGGGTTGTCGTGAACAGCATGATAAGAGTTAACCAATGATTTCAATATATTGAAAAACTCGCCCAGAACTTTCTTTTCAAACTGATTTCTGAATCTTACCCTGGATATAGCTATTTCTTTTTATTCCCAGATAAAACTATTTATATATCCCTGAGCTCAAAATAAAAACAGAATTAATTAATGAGAGCTGTTATAATTGTAGATTACATGACTACTGCTGCTGTATCATGAATAATTACAGGTGTTTAAGTTGAGTCTGTATCAAAAGAAAAAGTATGGGAAGCCAGGCTTGTTTTTAAATGCTGGTTCAACAAACTAGTTTTTCTCTGATTTTCTTTTGTTTAACCCATTTAAGACCAAATGGAATCTTCCTCCTTATAAATAGCAGGAGTCCATTTCAAAATTTAGGGGTGTCAGGTTGTGTTTTCTTCGATATTGATTTGGAAAATGACTGAACTTTTTGCAAACAGTGTAGGCCCAGATCAGACGCCACGTTCCGCGGCGTCTGATCTGGGCCTCCACTGCTTGCCAGGGTACCAGTTTTGGGGTTTCCGGTACTAAATGGGTTAAAAGGGATAAAATCCTCTATGGAAAGCTAGTAATGGAAAAATGCTATTCTGATCAACACCACATTCAATCTACCATCAGGGGCCAGTTGTTCAAAGCAATGTTGGTTTAACGAGCTCGTTAGTGGTCAAATTGTTAACTGTTCTAACAAGTACAATACCGAAAATTTTGGTATTTTTGCTGACAAAATGTGAGCAGCTTTTGCATCCGCAAAAGCTGCTCACATTTTTTTTTCAGCAAAAATTTAGTATATCTGCCATATTTAATGATCAAAGTTTTAACAATATGTTAACTAACAACGCCATTAGTTTTGAACAACTGGCCCCTGGTTGCCTGTGTAATGAAAACCCCTGCAAACCCCACTTTACATATGGAAAACTGCGGTTTTCATGGGTATACATTATTTTTCTTATTTGGGCTCCCGTGGGTTCTTGTTAGAATGCCAAAATGAGACAGTTCTAATAAGCACCCACAACCTATGTTTTGAGCATTAATACGAGAGTTTGTTTGTTTGATTTGAGGTTTAACGTCCCTGTCAACACTGTATAGGTCATTTTGGAGACATTGCTTCCAATTTTGTGGGACTGTTACCCGACATTGAGATGAAATGACATCTCAAGCCCTGTCGCCCAATGAAACCAAAAGGGTTTGTAAGCACAGACTTGCACCGCTTTGCCTGTGCAGGCTTTGATCCTCTACGCGGTTTGCCAGTACTCATGTGCGGTCTGTTTCAGCTCTGTGTGGAATCATCATGCATACTATCTATTTCTTCAAGCCCCAATGGGCGGGGGCAGAATTAATACGAGACATATCAAAAATTTTCATCAAAAATATTGGATTTTGGGATATGAAAGAATCCACTTTGCAAAAGGGATGTGTATCATAATGCCTGTTTGGTTCCAATACTTGGAGAAATTAGGAATAGTCAAATTTTTCCAGAAAGTATGGTAAATAGTTCGAATTCCTTTCATCTGTTATCTTTTGAAGCTTCAATTATATGTAGTTAATCTACAATATGGATATGACAGTCTACAAGAAATAACTTAACCTATTTCAGTCAGGGAAAACCCCTGAACTGGTACACTGGCAAACAGTGCAGGCCATGATCAGATGCTGAAGAATGTGGCATCTGATCAGGGCCTACGATGTTTGCAAAAAGTTCAGCCATTTTCCAAACAAATTTTGAAGAAACCACCACCTAACACCCCTAAATTTTGAAATGAACTTGTGCTATATTTAAGGTGGAAAATTGCATTCAGTACAAAATGGGTTAACCTGCTGAGATTGGCATCTATCTTCATTTTTACAGTTCAGATATTTGGTTTTTCTGAAACACCTGCCGTGGACAGAGATAATACTGTCATTCATTTCTCCAATAATTCGGAAAGATTGGCAAATACTAGACAAGATTATTTCTTACATAAAGTGTGTGTAATAATATGGTTTCTGAATGTACTGAACTTCCAAAGGTGAGCCGTGTTCAAACTTGAAGTACACAACTATATAATTAAGCATTTTTCATACAGAAGTACGCGAAACATTGAAATTATTCCACCTAAAGCAACCTTCGTTAACCAACATATGGCAAAAAACATTCTCTCATCACCTTAACAAATCCGTGCAATGAACACTCCCTTAACCCTTCTCTTGCTGAATATTCATTTAAGCCATTTCTGTCTATCAACCAATCAAATTACTTGAAGTAATTTATTGCTACAAATTCATAAACTGAATGCCAAACAGTGTAGATCCTGATCAGATGAAGAAGCCATCTGATCTGGATCTACACTGTTTGCAAAGATAGGGGTTGTCGTGAACAGCAAGATAAGGGTTAAACCTCATTTTATATAGAGAAATATGGTGTTTGCGGGTATATAAAATATATATCTTATTTCCGCTCCAATACATAGGTTGTGGGTACTCATTAGAACCGCATCGAGGTAGTTCTAACAAGCACCATCAACCTATGTTCTAACTAAAACTTAGGAAAAATATCAAACCTTTTCATCAGAAAAATGTCCATTTTTGAGATAGGAAAAATGCCCAATGCCTAAGAGATGTGTTATCGTAGTGCGCCCCTTGCCCATCCACACACCTCAAGTCTGGTGGTAGAGACTAAGCAAATACATGAGGGAAACCTCTAAGGGGTACCTTGGCAAACAGTGCAGGCCCAGATCAGATGCCGCAGATCAGGGCCAGCACTATTTGCTAACAGAAATATCCTTCAAAAATAGACTAAAATTGGAAAAACGGGCATGACACCCCTATATGGTAAATTGACTTGTCCAACATATAGCAATGGAAGAGGCCACTACGGTATAGCTGCAATATATCGCGGTAGTCGGGGTCCATAGTCGGAGTGCGATATAAGTAGCGGTAGTTTGCCGAGATGCCAATACAAGTCGCAGTGATAGTTTGGTGAGATACCGTTTATCAATCCACACTAATGGCTGTCAGTCATGCTGTCAGCCATATTTCACCATTTAAGTAGGTTCAGAATTACTCAATGACAGAACAAACAAAGGGGGCTATGTCTACCAATTAACTTACATTCGAGAACAGCTGAAAATCTGCGTCTGAAAACGTGATTGCTAAAATGTCAAAACAGGACACCATTTTGGATGTGCGGGTTCCCTGGTTATCTGTAACGGTGATGGCCAAGGGGCGCAACTACCATAAGTGCTAAGCGCTAAAGTAATTTGAGTTGTAACCCTTGGAAGGCATGATAGATCTCGATTAGGATGCTCTGCTTGAGGGCGCACAGACATCGTTGTCTGATTAAGCATTGAGTGGATTACTCAGTTATGACAAGTTTGGGGATTAAGATTAATTGTTCGCCAATACCTGTTCTAACTGACGCTAATTGGATTATTTGGTTATAATGTGTGAACTGACAATTGGAGCCTGGTTTAACCTGGTTTTAAATAAATTTTAACAACTTAAAACTCTATTTTTTTTTAATTATGAATTTTTAAGGAAAAAAAACAAACAAAAAAAAAGCGGGATCCACGGCGCGACCGTGATAGATTGGGCATCGCGAAATATCGGAACACGATATATTGGAGCTATACTGTAGTTTATTAACTGACCATCCCGTATTGATCTGAGGTCATCCGTATTAACACCAGGTCAACCAATATTAACTGAGGTAAAAAAATCAATAATCATGATTTTTTAATTGTGTCAATTAATAAAATTGTCATAAATCAAGTAATTTCGCATTGACCCAGTTACAGGTCCTCGGTCAGCTGCATTAGCCCTCGGCCTTCGGCCTCGGGCCAATGCAGCAGACCTCGGACCTGTACCTGGGCCAATACGAAATTACTTGATTAATAACATTATAATACAATGGGTTAAATAATACTTACAGCATGCTGTGAGGTATCACCATTCAAACTCTGGCAGTACTGAGCTATAAGATGATGTTCGTCATCTCTGAAAAATGATAGTAACAACAAATATATAACCCTTAAATCATTACAAAATACCACATTAACCTTTTTTGTACCATATATGGCATGAGTCCATTTCAATTTTTATGGGTGTCAGGTTGTGTTTTCTCCAAAAACTACTGGGAAAATGGCTTAACTTTTTTCAAACAGTGTGGGCCCTAATCAGATGCTGCATTATGCGGGGTCTGATCTGGGCATGCGCTGTTTGCCAAGGTACCCCTGTAGGGGTTTCTGGTACTGAATAGGTTAATATATGAGCCCTGCCCATTGGGGCTTTGAGAACTAGAGAAAGCAACCAGTGTGTCACGCATTTCCCCGGCCAGCACCACCCTCTGATATAGCTTTCGAGCTTGTATGTAATATGAATGAAGAAATGAAGAAGCTATAAGAATCTATAAATGTGCTTGTAAAAGCTCAACCAAACATAAAATTTCTAAATGGACCCAGGGAGTGAGGGCATCAAAGTTACTGAATGGGTGGGGGCATCAATGTTACTGAAGCAGCAGGGTTGGTATGCATCAATGAAATCTTTGGACTGGTATGCAACATCAATGCAAGTATCAAATTAATTTGTCTTAGAGTTTAGAACATACAGGCATCTATAAACTTTGTCATAAAACTTTAACTAAATGTAAAATTCCATGACCTTGAGGTAAAGGTCACCATGACTGGGAAGGGACATGCATCACGAAATCTTTGGACTGCTATGCAACACTGAATCAAGTATCAACTGAATTTGTCTTAGAGTTCAGAACATACAGGCATCTATAAACTTTGTCATAAAACTTTAACCAAATGTAAAATTTCTAAGTCTGTGACCTTGACCTCAAGGTCACTGTGGGAGGTGGGACATGCATCAATGAAATCTTTAGACCAGTATGTAACTTCAGTGTAAATATCAACTCAATCTATCAAAGGGTTCAGAAGATACAATCTCTTAGAAACTTGAACCAAAACTTTAACCAAAATTAAACCAAAATGTTAACGGACGGAAGAGCGGAAGAAAGATGGACGGATGGATGGACCGACAGATGGACAGACAGACGAACCGACGAAGGGCAAGACGAAAACTATATACCCCCATAGCATACTTCGTATGCCGGGGGTATAAATAGATTGGGCTTCAAGATGCTTCCAGCTTCCAGGCAGAGCTGAAACCAACTGCACAAGAGTACTGGTAAACTGCTTGGGGGTCTAAGCCTGCACAGGCAAAGTGGTGCGAGTTGGATCATCCCTACATATAACCCTTTTGGTTTGTTTGGCCAGCAGGGCTTGAGATGACATTTTATCTCAATGTCGGTAAAAACTCGCACAAAATTGGAAGCAATATCTCTAAAATGACCGTTACAGTGTTGACGGGGACATTAAACCTCAAATCCATCTGCTTTGCAATTGTTCTGCTAAATAATTAATTTTGCTACACCCATTTCTGGCTATCAACCAATCAAATTACTTAAATTTGCTAATTGAATCATCAGACAAATGGTGTAGATCCAGAAGCTGTCTGATCTGGATCTACACTGTTTACAAAGATAATTATAGAGGTTGTCGTGTTCAGCTGGATAAGGGTTAACCCACAAAATGTCAATCACGACAATTGTTGTCTGCTTTGCCGTCTGCCAGTTACCTTAAAAAAATTTTTTACAAACGGTGTGGAGCCAGATCAGACTGCTCCTCTAGGAGCAGTTTGATCAGGGCCCACACTGTTTGCCTGTATGCAAAATATTTTTTTAAAAAGTTTGCAAAACATTCAGCAGACGACATATTCAAATTAGTTTTTCTTGACGTCTTCATGGTTAAAAAGGACAAAAAAATCACCCCATACCAACAAACACATTTTTTCTCTTTTCTGAGTTGCTTTACTGAAAATAACTGAAATTTATTTCTCCATGAGTGATCTCCCCCAGGTTTTGAAAATTCAGACTTTAGAGAGCTAGCATCAACTAAAGAGAGTTTTGCACAAATTAATTCACATTAAATATCGAAGTTATCACTTCCACACGATTATAAACATCTTAAAAAAATCCCTGGAGCTTTAATAGTTAATACTTCAGCATGCTCAAAGGGAAACAAACAAATAAACTATATTTACCCTAAATATTTCGACATCAGGAGCCAGTTGTTCAAAACTAACGTCATTAGTTAACGTACTGTTAAAACTTTGATCATTTAATATGGTAAATATGCTGATATTTTTGCCGAAAAATAATGTGAGCATCTCACTTTTTCAGCAAAAATAACACTATACTAGATATTAGGTCTGGCTAATCGGAGCTGAAAAGATAATCGATTATCAGGCCTGTCGTTGTGATCGATAATCGATTAGTAATCGCTAAGGTTTTTGTCATTATTTTACCTGTCTGGCTTTCTGTCTGAGCATGATTCTTACCATATGTTGCACTTTACCATATGTATATTTGAACAGACAGGCCTGAGCAAACAATGTAGACCCAGATGAGATGCCCCATGATGCGGTGTCTCATCAGGGTCTGCACTGTTTGCCACCCATCCAGCTATTTTAGGCATAACTTTGGGTAGTAAATTGTACCTATCAAGTAATCGATTAAAAGCAAATCAGAAATGATAATCATTTTTGGTGAATTTATTGATCGATTAATCAATTATACGATTAATCGTGTCAGCCTTACTAGATATTGTACTTGATAAAACAGTAAACAATTTGAAGATAAGCTAACGATGCTTTGAACAACTGGTCCCAGAACTCCTTACTATATTTGTTCTGAAATTTTGAACAAGAACAATTTACTACCCGATTTTATGTGTGAAAATAGCTGGAAGAGTGGCAAACAGTGCAGACACTGATGGGACACAACATTCTGTGTGTCACGGACGGATGGATACACAGACCAACCAATCAACCAACAGACTGACTCCTATTTACATCACGATTTTGATTGATTGATTTGAGGTTTAACGTCCCCGTCAACACTGTAAAGTCATTTTGGAGACATTGCTTCCAATTTTGTGGGACTTTTACCCGACATTGAGATGAAATGACATCTCAAGCCCTGTCGCCCAATGAAACCAATTGGGTTTATTAGCATGGACGGTCCGCCTCGCACCGCGGTTCCTAGACAGGCTTAGGTCCTCTAAGCGGTTTACCAGTACTAGTGTAAAAACATGCCTATATAATTATGACTAAGGCTGACACGATTAATCGTGTAATCGATCGATAAATTCCACAACAATGATTATCTTTTCTTATTTGCTTTTAATCGGTTACTTGCTAGGTACAATTTACTACCCAAAGTTATGCCTAAAATAGCTGGATGAGTGGCAAACGGTGCAGACCCTGATGAGACGCCGCATCATGCGGCGTCTCATCTGGGTCTACACTGTTTACTCAGGCCTGTCCCGCCCCTGCCCATAGGGGCTTGAAGAAATATATGGGCTGCACGATGCTTCCACGCAGAGCTGAATCCGGCCCGCATACTAGTACTGGTAAACCGCTTGGAGGATCTAAGCTTGTCCAGGAACCGCGGTGCGAGTCGGACCGTCCATGCTAATAAACCCTATTGGTATCATTGGGCGACAGGGCTTGAGAAGTCATTTCATCTCAATCTCGGGTAAAAGTCCCACAAAATTGGAAGCAACGTCTCCAAAATGACCTTTACAGTGTTGACGGGGACGTTAAACCTCAAATCAAACAAAAACAAACTCAGGCCTGTCTGTTCAAATATACATATGGTAAAGTGCAACATATGGTAATTGTCATGCTCAAACAGAAAGCCAGACAGGTAAAATACTTACAAAAACCTTCGCGATTACTAGTCGATTATCGATCGCAATGATAGGACTGATAATCGATTATCTTTTCAGCTCCGATTAGCCAGCCCTAATTATGACCTCCTTGAACCCCACTTTTATAAAGTAAAACTGGGGACTACAGTGCTTAACCTTATTTTTCTTATTTCTGCTCTAATATATATATAGATTGGGGTACTCATTAGAACCACCTCCATGAGGCAGTTCTAACGAGTACCCACAATCTATATTTTGAACATAGTACCCACAATCTTTATTTTGAGCATAGAGATTGGGGTACTCATTAGAACCTCCTGGATGAGGCGGTTCTAACAAGTAGCCACAATGTACATTTTGAGCAGAAACATTAGATATCACAATTTTTCATCTAAAGTTTTTTTTTGTTTTTTTTTCGGCAATAAAGTTTACATTGCATGTATAGGCATGTTTCAGTAATGCCCCCTCTCAAATGTTGTTTGCGTGGATATAATAATAACAAATAAACTTACGATTCTGGTGTGGACGAAGCCTGCCTCTGTTCTACTTCAGCCAATCTGAAAAAATTACAAAAGGGTTAACCCATTTTGTACCAGAAACGCCAAAACGGGTAATTTGCAAACAGTGAAGGCCCAGATCAGATGCTGCAGAATGTGGCATCTGATCAGGGCCTTCAATGTTGGCAGAACGTTCAGCCAGTTAGATTTTGAAGAAAACACAATCTGATACCCCTAAATTATAAAATGGTCTCCTGCTATATATAAGGAGGAAGATTCCATTTGGTGCAAAAAGGGTTTAAATCATATACTGCATTTGTCATAAAAGGAGCTCAGTGCATCTAGACATTTTACATAAAATGCCAATCACAACAATTGCAGTTGTCTGCTAGTTACATTAA
Source organism: Lucinisca nassula (assembly GCA_963580285.1). NCBI lineage: Eukaryota > Metazoa > Mollusca > Bivalvia > Lucinida > Lucinidae > Lucinisca > Lucinisca nassula. Next base: position 112,903,090 of record OY757013.1, on the reverse strand, counting down.
AAAGTCAACGTTGCAAACTGTGGACCCAGATCAGACGGCTCCTTCAAGAGCAGTCTGATCTGGGTTTGCACTGTTTGCTTAGATCATCTGTCCCAATTCTTAGGATCATTCCTGTAGGCTAATTGAAATCTTCTTGCTAAAAATGTTTCTTTTTTTTTCAGTTACAAGATGTTTGATGAAAAGAAGAAGTTATGGATAACAACCTCCTGTTATTGTAATTCTAAATTACATGATTCCTTGTATCTACCGATCATCTTCATATTATCATTTGATCTTCTTTCATTCACTGTCCCTGAGGTATTTAACCCTTGTCCTGCTAATTCCGGATATGCCTTATCTTTGAAACAATGTAGATCCAGATCAGATGGTTTCTGACGAAGCCATCTGATCAGGATCTACATTGTTTGCCATTCAGATTGTGAATGTGTTGCAATAATTTGCATCAAGTAATCTGATTGGTTGATAATCTGTAGTGGGTGTGGCATATATGAATATTCAGCAGAACAAGGGTTAACAGCTGATCTGAATTATATACTACAGCTATCATGGATTACTGAGACTACTGTAAGTATTTCCATCAATGAAAATTTGTACAGTAGCCAATTCTAAGTTCTTCATCTCCTACAAAAAAACATTCAAGCAGTGATGGAACTTGTTCAGGCCTCATACTGACTAAGCGTTTCAAAGCCTGAAAGACCTGATTTTGCAGCCTTAACCCTCATCCTGCTGTACATGACAAACCTAATCTTTGCAAACAGTGTAGATCCAGATCAGATGGCTTCTGAAGAAGCCATCTGATCAGGATCTACACTGTTTGTATGCAGTTTGTGACTTGACTACATTATATCAAATTATTTTTGATTGGTGAATAGGCAGAAATGGATGTAGCAAAATAAATTTAATTCAGAGGATAAGTGTTCAAAAGTCATTTTAAACAGAATCAAAATCTAAAAAGCCTGAAATCAAGAAAAAAATCAAGAAACAATCAAGCCCTAAAAGCCTGAAATCCTGCATATGCCTGAAAAATATGAGGACTGCTTGTTGTTGGTTGATAGTCTCTCAGAGTAGGCTGAGAAAATGGTACTGAATGGGGTAAAACATTTGCACAATGTTTTCCTGTTTAACAGCTGAACACTGGGCTTGAAGGAATAGATGGGCTGCACGATGCTTCCATACAGAGCTGAAACTAACCACACACGAGTACTGGTAAACCGCTTAGTGGATCTAACCCTGCCCAGGCAAAGTTTGCTTATAAACCCTATTGGTTTCATCGGCGACAGGGCTTGAGAAGTCACTTCATCTTCATGTCAGGTCCAAGTCCTTCAAAACTGGAAGCAATGTGTCCAAAATGACCTATACAGTGTTGACGGGGATGTTAAACCACAAATCAAACAAATTCACAGCTTAACAGCCTTGTGGGCATCATAAGGCAGCCATTTATGGTCATTTTCATATATTAGCTATACATTTTTATAGATTTATTGTCATTTTTCTACATTATCTATTACATAAGCTATGCATTTTTGGAATCCATCTTAAAACTGTATCCAAAACAATGGTATTAGGAACATATTATGATGTATATTTGTGGGTATTTTTCGGGATCCTTAGATGCGTTATTATCCAACAACATAATTGTTTGTTTGTTTGATTTGAGGTTTAACGTCCCTTCAACACTGTAAAGGTCATTTTGGAGACGTTGCTTCCAATTTTGTGGGACTTTTACCCGACATTGAGATGAAATGACATCTCAAGCCCTGTTGGCCAAAGAAACCAATATGGTTTATAAGCATGGACGGTCCGACACTCGCACAGCTTTGCCAGGGCAGGCTTAGATCCTCTAAGTGGTTTACCAGTACTCGTGTGCGGGCCGGATTCAGCTCTGCGTGGAAGCATCATGCAGCCAATCTATTTCTTCAAGCCCCAAAAACATAATATGATGAACTGTATTCTTAAGAGGTTATGCACTACTTCAGTTTAACCCATTGTATGCTAGTGGACTCTACCATTGTTAATTGGGCAAGTCTATTAGTCATATAAGGGGTGGCTGGCCTATTATTTCATTTTTATTCTATTTTTGACGGAAAATTCTGCTAGCAAATAGTTTAGGCCCTGATCAGTCGCTGCATTCTGTCGCGTCTGATCTGGGCCTGAACTGTTTGCCAAGATACCCCGTTAGGGGTTTCTCACATATAATGGGTTGAACTACAGGTATTCAATAAAATGCAGAGCTTCTCTTTTAATATTTTTTATGGGATTCAATTTGTTCTTTTATTCCGCCAGGGAGAAATTAAAACACCAGTAACAAAATTTTCTAACAGTAATCAACTTTTATTGATTGCGAGGGAGTTAACCCTTATCTTGCTGTTCACGACAACCCCTATCTTTGTAAACAGTGTAGATCCAGATCAGATGGCTTCAAAAGAAGCCATCTGATCAGGATCTACAATGTTTGGCTTTCAGTTTATGAATTTGTAGCAATAAATTACATAAAGTAATTTGATTGGTTGATAGACAGAAATGGGTGTGGCTTAAATGAATATTCAGCAAGATAAGGGTTAATGACATGTCAACCCTTGTGGATCATTTTGTAATGTCTCCCAGAGAAAAGGAGAAGAGATAGAAGAGATTGTGTGTGTGTGTGTGGGGGGGGGGGTTACATCCCTATTAAGATTTTTGAAAGTTGATTTTTAAAATCAAGTATCTATGTCATTACATTTCTACTTCCTGTACTGGACCGCGTAACTTCACTTCCGCTGTTCTTTCGCTGCATAAACTAGTCCAAAGGAACTCTTGAAAATTAATTTTGCAGGCATGGAATGTCTTTCAAAATAGTTCAGTTTTCGAGACTTTATACGGATTGAATATAAATTGGCACAGAAAGACGAATTCTGAAAAGAAAACAGTACCCTGGGACTATTTTCCTACGCGCTTTCTGATGATATTTATGTTTTACTCTTTCATTCCTGAGTTTCTAAACAGGACTCTTCTCGCTTCAAATATATTCTTAAAGAAAGGGATTTCTGAATAGTTCACTGACATGATGACAAACAGTGTACATGGCAAGACATTCTAGCTACATGCTGTCTTATCCGGATCTGCAAGGTTTGCATAGATACAGTGTATTTCTACCTCGGCATCTGCACCGGTCTACAGGGTTAAAAGGGTTAGCTTATCAGTGACCAACTAAACAACCCTTTACTGACCTACAATTCGCCTGCTTTCGACAGCTTTAATTACAAAACACGTGTTGCAAGCTGTGTTCCATACTTTAGCAAATAGTGAAACGTATTTTAATTCGCCTTGGGTAAATGCGGCGTCTGATCAGGGTTATAATGTCTTAATCAAATGGTTTAAAAATTATCTTTTCTTTTTGCCATGTTATTCTCCTTTTTATGTCCTGACGCCTGAAGGAACATAGCTCCAAGCGGCTGCACAACGTATGTGCATCGTCGTATCAATGCGACGTTGATTTCACTCATATCAACTGATTTTTAATCATAGGTGGGCAAAAAACTGAAACCCACCTGACCTTCCATTGCAGAACTTGGCATCTCGCATGTGACCCGAGCCAGGTTCACATAAGAGGAGATAAAAGAGAAGGACAGGGGTGGGAGAAGGACAAGAGAAAAAGGGGAAAATGAATGGTAATGTAGAGACTGAAGAAACAACAAGACCAGCAGGCCTTGCCCAACTGTAAGCCAATATCTGTTGGAGGCCCCAGTGATGCAAGATAAACAATATTATCAGTTACCCCCTATATATATTGTATTGTAACGCATTGACCTGATAAAGATATGCTATCTCAGGACAAGTGAGCTTTATCACGTCAACGTAAAAATTCCACTTTTATGAATGAATCGGACTACTGGAAAAATGGCAAAAAATGTTATTGTTACTGGGGAAAAATATAAAGAAATTGCTTGAAAAAATAAAAACATCACCGGAAAAATATGGTCAGCTGATGCTAAATATATCAACCGCCAAAATGCTAGGACACACTGAGGACCATCAATAACTGATTGTAAATTGCAAATTTAAGAGTGTGCAAGGGGATAAACTGATAAATAGAATACCAGATCGTATCATTTGATATCAAGTTTATCAGGCTCGGCTTCGAGAACGCATGTAGAATCGCTCGGCAAGCCTCACGATTCTACAAGCGTTCTCGAAGCCTTGCCTGATAAACTTGATATCAAAAGACACTCACCTGATATTCTCTATCTTTCGCCTCATCCAACTGCCAACCCCAACAATCAACTTTTATGCATAATTCTATTTTACGTAGCTACCAGAGGTAAAAGCATAATACTGGGGATCGGAAACACCAGGGCCCAGTTTTTCAAAGCATCGTTAGCTTAACAAGCTCACTAGTTGTCAAATTGTTATAGTTCGAACAAATTGACCTGAGACTGGTGAACTCTATTAACGTAATTTCACACCCGACTGAATGCATGTATTTTTCTTTGTCGTTTTCCGAAGATGGTTTGTTTGTTTTGTTTGATTTGTTGTTTAACGTCCCCGTCAACACTGTAAAGGTCATTTTGGAGACGTTGCTTCCAATTTTGTGGGACTTTTACCCGACATTGAGATGAAATGACATCTCAAGCCCTGTCGACCAATGAAATCAATAGGGTTTATTAGCATGGACGGTACACCTCACACCGCGGTTCCTGGACAGGCTTAGATCCTCTAAGCGGTTTACCAGTACTAGTGTGCGGGCCGGATTCAGCTCTGCGTGGAAGCATCATGCAGCCCATATATTTCTACAAGCCCCTATGGGCGGGGGCGCTTTTCCTAAGATGGCGATACTGTTATACAATACATAGGGGTCGGTAAATGGGTCGTTATTCACAGGATGTCGAAAATTCACGAGAAGTTTATGAAAGCCGCCATATTAGGCAATGACATTGACTAATTTATTCCTTGCATAAAGGTCAGTCTCATGTCAAATTGTTCGCACTATAACTGTTCTAGCAAGTACAATATCTAATGGTGATAGTTTTGCTGAAGAAATGTGAGCAGCTTTTGCATTTGCAAAAGCTACTCACATTTTTTCAGCAAAAATATAAGCCTATTTGCCATATTAAATGAACAAAATTTTAAAGATATGTTAACTAAAAACATCGTTAGTTTTTTTTAACAACTGGCCCCTTACAAATACTGACCTAGGTAGCTCAGTCAGAAGTGTGTCTGACTAGTGATCAGGTCCTTGGTTCAATATCAGCAGGGTAAGCAACATTCTTTTGGTGTCATTTGGTCATGAAATTTTTACCCTGTATATGGTCATTCTCTCACTTCTGCATATTCAAGAAGGGTAGTTGCCATTTTATGTGTCAGCCTGTGGTGTGTGGTTAGCTAAACCGACCTGGTCAATATGACCTAAATAGTATTGAATAGGGTGTTTAATTCCAAACAAACACAAACCTAACAAATCTTCGGCCATCCAGTTGCAATGGCGCGTGATAGCTCAGTGGTTAGTGCACTTGCCCCTGATGCTAGAGGTCCAGGGTTGGATCCCCGACAGCGGTGATAAAATTTCGGTGTCCAAACTCCATTGGCATCACTTGCAAGGATGAATGTCATAAAGTGCACTGTCCTTTGGATCGTGACGATAACTGGAGGCCCCCTGTGCAGGGAGAATCATGCCCTGTGCAGGTTAAAGACCCCTACCATAATTACCTGATTACTGTGCAGGATTATATTTTGCAAACCTGGAGTGTATGTAATGTGGAGTGTGAGTAATGGTCAAATGTGATCGACTGCAGTAGAAAGAAAGAAAATGGAGATTTTATGTCTTTGGGAGAAGTCCAAAGCATATATAATCTCACCTGTTGGCATACAACTCTAACCGGGAATGCATATCTTGTGAGGAACTGTGCTGTGGTGACGGCGATGGACTGAAAAGAGAAAACGAATTAAATAACAGTAGAAGTCCATTTCGAAATTTAGGGGTGTCAGTCATTTCTAGAAATTAATTTACAAAATGGCTGAAATTTCTGCAAACAGTGGTGCAACAGAATCTGTGATATTTTTCTTATTTATACTGCAAACAACTGTTATGGGTGCTTGTTAGAACCGCCTTATTGAGGTGGTTCTAATGAGTACCCACAACCTATGTCTTGGAGCAGAAATAAGAACTAGAAATGTGACAATAGGACACATCATCTCATGATGATTAACATTTCTACGAAGTAATTTCAAAATCCAACCAGAAATTAGAAAGTTCTTGACTGCGTTTAAGTTTAGGACCCTTTTTTGACCTTTCACCTCTAAGTATCACCTTGACCTTGGAGGTACGGACCTGGATTTTGCAGGTGAAACATCGTCTCATGATGGTTAACACTTCTACAAAGTAATTTCAAAATCCAACCAGAAATTAGAAAGTTCTTGACTGCGTTTAAGTTTAGGACCCTTTTTTTGACCTTTCTTCTCTAAGTATCACCTTGACCTTGGAGGTATGGACCTGGATTTTGCAGGTGAAACATCGTCTCATGATGGTTAACACTTCTACAAAGTAATTTCAAAATCCATTCAGAAATAAGAAATTTTGACCTCTAAGTATGGCCTTGACCTTGGAGGTACAGACCTGGGTTTTGCATGTGACACATCCTCTCATGATGTTTAACATTTCTACAAAGTAATTTCAAAATCCATCCAGAAATAAGAAAGTTATTGACTCCGTATAAGTTTAGGACGGACAAACGAACAAATGGATGAACAGGGGCAACGCTATGCCCTTCCCCCAATCTTCTAATGGCGGGGGCATAAAAATAATGTGTGTCCCAGTTTTTCCTGTATTTCAGTCTTGTTCACTTGATGTCTATGTATCCCCCTTATAATTTTCTCCAGTCATGCCACAGCAGGCCGACTCTTAGGCCATTGATCTTTTTCTTGTTTTCTAGCGACTTAATCTTGGTGCACAAATACCTCAGCTGATGATTTAATCATAGTTATTTCTAGTAATTGCACTGATATAATAATAGCCGGACACACGCTTCCAGCAATAATGAACTTGGTGCTTCATTATTGATCTTATCTCTTCAAAAAGAATTACATGTAGTGGGAATTTCATTTTAACCTTTTTTGTACCGGAAACCCGAAAATGGGTATATGGCAAATAGTGCAGGCCCAGATCAGACGCCGCACAACGACGCGGCGTCTGATCAGGGCCTCCACTGTTTGCTAAAAATTCAGTCATTTCCTGAGTCATTTCCTGAATAAATTTTGAAGAAAAAACAACAACACAACTTGACACCCCTAAATTTCGAAATGCACTCCTGCCATGAATATTCCATTTGATACAAAAAGGGTAAAGGTGTTTACACACTGGCAAACTTTCACAACTTCAACACTGACAATTCTGATTATGTGGACAATTAGTCCAACAACAATTTTTGTTCAAATTCGACAAGTTTATTTCATATTGGCATCTATGTTCAGCTCTAAAGCTGACTGTTTCATTATTTTGAGTAATCTCATTGTATACTAGTGGACTCTTCCATTGTTATATGTTTGTTTGATTTTAGGTTTAACCTCCCCGTCAACACTGTCTAGGTCATTTTGGAGATGTTTCTTCCAATTTTGTGGGACTTTTACCTGACATCGAGATGAAATGACATTTCAAGCCCTTCCGCCAAATGAAACCAATAGGGTTTATATGCATGGACGGTCCGACACGCACCACTTTTCCTGGACAGGCTTAGAACCTCTAAGCGGTTTACCAGTATACGTGTGTGGTCTGTTTCAGCTCTGCGTGGAAGCATCATGCAGCCCATTTATTTCTTCAAGCCCCAATTGGCGGGGCACAGAGATTAAAGAGAGGGGCAGGGGAGAAAGATGAAAATAAAGAAACAGAAGAGATATAAACATTCACCCTTAAACTGTCACCTGCTGAATATTTTAATCAGCCACACCCACTACCGATTATCAACCAATCAGATTACTTGATGTAAATTATTGCAACAAATTCACAATCTGAATGAAAAACAATGTAGATCCAGATCAGATGGCTTCTGAAGAAGCCATCTGATCTGGATCTACATTGTTTGAAAGATAAGGCATATCCCGGCTCAGAAGGACAAGGGTTAAACTATCACAGCAGGCCTTGGCCAACTGTAGGCCAATATCAGTTGAAATCACCATTGACACCTACACCTCCCCCAACCATCCCAGTCAACTACACGGTGTTGAACCTGACAAAGTCCATTAGGGCATAGCCTTATGTTTAAACCCTTTTTATTGTTTAAGAAACTGATGTTTCCTCAGTCTTCACTAAATTTTGTACACCGCAAAAAACCTAAAAATTCAGACAACTTAAGGACTACATTTGGTATACCGTAAAACCCTAAAAAATCAAACAACTTAAAACCGCCTCAATGATGGTTCTAACGAGTACCGACAACCTATGTCTTGGAGCAGAAATAAGAAATATAATGTATAACCCCTTAAACCCCAGTTTTCTCTATATAGTGGGATTTAGGGGGTGTTCATTTCACGGACTTGTTCACGTGATGGACTTTTTTTCACACTGCAAGTCAAAACAAGATACACACAGAATCATTCATTATTTACCTGCAAAGGGATTCATCAGTTCCGGTTCCCATTTAGTCCTCTTTTATGTTTATGAATATATTGATACTTCACTACAATCTGCTTAAGGCTGTAACACTAAAAGCAAAATTGTGAAGCAGCCAAAGTTTTAAATATCTTGTATTTTTTTTTTTTTTTCAGAAAAAAATCCGCCTTGGCATTTCAAATTAATCGTCTACAAAAATCTGAGAAAATCGGATTGACATTTTATGTTAATCATCTTGAGAAAAACAGGTTGACATTCTATGTGATTTGGCAGATGATTCACATGAAATGTCACACGTCCGAGTTATCTGAAAAACAAACAAGTTTTTGTAAATGTCATCTCAAACAGCCATGGTTAACAGCTTAATTCAAACAAAATGAAAAGTCAGATTTTTTTCTGAAAAAAAAAAAGAATGGAAAAAATTACTTCAAAATGTTCACTAAAACAGTCATGTCACTATTGGAACTTATGAATCCAATTCTTCGTTCATGCGGAATGTAACAACACATCTTCTTCAGAACCAAACTAGTAACTTGTTTCTTTTTCAAATTAGGATTATGATCCTTAGTATTGGGACAGATAGACCTATGCAAACAGTGCAGACCCAGATCAGACTTCTCCTGAAGGAGCAGTCTGATCAGGTTCTACACTGTTTACCATTCCGTCTGCACCTTTTGGACTCCTTGCTGGAGCGTGAAACAAATTTGTAAAAATTTTAAGAGAATTGCAGCAAGTCCTCAAGGTCCAAATTTTTACGATATTTACGGTAGTAACTTGTTGCTATTTCAAATTCTTTTCACTTTACTCCACCTCAGCCAGACAGAGGCCAATATATCAGCAATAAATGACTTGTTTCCAGTCACGCTACCTGACATAACGTTACAGAATAATCAATTCCTTAGCGGCTCCATGAACTGTAGCAATCCCTCTTAAAGTGTTGGAAGAACTCCCAAACAACCTTATTAACTCTTGATCTACATTCCAATCACTTTAATACACAATACGGAAGGTTTTGTTTTTCATGCAAGACAATCTGAAACAATCTGATACCAATACAAGCAGCATCAACTAGCTAGACTGTGTCATTACTTTTTATTATCAGAAAATAAGGAATCAATACCTGAAAAGTCGTGAAACCAGCCTATGTCATCATTATTACAAAAGCTTGCAGCAGACATCTAAGAGGTTTGGATTTCAAATCAAACAGATTTATTTTAATGGCTGGCTGAAAAACAGAACAGGATTGGATGCTTCTGTTCTACTGCTTTTCATTTTATGCAATTTGAATTGCAAATTATGATTCTCATCATCAGAAAATGTACCAATATTCTGTAAAGCAGACGGCAATTCTGAATCAGCATCTTGGCCCATTATAGATGAGCACTGTGGTGGAGTGGGAAAGCATTGTATTGTTATTATTATTATTTTTACCAACTTTATTTATAGAGTGTAACACATTTAGTACACTAGTTCTAATCTTCCATCTGGCCCTCTTTATTCCCCTTTTTCCTGGGTAGAAACCAGTACTAAGCAATGTGGATAAAGTGTCTTGATCAACGACACAGCACTTGGCACATGCTGGGCTCAAACTGGCTACCTCTCGATCTCGTTAAGCACCGGATTTGAGATCCAGATGTAGCTGGTTCAATCCCTGAAGCGCCAAGTGTTGAATCCTTGAGGAAGAGACTTTATCCACATTGCTTAGTACTGGTTTCTACCCAGGAAAAGAGGGCCACATGGAAGATTAGGACTAGAAAGGCTGATTATTAGTATTAATTCCAATTGACACTAACAGATTTTAAATGGTTTGTTTGATTTTTGTAATGTACATTATATGCAAAAAGTATCAACACTATGCATGCTGGGTATTTTTTCAGCAGACAACATTTTGAAATATTTTTCAGGATGTGAAATTACATGCAAAATCTCTGATAATGTGAACTAGAATCATCACAGGCATGATTGGGGCCCCGTAATAGCATGTTTGAAGTGTGTGTGAGTGTGTGGGTGGGGGGGGGGGGTATTTTATCTACTTTACAATTGACCTCCAAACTGTGACTTCTTTCTCAACAATTCACTGCAATAGCTGATCTATTTCTTAAATCAGTCATTCTAGTAACCAAATGTAAGGGGTTGATTAGGTGCACCTAATCTGTAGTGACTTAAATACCTTCTATTAATACATCTATTAATATATAATAATCTAGTGTCCAGGCCTACATTTCTTTACCTTGAGTAGTCAAGCTGTTGTAGCATCTGTATACTAGAACAGGTAGCCATACTGGACGTGGCATTAGTATACCAGAACACCAGAACAGACAGGCAAACTGTGGGATTTGTGTTCCAGAATATGCAACCAAACTATTTGTGGTATTTATATTCCAGAACAGTGTAATTGTGGCATTTACCTTTATCCCAGAACAGGTAGCCCGATGGCTAGTCATATTTAAAGTTAACCTGCTTGTGGCACAAGAAACCAAGCTGCCTGTGGCATATGTGTTCCAGAACAGGTAGTTAGCCTGCCTGTGGTGTTTATATACCAGAACAGGCAGTCAAATGGCTTGTGATATTCATAGACAACCTGCTTGTGTCAACTGCACATCAGATCAAGCTGCCAGGCTGCTTGTAACCACACAGCAAGCAGCCAAACTGCCTATGACATTTGTGAAAGAGACCAAGAAAACCTCTTGTAGGATTTAAACACCAAAGGAAGTATCCACAGTGATCTTGTGGCACTTGTATACCAGAATAGGTTACTGAACATGTGTGGCATTTGCAGCCATCCTGCTTGTTCAGGCAACAAAACTCCTTGTGACAGGCAGTACAAATGCTTGTGTCATCAGCATATAAACAACTGTGTGCAAGAACAGATAGCCAAACTACTTTGGACATTTGCATACCAGAACAGCTAGTCAAACTGATTATGGAATTTGTGTATCTGAACTGACAGCCAAACAGCTCATAGAACAATATGCACAGTAAAATTCTTAGAATAAAACCACCTTTGGGACTGTTCAAAAGTGGTCTCTAAGACCACTTTTGAACAGTCTCAAAGGTGGTCTATAATATAAGACTGTCTTTGAGACTCTTCAAAAGTGGTCTCTAAGACCACTGTTGAACAGTCTCAAAGGTGGTCTCTTGATAGAAGACACTGTGTAGAATACACAAAGGAAGAAAAACTGAAACCTTTAAGTATGTTTAAAAGAAGAATGGCTTAAATTCTAGCTAATCTTAACAGCAGAATTTTACTATATTACCAGAACAATCAAACTGATTGTGGCATGTGTATACTTGAACAAGTTTCAAATCTGTATTCCAAATCAGTAAGGCACAGTTCTCAAAACAGCACACTATAACATAATCATTCAAATGTTGACACACAGCCGTTCATTGTAATTAGAGGATTTTCCATCTGCAGAGATGCAAACTGCTGTGTTTTAGCTGATTTTAAGTAGTCCAAAAATAACAAAGCCTAGAAATGCATCCATAGGACAAGGATGCCCCTGACTGAAAATATGTCTATGTTGGTATTAATCCATAGAAAGTTATTGACAGCGTTTAAGTTTTGGATTCTTTTTTCACATTTGAGATCTAAGTATGACCTTGACCTTGGAGGTAAGGTCCTTGGTTTTGTATGAGGCAGATTGTCTCATGATGGCCAACATTTCTGCCAAGTAATTTCAAAATCATCCAGAAATAAGCAAGTTATTGACTGTGTTTAAGTTTCAAACCCTTTTTGGGGACTTTGACCTCTAAGTATGACCTTGACCTTGGAGGTACAGACCTAGATTGTGCACGTGACACAACGTCTCATGATGGTTAACATTTCTACAAAGTAATTTCAAAATCCATCCAGAAATAAGAAAGTTATTGACTGCGTTTAAGCTTTGGACCCTTTTTTTACCTTTGACCTTTAAGTATGATCTTGACCTTGGAGGTACCAACCTGGGTTTTGCATGTGACACATCCTCTCATGATGTTTAACATTTCTACAAAGTAATTTCAAAATCCATCTAGAAATAAGAAAGTTATTGACTGCGTTTAAGTTTCTGATGGACGAACGAACAGACGGATGGAGGAACAAACGAACGGAAAAACGAACAAATGAACGGACAGGGGCAACGCTATATGCTCTTCCACCATTCTTTAAATGGCGGGGGCATAAAAATCCTCACAGAACCCAGCATGAGTTTTCAAGTATCTTTCAAGATTATAAAAATCTTACATGGGTGTGAGGGGTGGATGGAAAAATCTGTCTCAAGGGTCACTGTCCGGCATCATATGGCTTACCGAGCTGCTGGACAGTGATCCTTTTCTATCCCCACTCACAGCCATGTAGGATTCCTTTTCCTCCATACCTTCCATACCTCATGTGGATTTTTAATACTGCAGTCACTTCATGCCGAAGTCCGCCATATTGTGATGATACTACTTTGATGTTTAGTGATGTCACTTAACGTAACGTGCTGTGACTTCAACCTTAATGACGGCGCATATGAGGTCGTATTCAACCAGTGCATTTATCAAACAGGCCATAATATTCCATTTTGGGTAAGAACCCAAGGGTTAGAACAGAATTTCTATCCCAAGCTAAAACTATGGATTTCCTTATCTGGTGTGCAAGAATATAAGAATCTGATATGGGGTTCTATTGTAGATGAGCGTTTCCAACCCTCGGGATGACCGTGCTGAGCGGAACCTCGGCATAGCCTCGGTTCCGCTCAGCACGGTCATCCCGAGGGTTGGAAACGCCCATCTACAACAGAACCCCATATTTGATTCTTTTTCTTGCACAACACCGGTTAGTTTTGACAGCTCGCACATGTATATTGTTTACAAAATAAAAGTAGTGCCGAAGTAGTTCCGGCAGTTAAATAGAATTGAAGCGCATTTATGTTAGTTGCCTGGGTGGGAACACCAGGGTCAGAACATAAATTTCTATCCCAGGGTAAAATCACGGATTTCGTTGTCTGGTGTGCGAGAAAATATGGTTCTTCCCCGCGCACATTAAACTGCCTTTTCCAAAAAGAAGTACACTGCAGTTAACATTTTCTATATTGCCTATGCCTGCTCAGTTTGATGCGCGTCTGACTGGTGTGGTAACCAGATCATGGGTTTGAAACCTGCCAGGCAGGAAAGATTCTTTCATGGAGATGGATCATGAAATATTTTCAACTTTCATTCTATCCCTTCCACTCATTTAAGAAGGGCAGTTGTCAGTTTCTTGTGAAAGAATGTACCATAATGATCCTAAGTATTGGGACAGACAGGCCTAAGCAAACAGTGCAGACCCAGATCAGACTGCTCCTGAAGGAGCAGTCTGATCAGGGTCTACACTGTTTGCCATTCCATCTGCACCATTTGGACTGGATCATGAAACAAATTTGTTAAAAGTTTTGAAGAATTACAGCAAGATCTCAAGGTGTACAAAATTTTAGGATTTTTACTGCATACTTTGGTAAACTGACCAGCTCAGTATAGCCTAAGATGTGTTGACTGGGCTGTTAAACTCCAAATAAACAAACAATTTTGCCCAAAGTATTAAGCTTTCTTGTGAAAATAAGCATTATACTGCAGTTTTCACATCTCTCCAAGTGCTAATCACATCTAGCAAATGAAATGTTCAAAATATTTTTCTTCTCTTTTTTATGAAAATAAGGCTTGACATTGCTGCAGATGATTCACACGAAATGTCAAGCCATTTTTTTCTCTGAAAAATATGAAAAATTTCAAAAGCACTTAAAAGGCTTAACCCTTAAGATGCCGAGGAAAACTACATCTGGAAATGTCGTCTCCTTATGTCGTCTGCTGAATTTTCTTGCAAACTTTCTAAAAATGTTTTTGCATACAGGCAAACAGTGTGGATCCATACCAGACTGTTTGCAACAATGACTTTTAAAGTAACCGGCAGATGACAAAGCAGACGTCAATTGTAACGACCGGCATCTTATGGGTTAACTAGCTTAGCTACGCATCTACTTCTATTAACCCATTTAGTACCGGAAATCTGAAAACAGGTACCCTGGCAAACGGTGCAGGCCCAGATCAGACGCCGCAGAACGCGGCTTCTGATCAGGGCCTCCACTGTTTGCTAAAAGTTTAGTCATTTTCCGAAAATTTTTGATGAAGTCACAACCTGACACCCCTTAATTTTGAAATGAACTCCTGCTATATATAAGGAGGAAGATTCCATTTGGTACAAAAAGGGTTAAACAATCAATAACTTCAGTAGTTGCTGACAGGTTGACTTTATCCACTTATTCATCAGTGTCTAACCTTCATTATAACACTCTTTGAATTCAATTAAATGACACCTTGCATCTTTGCAAATGCTTCAAGAAAAAGAGGAACAAGAATATCAGTGAAACCGATGGATGCTCCCCGATGGTGTGATAGTTGGAACAGGAGTGAGTGAGTGTTTGAGTTTAACGTCCCACCAACAGCTAAGGCACATACGGAGACGGGACCTCGGTTTAAAGACTCATCAGAAAGTCTTGTTGGAACAGGAAACATTATCCTAGTTAAAGAGTGGTATAATGAGTATACTCACACTGACTTCAAAATGGAGTATAACAAAACCTGTCAGTGGACAGATTAGCTTGCCTGATGGCACCGTCATATAAACATCAGCAACACAAAAGTCGGAATAAATGAAAGGAAGTGTCTTTAGGTACGATACCATACCCCAAGATCCTGGGTGGTTGTTTAGCTATATTAATTGGGTAAAACTTTAATACAAATTATTGATAACTTACTGTCATACACAGAGGCAATCCTCATAGGACGGTCTCCAGGTATGGTTCCGTATTGGGTGCCTTTACATGCATTATATGTATCAGACGGGTTCGAAAATGGATCTGATCCTATCCCCTTGACTGTCAAAAAAGGTCATTTTGACTATCTGCCAAGACTAGCTTCTTTCGCATTGATCCAATTTTTCTGCGCCTCTAATGTAGATGGATGACTTACAATTTTACATCCTTTTTAGCAATATTTCAGTCATATCAGAATGATGAGAGGCTGATCATGAAAGGCTGTGTGCAATGGAACTTCGTTTACATTGGAAAGATTTCTGCCGCCAGCAAGTTTTTCCAAAGAATAGCCACAGTGACCTTGACCTTCAGCACAGGACCTTGAAAGTCAAACCTGCTCGAGATATTATCATACCCAATATTTGTGTGAAATTATATTAAAATCCATCAACTACAGCGATGACAAAGTTTTTTTCTAACTAGAAATGCGTCCATAGGACACGGATGCCCCCGCCTGAAACTATCTCATCCATAGAAAGTTATTGACCATGTTTAAGTTTTGGACCCTTTTTTCACATTTGACCTCTAGGTATGACCTTGACCTTGGAGGTACGGACCTGGGTTTTGCATGTGACACATCGCCTCATGATGGTTAACATTTCTGCAAAGTAATTTCAAAATCCATCCAGAAATAAGAAAGTTATTGACTGCCTTTAAGTTTCGGACCCCTTTTTTTACCTTTGACCTCTAAGTATGACCTTTGACCTTGGAGGTACGGATCTGGGTTTTGCATGTGACACGTCGTCTCATGATGGTTAACATTTCTACAAAGTAATTTCAAAATCCATCCAGAAATAAGAAAGTTATTGACTGCGTTTAAGTTTCGGACCCCTTTTTTGACCTTTGACCTCTAAGTATGACCTTGACCTTGGAGGTACGCACCTGGGTTTTGCATGTGACACGTCGTCTCATGATGGTTAACATTTATGCCGAGTAATTTTAAAATCCATCGAGAAATAAGGAAGTTATTGACTGCGTTTAAGTTTCGGACGCACGGACGGACAGGGGCAACGCTATAGGCCCTTTCCACCATTCTTCGAATGGTGGGGGCATACAAATAGCCAGATTGACCTTTACCTTGAGCCCAGAATCCTGAAAGTCACACTTGCTCGAGATATTATTATACCCAACATTTGTGTGAAGTTATATTAAAATCCATCATCAAATGATGGTGCTAGAGCGATGACAAAGTTTTTTTCTAAAAATAGCTGCAGTGACCTTGACCTTGAGCCCAGGACCCTGAAAGTCAAACTTGCCTGAGATATTATCATACCCAACATTTGTGTGAAATTATATTAAAATCCATCAATAAATGTAGGCACAAGAGCGATGACAAAGTTTTTTTCTAAAAATAACCACAGTGACCTTGACCCCAGGATCCTGAAAGTTGCACATGCTCGAGATATTATTATACCCAACGTTTGTGTGAAGTTATATTAAAATCCATCAGCAAATGACGACGCTAGAGCGATGACAAAGGTTTTTTTTCTAAAAATAGCTGCAGTGACCTTGACCTTGAGCCCAGGACCCTGAAAGTTGAACTTGCTCGAGATATTATCATACTCAACATTTGTGTGAAATTTTATTAAAATCCATCAATACTGTAAAGATTCGGCTATAAGGCGATTCGGCTATAAGACGGGACCCCTTTTTCAGTTTTTCTATGGTAGGATTTTGCTTATACTCTTTTATAAGACGGGTCAAATTTTTGCCATATCTGTCGGGGCCTATCTGCTACCGCCAGATGCCATTTAGATGTGAGAAATCGGCCTTTTTTCGTCAGAAAACCCCTCTACTTACCACTAACATAGCTTGTTTGGCCGCTTGTTTATGTCTGTTGACATTCTGTGCTTCGTTTGTAAGAGTTACAAAGAGAGACAACTCTTATTGAATCTGAATAGGTTCGTCTATTAAGCGTTGGGAAAGGGGGGAAATTCATCGGGGAACACAACACCTAGCTATTCAGTTTCAGAACCAACGCCCCGGTTAGCACAAAATAGCGGCAAACGTCGGGCCGATACGTCGTATCACTGTCGGCCCGGTACATGCCTTGCTGGCTTAGGCTACAAAGACTTCTATTTAATAGACGACAGGGGCTGACAAATCCATTTCCCGGCCGTCCAGGACAAGACCGAAATCACGCCGGGCAGGTGCACTTTGACCTTATGACGCTCGGTCGGGATAAGTGCAAAAAAAAAAAAAAATCGTCTACAACTGTCAGTCTTTTTGAGTCCTTAAACACGGTAAAACTAGTGCAGTAAGTAAATCGCTGTCAATTCAGAGACAAACCGTCTGTGTATTTATTAGGGTTCAAGTTTGACACTATTGTTAATCCCTGTCGTATAATTGCCACCCTGCGGTGCATGTCGATAAGGTGTGAAAATATGGTCAAGTTATATCTCAAATTTGCGTTTATCCTCCAGTCATAAAATTTAATCCACAATAAATGTGAAAATGATTTAATTGCTCCTCAGACTATTAGCTACATCTAACGGTAGTTGTTTGCATTATAAAATCGGACTATTATATGATCTCATGAATGGTTATGTTTTGGCGCCAAATAGCAGACGTTGGCGGGTAAAGTCGAACGCTGTTGTTGGTTATTGACACGGAGCTTCTAGGGATAATTCGGGAGCTGTGCAAAGCACTGATTTTCTATCCACCTCTATTCACAACCGCTTAGCTATCTGGAAGATATTTTTTACCGGTTCCAAACATTTTTTTTTTATGAAAGAGATACATGCAATGACATTGAACGTGTGGGGATAATGGCGTAGGATGACGTCATTTACCGATTGCGTGCAGAAAAATCGTAGCGGTGGTTTATGGGCGGCGATTTATATCAATTCAAAAATCACCGATCGGCTTTTTCCGTATGTCTGGTCTTCTGCGGACATTGTCGGAAAAAAGCCTGCAGTCCATGACCTCGGCTGTAAGACGGGGTCACTTTTTTGGGCTCATTTTGGAGGGAAAAGTCCTTGTCTTATAGCCGAATTTTTACGGTAAATGTAGGCACTAGAGTGAAAACAAAGTTTTTCTAAAAATAGCCACAGTGACCTTACACTGCAGCTTTAAACAAAGTACCATTAATCTGTGACAAATCATCTAACCAGATAGCAAAGATAATATGCGCATCCCCTATTACTGCTTAAGATTCCATTGAAGTTTCGTTGAATTTCTTCAAGTAGTTGCTGAGAATTCGCGTGGACACGAACAGTACCCTATATATTCATGCAGAATTCATCAAAGGGCCATAACTGTTGGAAAAATCATTGAACCAAAACACGCAGGTGATATGCACATCCACCTTCGATACTTAATATTCCCATGAAGTTTCATTGAAATCCAACCAGTAGTTGCTGAGAATTTGCGTGGACAAGAGCAGGACAGACGCACAGCCTCACAGACGAAGTGGCGACTATATGCTCCCCCAAAATTCTTCGGGGAGCATAATAAACTGTGAACAGTGCAGACCATGATCAGACTGCTCCATCAAGAGCATCGAACCATGGTCAACTGAGTTTGCGTAGGTTATTTCTGATTCTTGTTATTTTTTTTATCATCTATACCCAGTTTTGGAATGCAGAATCAAGAAAAAATATATTAAGATGTTTTTTTTTTTTATGTTTTTTTTAGCAAAAATATCAGATTTTTTCAGCAAAAATACCAGTGTACTAGATACTGTATCTGCAACATAAATGACTTTCAAAGTAATATATTTTTTCGCTTTTCAGAGATCTTCTGCTAGGCAAGAATTCACATAAAATGCCCTACTCCACCCAGGTTTAAATGGGTAGAAGTGGTGTAAAAGTCACTGACTCTCTCTCACGTGCGTGATGAGATCCAGAATGAGTGTTTGAGAGGGATTTAACCCTTCTCTTGCTGAATATTCAATTTAGCCACTACCATTTCTGACTCTGAACCAATCAGATTACTTGATGTAATTTATTCCTACAAATTCTTAAACTGAATGTCAAACAGTGTAGATCCTGATCAGATGGCTTCTTCAGAAGCCATCTGATCTGGACCTACACTGTTTGCAAAGATAGTGGTTGTCGTGAACAGCAGGATAAGAGTTAAATAAGCTTGAAGCTTTCATCGCGATCGAACTAAAATAAATTAGTATAAACTAATAGCTTTAATATAAACTAAATGTTGAGCCTTTTTTCCCAAAAAAATAAAAACATTACACTGTAGTCTGCTCTTAAATTTTCTTTGGTGCTGTCAGCCTAAAATCTAATGTGGGCTAAGGAGAAAAATAAATATTAAAGCACTTTAACCACCATCAGACCAGACTGACACCAGATGGGCAGAAAGAAAAGACAGACAAATTGATTGAGAGACATTCTATAAGTCTGGTAGGTCTGTGACCTATTCCCGTCATGTGACAATTTTTGTCGTCTGAGGACAATGTCAAATGCTTATCTTAGGAACTGACTTGAAATCTAAAAGCAAACAGGAATTAACAAAAGACGCACACACTTTTGACAGACAATGACTAATAGCGTTATGCCTTTGTGATTCATCTTAAATCAATATTTTTCCAAAAATAGGCCTAATTTTTGCATGTTTCTGTTTCCTACTCTCATTGCATAATATAAGCCTGTCTGTTGCTGATCAAAGCTTTCTGTATTCTGTGAGTCTTAAAATGCCAATCACAATAATCGTCATCTGCTTTGTTGTCTGCCGGTTACTTAAAAAGTCATTGCTGCAAACAGTGTGGACCCAGATCAGACTGCTCCTGTAGGAGCAGTCTGATCTGGGCCCAAACTGTTTGCCTGTATGCAAAAAATGTGCTTGGAAAGATTGCAAAAACATTCAGCAGACAACATAAACATACAACAGTTTTAGATGCAGTTTTTCTTGGCATCCTTTGGGTAAAACCTTGAAGTATCATAGAAAAATCATGCACAGACTAGTCTTTTTTTTTTTTTTTCCATTTTTTTTTTCATTTTTTTTTTTTTTGGAGAAAACAAGTTTTTTGGAGAGAATCATCTGCCAAAATTATCAGATGATTTTTGATTTTTTTTTTTATATTATTTTTCAGAGAAAATAAGTTTTGACATTTCACCTGAATCATCCGCCAAAATTATCAGCAGATGATTTTTCATTTTTTTTTTTTTATATTATTTTTCAGAGAAAATAAGGTTTGACATTTCATGTGAATCATCTGCCAAAATTATGAGCAGATGAGTCTTTATTTTTTATATTATTTTTCAGCAAAAATAAGGTATGACATTTCTCGTGGATCACCTTCCAATAATCTTGAGAAGTATAATAGTTCTGCTGGTTCATCAGACTGCCTGCTATCTGTGGCCCCTGCACAGTTTGCAGTTTTAACCCTTATCCTGCTGAATAAATAAATTAGCCACACCCATTATCGACTATCAACCAATTAAACTGCTTGATATAATGTAATCGTTCAATTCACAAACTGCATGACAAATGGTATAGATTCTGATCAGATGGTTTCTGAAGAAGCCACCTGATCTGGATCTACACTGTTTGCAAAGGTAGGAGTTGTCGTGTTGAGCGGGACAACACAGCAAACAAGATTGCTAAGAAAGAAAGACTATTTTCATCTTTTCAGAGAAAAAAAGTTTGACAAATGGTGTGAATCAGTCACATGAAATGCCAAGCCTAGGGCTAATACATCCTCATTCTTGATTAGATAACACTCAATTTAAGAGCCAGCTTTTTTGGTCGACTGTATGTCAATCAATCTGAAGTTACTAAGCACAGTAGTTTTTCATTGCTGATGTTCACTTGACTATCATTGAGTGGTTTGTAATGGTTATTATGGAAAATAACTGTTCTTTTTGCTGTGAGGTATATGTTGCCCTGGAGAGTTATCTATAGAATCTGAACTGTTATCATGTGCTGGGTTCAGCAAACAATAGATCCAGACAAGAAGCCGCAGAATGTGCTGTCTGATCAGGGTCTACAGTTTGCTTACAGTACAGGAAGGGTTAATCATAGTGTAGTTTATATTTTCTTGTCCTTTGGGATTATTGATTCCATTGTGGAATATTGAAAATACTGATGAGGCCTAGTTGGTCAAAACTAGTTAGTCTTGCCCAGAAATGCCCATCAGTTCTGTGTTGTATTCCTTGCTTCGAAAGGAAAACCCTTTCATAGAACATATTATCCGATATCCTGCTGTTCTCAACAACCCCTACCTTTGCAAACAGTGTAGATCCAGATCAGATGGCTTCTGAAGAAGAATCTACACTGTTTGACATTCAGTTTGTGAACTTGTAGGAATAAATTAAATCAAGTAATCTCATTGGTTCAGAGTCAGAACTGGGTGTGGCTAACTTAATTATGCAGCGGGTTAAGGGTTAAAGAAACAGTCTAAGTCCTTATTTATGACCATTTTATCCAGCCTACACTCAGGAACAATCAACCCACCACTACCATATTTACCTAAATATTCAGACACCTCAACTCCTTAGAATACGTACAATTTTCTACCCCATGTTGTGTCTAAAAATAGCTGGATGAATGGTAAACAGTGAAGACCCTGATGAGACGCCACATCCTGTGGCATCTCATCAGGGTCTTTACTGTTTGCTTAGGCCTGTCTGTCCTAAAACAAAGGGTAAATATTCTACTCTTAGTGCTTTGATTATAAAGTCTTCAGAGATTTAAAAGAAACATAACTAGGCAATTTAAACTTCACAACTTTCAGACAGTCACAACAGAGTTACATACCTTCTCCTATTCCAATAAACAGCCAGGTAACTCTTGACACATATATGATCACAAGCACAACACAGTTACCTACCTTTCAAGTGCATCTCCTTCTAAGACTGTTTGAACAGGGAGGTAACCCAATCTAGGATGTTTCCTAAAATGCCTCTTCGTTTTGAACTTATTTTTGAAAACTTTGGTGAAATCTCGAATATCTTCCCCTGAGGATGTCTGAAAAATATGGAAGGAACATGTGACATCTTGCAGTGTCCATTAGACTGTTGCTAACGATATTCAAATAATTGTTTACAACTCATAATTTGTATATTTACAATATTCCTATTTCAGGTTTGAACATTATATGTCATGTCCAGTGAAAATTATCTTGTCAGAAAGTTATCAAAACACTGTAAACAGACATATATCCTCTTGATCTTACACATACTTGCACAAGGTATTGCTGTATTTCAGAGTTCTATGAATGCTGTCTTCCACTGCTCAATGGATAAATGAATGCAAACTACCACCATTCCATGGATATGGATACATGAATGCTGTTTTCCACTGCTTTATGAATGCATGAATGCTATCTTTCACTGTTCTATGGCAATATGAATGCTATCTTCCAATACTCTATGGATACATGAATATGTTATCTTTCACTGCTCTATTGATACACAAATGTTATTTTTCATGGCTCTATGGATAAATGAATGCTCTCTTGGATACATGAATGCTATCTTTCATTGCTATGGATACATGAATACTACATCTCACTGCTCTATGAATACATGAATGATATCTTTCACTGCTCTGTAGATACATGAATGATATCTTTCACTTCTCTATGGATACATGAAAGCTATATCTCACTGCTCTTTGAATACATGAATGCTATTTATTCTTTCACTGCTCTGTGGATACATGAAACCTATCTGTCACTGCTCTATGAATACATGAATGCTTTCTTCCACTGCTATATGTGCATGATTACTATCTTTCACTGCTCTATGGATACATGAATATGTTATCTTTCACTACTCTATTGATACATGAATATGTTATCTTCCACTGCCCAGTGGATTCACGAATGCTATCTTGTATTGCTCTATGAATACATGAATGCTGTCTTCCACCAGCTATACTGATATTTGAATGCTATTTGTCACTGTTCTATGGAAACATCATAATATTTTATCTTTCAATGCTCTATGGATACATGAATATCCACTGCTCTATGGATTCATGTATGCTTCTTTTATTGCTCTATGAATATATGAATGCTATCTCCTGCCACCTATATGGTTACACAAATGCTATCTTTCACTGCTCTATGGATAAGTGAATGCTATCTTTATGAATACATGTGCCACAGCTCTATGGTTACATGAATGCTGTTTTTCGTTGCTCTGTGATCTCTATCTTTCACTATTCCACAAAAGCTATCATTCACTGTTCTATGAATGCTTGTTTGATTGTCCTGTCAATGCTATCTCTCACTGCTCAGTAAATGTTATCTCTTATTACTCTTTGGCTACATGAATGCTATCTTTCATAGCTCTGTAGATGCTACCTTTCACTGTAAAAATTATTATTCATTGTTCTATGAAATTCAATGCTTTTTTATTGCAGGGCTGAAAAATTCTTCAAATTTTAACTTGTCCAGCATGACTATGGCATGTATATTTTGGTTCATACGGACTAGGCAATATATTTACTCTCTCCAAATTTATTTCTTGTCATGGCAAGTGGGCAAGTGGAATTTTCCAGCCATGTCCTGTCAATGATATCTTTCATTGCTCTTTGGCTTTTACCAATCTTTGCACAAGGACTGCTATCCTCAGATTATTTCAAAACAACAGTTGAGGGGTCGGGTGTGGGGAAATTAAGCTTTTAAACTGTTCTGTATCCAAAACTAAACTGTAAAATCAATACATTCTGTTGTTTCAGTACAACCTTTTCTACATCTAACTGTAAGCTGTCATCTAAAACAGGGTTTTAAGGATGTTTGTGTATATATCATTACGAAAACACGCCGAGAAAAAAAAAACATTTTAAGATGAAAACCGTGATATTTTTTATTATTTCTACTTAAAATATAGATTGTGGGTACTCGTTAGAACCGCCTCATTGAGGCAGTTCTAAAGAGTACCAACAACCTATATTTAAAACAGAAATAAGAAATATAAGGTTTACCCCTGTAAAATAGAAGTGGCAGCAACGATCAGGAATTGATACAATGAACCCACAGCTCCAATCAGAGACACCAAAGGGAAAGAAACACAAACAGGAAACAACAGACCCTAATGGAAACACCAATAGTGGAAAGCCAAAAGGTCAGTTACTTTCCCACAAAATGGGCAACAGGCTATCCAAAATACAATAATATAAGCGACACAAACACCCAAAGACAAACCATAACAAAAATAAACTGTGACAGAAGAACAGCCTTGGAACGGTCAGCAGCGGCAGCAGGAACGAATTCCACTGGGGGGCTTAAATCAATTTTACGTGGCAAACCCCAGTGGGGTTCAAGGGGGTCAAAAATTATATAGGAGTGTTTTCGTGATGTTAATACAGAAACTTACGGTAGTACAGTATTCTTGAATTGGATGAGTGAGTTTATGATGTTTAGCCTTCCTTCCTGAGAAAAAGCAATTCTGGCACATGTCAAAATTGAAGCACCGTAAACAACGATATCTGAAACAAAACGGATAAAAAAATCAGCTTACTAATATACGATGGTAATTTACGTATGATATTATTACTATGGGGAACCAATATTATGATGCAAACTTGTAAAAAGTCTCCCCGCCCATCACCATAATGTAGATTATATTTCTAGTCCTTTAGGATTGTTGACTCCATTGTAGAATTTTGAAAATATTTAAGGGTCATGGATGAGGCCTTATCAGCAGAAACTAGCTATTCTGACCCGGAAAAACTTGTACATTCCATACTTTTCGGTGTATTCCTTGCTTTTGTTTGTTTGTTTGTACTGGGGTTTAATGGCCCAGTCAACACTATTTTAGGTCATTTTCAAGCCGGTCAGTTTACCTATCCACACTTTTCCTGGGCAGGCTTATACGTAAGCGGTTAACCAGTACAGTCTTTTGCCAGAAACGGACAACAGCCCTTCTTGAATCAGTGGAAGGGAGAGAATGACTGTAGAAAAGATTTCATGATCAATCTCCATGAAAGAAAGTTGCCGACCCCGGCAGGTATCGAACCCACGTCCTCCTGATTACCAGTCAGACGCGCATCCTATTGAGCTACCAAGGCCAGCTTCTACAAGTCATATATGAAGGCTCTATCTGAAATGGTTCAAAAGTTATGACTATTGTTTAAGTTTTCCAACCAACAAACAAACCATCAAACAGACATGACAAAAACAATATGTTCCCCCTATTGCTACTGGGGACATAAAAATGAAGATGATGTCAACAGCTCTGTTAGCTTTGAACAACTGGGCCCAGTTGTTCAAAGCTTTGTTAGCTTAATGAGCTCGTTAGTGGTCATATATTGTTATCTGTTCTAGCAAGTACAATCTAAAAATTTTTGGTATTTTTGCTGAAAAAATGTGAGCAGCTTTTTCATTTGCAAAAGCTGCTCACATTTTTTCAGCAAAAAATATTAGTATATTTGCTACATTAAATGCTCAAAGATTTGAGAATATGTTAACCAACAACATCGTTAGTTTTGATAGTTTGTTAGTTCTTTAACTGGCCCCAGGGTACTGAATTTGTAAATGAACTCACCTAAGACCTACAATAGGGAAAGCTTTACAAATATTGCACTTTGCCTGGTGTTTCGCTGCCTCTGCAGCAGCCATACGATGCATGACTGGTACCCAAACCAGTGACTGCGGTTCCATCCGTAACCAATCGAGGAAATCACTGACCTGGATCTGAGTTTTACCATTCACCTGTGAAGAAAAACAAATACGTGTTAATTCGTGCAAATTTGGTTTGGTAGGAATGGTTAAGTTTTAAACTTTGTTCTGCTTTATAAATTAATTTTGCTGCACCCATTTCTGATAAAATGTATTCCTTAACGACAAATGGTGTAGATCCATATCAGATGGCCATCTGATATAAGGAAGCCATCTGATATGGATCTACACTATTTAAGGAGAATGGGAACACCTTCAGGGGAGGCAACTCCTGCAAAAGTATTTTTGTCTCCCAAGTCAATAGGGGTCTACTCTTAAAGGAAAGAATTTGCTCCTAAGGAGCAAATTCTTTCCTTTAAGAGTAGATCCCTTTCTCAGTGTGACAGGGCTTATAGAAAAGCGAACAAGAAGTCTCGAAAGTTGTCTCCCTTTGAAAGATGGCCGAAAAATTTGCCAGGTGTTCCCACTCCCTTTAAAAAGGTAGGGATTGACATTTCAGCCGGACAAGGATTAATAATATCTGAACTAACAAGAGGGCCCAGAGGGCCCTGGTTCGCTCACCTGATCCAATGTATAACAAGTGGGCCCCGGGCAGGTTCAATTTTGGCCCCAGGGCTATAATTTGAACAATCTTGGTAGAAGTCCACAAGATGAAGCTTCATATCGAATATGAAAGACCTGGGCTTTCTGGTTTCAGAGAAGAAGATTTTATTGGTTTTCCCTGCATATAGAAGTCTATGTAAAACAAGATTTTCCCTATATAAGTCTATGTTAAACAAAAGGGCCCCGGAGCGGGGGCATTTTTGGTCTCAGGGCTATAATTTGAACAATCTTGGTAGAGGTCCACTAGCTGAAGCTTCATAACAAATATCGAAGACATAAGCCTTGCGGTTTCAGAGAAGAAGATTTTTCAAGATTTTCCCTATATAAGTCTATGTAAAACCAAAGGGCCCGGAGCGGGGGCATTTTTGGCCCCAGCACTATAATTTGAACAATCTTGGTAGAGGTCCACAAGATGAAGCTTCATACCAAATATCAAAGACCTGGGCCTTGCAGTTTCAGAGAAGAAGATTTTTCAAGATTTTCCCTATATAAGCCTATGTAAAACAAAAGGGACCTGGTGCTGGGGCATTTCTGGCCCCAGCACTATAATTTGAACAATCTTGATAGGGGTCAACTAGATGAAGCTTCATACCAAATATCAAAGACCTGGGCCTTGCAGTTTCAGAGAAGAAGATTTTTCAAGATTTTCCCTATATAAGCCCATGTAAAACCAAAGGGCCCCCGTGCAGGGGGGCATTTTTAGCTCCAGCACTATAATTTGAACAATCTTGGTAGGGGTCCACTAGATGGAGCTTCATACCAAATATCAAAGACCTGGGCCTTGCGGTTTCAGAGAAGAAGATATTTAAAGATTTTCCCTATATAAGCCTATGTAAAACAAAAGGGCCCTGGTGGGGGGGCATTTTTGGCCCCAGCAATATAATTTGAACAATCTTGGTAGGGGTCCACTAGATGAAGATTCATACCAAATATCAAAGACCTGGGCCTTGCAGTTTCAGAGAAGAAGATTTTTCAAGATTTTCCCTATATAAGCCCATGTAAAACCAAAGGGCCCCCGCGCGGGGGCATTTTTAGCTCCAGCACTATAATTTGAACAATCTTGGTAGGGGTCCACTAGATAAAGCTTCATACCAAATATCAAAGACCTGGGCTTGCGGTTTCAGAGAAGAAGATTTTTCAAGATTTTTGGCCCCAGCACTATAATTTGAACAATCTTGGTAGGGGTCCACTAGATGAAGCTTCATACCAAATATCAAAGACCTGGGCCTTGCGGTTTCAGAGAAGAAGATTTTTCAAGATTTTCCCTATATAAGCCCATGTAAAACCAAAGGGCCCCCGTGCGGGGGCATTTTTGGCCCCAGCATTATAATTTGAACAATCTTGGTAGGGGTCCACTAGATGAAGCTTCATACCAAATATCAAAGACCTGGGCCTTGCGGTTTCAGAGAAGAAGATTTTTTAAGTTTTCGGTGAAAAAAATCTATTTTGGGCTACTGTGACCTATATGTGCAACGGACCGGAACCATTTGAACAACTTTGAAAGGGGACCACCTCAGGATCATTCCTGTGAAGTTTGGTCAAAATCCGATCAGTGGTTTAGGAGGAGATGTCGTTTGAAGAAAAGTTTACGGACGGACGCCAAACGCACGGACGCACGCACGGACGCACGACGGACGACGGACAAAAAGTGATCCCAAAAGCTCACCTTGTCACTACGTGACAGGTGAGCTAAAAACATTGTTAGTTTTAAACAAATAGCCCCAGACTGATATCTATCATCATGTCAAGTATGAAATCATTCCACACCATTTATCTTCCTAAAAACATGCAAAACTCGTAAATTTTTGTGGAGGCTACAGATGCTGTCACAACAGGAGAAGTTTTGTTTGTATGTTTGTTTGATTTGAGGTTTAACATCCCCATCAACACTGTATAGGTCATTTTGGAGACATTGCTTCCAATTTTGTGGGACTTTCACCCGACACCGAGATGAAATGACTTCTCAAGTCCTGTCGCCCAATGAAACCAAAAGGGTTTATAAACATGGATGGTCCGACTCGCACCGCTTTGCCTTGGCAGGCTTAGATTCTCTAAGCAGTTTACCAGTACTTGTGTGCGGTCGGTTTCAGCTCTGCATGGAGTGAGTGAGTGAGTTTTAGTTTTACGTCCCACCAACAGTTAAGGTCATTCGGAGATGGGATCTTGGTTAAAAGACTCATCCGAAAGTCTGGAAAAGCCCGGGATCGATCCTGCGATCCCTGGTTTACAAGGCAAGTAGCATAACCACTGCACCACGAAGGCTTCTAGAGCTCTGCATGGAAGCATCATGCAGCCCATCTATTTCTTCAAGCCCCGATGGACGGGGACAACAACAGAAGTTTCGTTTGCATTTGTTCAAATTGGTTTAATGTCCCCATCAACACTGTTTAGATAATTTTGGAGACATTGCTTCCAATTTTGTAGGACTTTTCCTGACTTTGAGATTAAACTGTAATTGATGTTTGTAAAACACTATGCCACCAACCATATGCTTGCCCCTAAATGTGAAAATTTTCAAAGGGCCATAATTGAAGAACAAGATTCCATTTTTTTTTCACGAGAAATCCATATATGAAATTTCAAATGGCTACTTTTCTGATGAAAATCCATGGTATTTTTCTCATTCATACTGCAAATAATGGTTGTGGGTACTCGTTAGAACCCCCTTATTGAGGCGGTTCTAACAGGTACCCACAACCTATGTCTTTGAGCAGAAATAAGAAAAATAATGTATAACCCCAGTTTTCTTTACATAATGTGGGGTTTGGGGGTGGGGATGTTCATTTCCAGTGACGTATACCTCTGAACATGTTACCTTTTCAAAACAGCTCCGAACACTAGGTTCCACGTTGCTGCCACCAAATGCTGCCACTTCTCCCAGCTGCCGCGGAATTTGCATACAGTCGTGAAGAAGTAAACCTAACTTGCGCTGATCAGTAAAGCCATCTGTGTCAGCTATCAAACGGAATAAAACTGAAACGAAACAAGAGAAAAACTACATCTGAAAATGTCGTCTGCTGAATTTTTTACAAATGTTTCAAAAAATATTTTTGTTGTTGTCACCATTCATACAGTACCGAAACAAGACATTTTTTCCTGAGTCATAAGCAGTATGTCATTTGATCACGTGATTTATAGAAGAATTTCTATATCAACTCTTAAGAGGACGAGAAAAACTACATCTAAAATGTTGTTTGCTTATGTCGTCTGCTGAATTTTTTTTCACTGTTTTAACAAATATTTTTGCTTACAGGTCCACACTTTTTGCAAAAATGACTTTTAAGGTAACCAGCAGATGACAAAGCAGACGACAACTGTCCTGATTGGCATTTTATGGGTTAAGCCATCTTTCAAAACCTACATCTGAAAATGTTGTTTGCTTATGTTGTCTGCTGAATTTTTTACAAATGTTTAAAAAGATATTTTTGTTGTTGTCACCATTCATACAGTACTGAAACAAGACATTTTTTCCTGAGTCATAAGCAGTATGTCATTTGATCACGTGATTTATAGAAGAATTTCTATATTAACCCTTAAGAAGACGAGAAAAACTACATCTAAAAATGTCGTTTGCTTATGTCGTCTGCTGAATTTTTTTTTTCAAATGTTTTAAAAAATATTTTTGCTTACAGGCAAACAGGGTGGACCCAAATCAGACTGCTCCTAGAGGAGCAGTCTGATTTGGGTCCACACTGTTTGCAAAAATGACTTTTAAAGTAACCAGCAGACGGCAAAGCAGACAACAATTGTCCTGATTGGCATTTTATGGGTTAAGACCACCTTAAGGAGTGTTTTCAAGTGGGCTTATTAGTAATGTGGTTTTATTAATGGATATAAAAATTTAACGCAAGTAATACTGATAGCTCTTGGGGTCTATGCCCTTGAAGATGAGGTCAAGGTCACCAAAATCTTATCAAATCTTTGGTAGGTTGCAATGACTATAAATATTATATCAAGTTTGACCAATTCATGAGATAGGGTGCAGACAACCCAAAATTGACAGTTTTGGTGTCCTGTGCCCTTGAAAATAAGGCCAAGATTACCAAATCTAACCAAATCTTTCGTAGATGGTAGTGATATAGTGTACCATGTTTGACTAAATTCACCAATTCGTTCATGAAACAAGATGCAGACAAGCCATTTTTGGTCAATTTATGTTTTTTTGTTTTGGGTTTTATGGCCCTTTCAAGATTATTTCACTCATACCGTGCCGATCGTTAATCAGTGGTGGGTGAGAAACGGAGTACACGGAGAAAAAACATCTGACCTTCTGTTGCAGAAATTGACGTCTCACATGTGACCTGAGCCAGGCTCGAACCACAGTGTTGAGAGACCCAATGATTAAGAGTCAGCACTCTTGTCCACTAGGCCACGGAAGCCTGTCCATTTTCAGTAATTACTGTTTTCCTCCATCTAGTGTTGAAACCATGCAAGTTTGGTCAGAACCCATCAATAGCTCCAGGAGATATAGAGCTTCAAACAGGCTACGCTGAAGCCGACGCAAATGGGATCCACAACAAAAACAGTATGTGCCTCCCTTTGGTGATGGGACATAATAATATATACCACTGTAAATCCCAATTTTCTCTATAAAGTGGTGTTTACAGTGTTGTTCAATACATGTCTTGTTAACATGATAGAATATTCATGATAATGCTTGTTTGTTTGGTTTGTTTCCGAGTTAATGGGCCAGTAAACACTATAAAGGTCATGTTGAGCTTGTGACATTACAAAAACACACCTACACATCAATACAGTGTAAATTTTACCGCCAACCCCCCCCCCCCCCCCCCCCCCCCCCTATAAAATCGTGATATTTTTCTTATTTCTGCTCAAAATATAGATTGTGGGTACACATTAGAACCGTCTCCTTGAGGCGGTTCTATAGAGTACCCCACAATCTATACTTCAGAGCAGAAATAAGAAAAATAAGGTAAACCCCTGTAAACCTGCATTTTACTATATAAAAGTGGGGTTCAAGGGGGTCAGAATTATATAGGCATGTTTTTGTAATGATTAGTGGCTAATACTTACATTTATATTTTTCATCTATATGGCCATTACACATCAGTATCACACCAACTTTGAAGGATAAAACTCGTATTTTACCACTTCGTGTTCTGAAAAAGAAGAAAATAAGTTAATTATCTAATGAAGATCAGAAAGTAGTGCTGATTTCATGTGATATTTGTCAAAATACATACATTACAAAGCCATTTTTTGTAAAGGATCAAATCATGGTTCCGAAAAAAAAACCAAATTATTATGCAGTCTTTTGTAGACATAATGGTAACATACCCGTGCGACATAATGCATTTTTCACATCTCCAAAATGACTAGTTTTCCGATTAAAAACTGTGATATATTTCTTATTTATACTGCAAACATAGATTGTGGGAACTCATTAGAACCACCTCATTGAGGTGGTTCTAATGAGTACCCACAACCTATGTCTTTGATTTGTTTGATTTCAGGATTAACGTCCCTTTCAACACTGTAAAGGTCATTTTGGAGATGTTGCTTCCAATTCTGTGGGACTTTTACCCGACATTGAGATGAAATGACATCTCAAGCCCTGCCACCCAATAAAACCAATAGGGTTTATAAGCATGGGCGGGCTGACTCGCACCGCTTTGCCTGGGCAGGCTTAGATACTCTAAGCTGTTTACCAGTACTCATGTGCGGGTCGGTTTCAGCTCTGCATGGAAGCATCATGCAGCCCATATATTTCTTCAAGCCCCGATGGGCGGGGGCCACCTATGTCTTTGAGCAGAAATAAGGAAAAATAACTAATTCCCCTGTAAACCCCAGTTTTCTCTATATAAATTGAGGTTTAGAGGGGTGTTTATTTCACGGACTTGTTCACGTGATGTATAGCAAGGTCTCATAATAACAAAGTACAGAAGAACTTCGATGGCTCGAACACCGATGGCTCGTTCACCATGGATGTGTTGAACCCATTCTTGAGCCCCTAGCGAAATCCTCTACATAAGAAAAAGTGGGGATAATTAAGGAGATTTTAGTCTTTTATCTTGCAAATGAATGCTGTGTGTACTCATTAGAATCGCCTCTATGAGGCAATTCTAATGAGTACACACAGCATGCATTTTCATTATAGAACACCGAAAAGATGTCTAAAAGTATCTCCCTATGCCTCCAGGCAGTAATCTCAGTGACTCGAACTACCCCTGTCTCGAACAGATTTTCGAGGTCCCAAAGGTGTGTTCGAGCCATTGAAGTTTGACTATATTTTGTTTAGACCTAAAACCCCTGTCACACCAGGGCTGCGTTCTCACGGCGTCCAAGACAAATGCAGAACGCCGAGGTGTGCGCAGTATGATCGCAAACATCGCCGTAGCAACGTAGTGGCGTCGCCACTAGACGGGTTGGGATCGCATAGAACGCCAAGCGATGGCGCGCATTTTGAGCATGCTCAAAACAAACGCCGTCGCTCGGCGTTCTGATCAGAGCGCAGTGAGGTCGCCATAAGGTTGCCATAGCAGCGCAGTATGGTCTCCTACAATGCTACAGGTGCTCGGCAGGGGCGCACAGAGGTCTCCTACAACGCAATATAAGCTTCGCTTGTAGAATTGATTTTTTTTTCACTGAACTGATTGATTGATTTGATATTTAACGTCCATGTCAACACTGTATAGGTCATTTTAGAGACGTTGAATCCAATTTTGTGGGTTTTTTACCCGACTTTGAGATGAAATGACATCTCAAGCCCTGTCGCCCAATGAAACCAATAGAGTTAACATGTATAAGCATGTTTACACCAATACAGTTTACACGTATCTCGGACCGCTTTGCCTGGGCAGGCTTAGATCCTCTAAACGGTTTACCAGTACTCGT
This sequence comes from Lucinisca nassula, assembly GCA_963580285.1. Lineage (NCBI taxonomy): Eukaryota > Metazoa > Mollusca > Bivalvia > Lucinida > Lucinidae > Lucinisca > Lucinisca nassula. Next base: position 112,869,657 of record OY757013.1, on the reverse strand, counting down.
GTGAGGTTGGTTTCAGCTCTGCGTGGAAGCATCATGCAGCCCATCTATTTCTTCGAGTTCCGATGGGAGGGGCCACCCGCTTGTATGAACAGTGGCTAGAGTAGAGTTTGAGTGTGTACTGTCCCGAAAAACCTACTTCTGAGGTGACTCATTCCGGGTAGGGTGATGGCGGTGGACTTGCTCCTGCTTGTGGTGATTGCGGTGGACTTGCTTCCGACGGCACAGCAGTACTGGTTAACTGCTTAGGGGATCTAAGCTTGCCTAGGCAAAGGGGCGCGAGTCAGACCATCCGTGCTTATTAACCCTATAAGTTTCATTGGGTGACAGAGATTGAGATGTCGTTTCATCTCAATGTCGGGTAAAAGTCCCACAAAATTAGAAGCAACGTCTCCAAAATGACCTATAATGTGTTGATGGGACATTAAACCTCAAATCAAACAAAACTGTTCGACTGATGAAGATGTCTGTTTACAGTTTGAGAACGTCTTTAACATGTGAGCGCCGTAAAAGCGCAGTGCACACATTGACAGCGACGTAAAAGCGCAGTGCACGCATTGTGAGTGCCGATAAAGCGCAGAGAAAGCGCCCTGAGAGCGCATACAATCGCCATCAAGAACGCCGCAGGATCGCGATAGATCGCCATGTAAGCTCCGAAGCAACGTCTTGGTCGCTGTAGGGACGCCATGACAGGTCCATGTTCACAAAAATATCCCATATTTCTTGCGATCTCGGGGCGTTCTGAAAAATTAAACAAAGCCGTCCCATCGCAGTGAAAACGCGGCATAGTGTGACAGGGGCTTAAGTAACGTGTTTGTGAGTTTTACATACCATCAACAAATAAGGTCAAACAGACACAGGACCTTAGTTTACAGAATCATACAAAAGTCTGGAGAAGCCTGGAATCAAACCCATGACCCTGACCCAAGCATTATAAGAGGACCCTCATTATAATGATAGAATTTTTTCCCCAACAGTTTACCGTTATAAAGAAGAAGCCCAATAAAGCAACTTATCTCCTTAATTACTCCAAGAAAGACTTGTTGTGGACTTTTGTTAAAATCCCTAAATTCCAAGGCTTAGCTGAGATGTAAGTCCTTAAATGCCTGTACAGTGTAGCCCTTTTTACAGTCAACCCCCTTTATACAGACATTCATCAGAATGACAAATCCTATTATTATGACAGTCAGTGGCCATACCCTGGGTTGGAAAGGCTTACATCGAATCCATATTCATGAAAAATTCTTGCAATCTACCGTTAAACTCCAAAACATTTGGACACCTTGTGGACTTGCTGTAATTCTCCTAAAATTTTAACAATTTTGTTTCATGATCCCGCAAGGGGTCCCAAAAGTACAGATGGAATGGCAAACAGGAGCAGTCTGATCTGAGTCTGCACTGTTTGCTTAGGCCTGTCTGTACCAATACTTAGGATCATTACAGTAATAAGTTGTGGATATTTTTTACAATCGCCTCAGATGTATGTATGGACAAGGGTAAAACCATACGCCCCTTCCACCATAACCCCACTCCCAATAACTTTGGTTAGAGAACAAAAAAATACTCACACGTCATAAACGCTTAACATCCAATTGAGCACTAGATCTACACAAAGTGGAACATTAATAAGGTTCTGGTGATTTTTTGCCGACGATTCGTACATCGCGGCGACACAGTTTATGATCTCAATCACATCCATTAGATTGTCATTATGTCCCCGAAGTCCTTGTTTATCAAAAGAATCAGTCGCCACGTCCATTTCTATGAGATCCACTGAAAAATAAAGACATAGACAGTAACTGTCAAAACTGTTATGCTGCTGAATGCGAAAACTCCTAACTTTGCAAACAGTGTAGATGCAGATCAGATGGCTTCTGAAGAAGCTGATCAGTGTCTACAACAGTGTAGATCCAGATTAGGTGGCCTCTGAAGAAGCCGATCAGTATCTTCAACAGTGTAGATCCAGATCCCATCTGATGAGAATCTACACTGTTTGTCATGCAGTTTGTGAAATGAATGAATACATAATATCAATGCTGTATAGGTCATTTTGGAAACATTGCTTCCAATTTTGTGGGACTTTTACTCAACATTGAGATAAAATGACATCTAAAGCCCTGCCGCCCAATGAAACCAATAAGGTTTTTAAGCATGGATGGTCCGACTCGCACTGCATTGCCTGGGCAGGCTTAGATCCCCTAAACAGTTTACCAGTACTCGTGTGCGGGTCGGTTTAAGCTCTGCGTAGAAGCATCATGCAGCCCATCTATTTCTTCAAGCCCCAATAGAAACACTAAACATATAATAAATATTTAGGAGCTCACAGCCTTTTAAAACTTTCAAATTTTAAATCAGGGAAAAGAAGTGTCAGTTTAACAGTTGCTACTGTTGAATGACACCATGTCACTGGAGCAATGAAAGTTTCCGTGCTATGCAACTTCCGATTCAAATTTCCCTTTTTCCTTTGTAATGTATTAAACACTTACAGCATAATTTCTTTTGAACAAGTCGTAACTTCATGGCAGTTCTGTAAGCAGCAAAACGAGCATTATTCAGATCATCTGAAAAGAAAACGCATCATGTTTAACAACTCTGTGAAATGAAGACCCCTCTAAACCGCACTTTATTTAGAGAAAACTGGGGGTTTCAGGGGTATACATTATTCTGCTTATTTCTAATCCAAGACATAGGTTATTGGTACTCGTTAGATAAGAAAAATATCACAATTTGCATTGGAAAAGTAGCCATTTTATTCTGCTTATTTCTAATCCAAGACATAGATTATTGGTACTCGTTAGAACCGCCTCAATGAGGCGGTTCTAACAAGCACCAACAACCTATGTTTGGAGTACAAATAAGAAAAACATCACAATTTTCATCGCAAAAGTAGCTATTTTGGAGATATGAAAAAAGGCACCATGCCTAAGGGATGTGTTATTGTAATGAAAGATGAAACTTCGAATACGTGAACACGGATGGCTTGTTCAACACAGTAACAAGTTCATGTAATGAAATCCCTCTAAACCTCAATTTACATAGACAATACCGTATTTACCCTAAGTATTCTGACACCTTGACTTCCTTCCATACTTGCTCTAAAATTGGGACAAGTACAATTTAATACCCGATGTTGAGCCTAGAAATAGCTGGATGAGTGGCAAACAGTGTAGACCCTGATGAGGGTACAGCATTCTGTGTTGTCTCATCTGGGTCTACACTGTTTTCTCAGTTCTGTCTGTTCAAATACATAAGGTAAATATGGTAGTGGGGATTATGGGGGATTTCATTATTTACCTTATTTTAGCCCAAACACATAGATTATTGGTACTCATTAGAACCACCTCATTTTGGGCAGGCTTATCCATGTGTGGTTAACCAGTACATTGTACATTCTTTGCATCTGTGAAATGAACACCCCTCTAGACCCCACTTTATATAGAGAGAAAACTGGGTTTTATAGGACTATACATTATTTTGCTTATTTCTGCTCCAAGACAAAGGCTGTGTGTACTCGTTAGAACCGTCTCATTGAGACGGTCCTAACTAGCACCAACAACCTATGTTCGGAATATAAATAAGAAAAATGTCACAAATTTTCATCAGAAAAGTAGCTTTTTTAAGGTATAAAAAATGCACTGTGTCCTATGGTTGTGTTATCGTAATGAACAAGAATATGCATCTTATTTTTATATGCATTATTTTCCTTATTTTTGCTTAAAAACATCAGATTGTGGGTACTTGTTAGAACTGCCTCAAAAAGGGGGTTATAAAAAGTACACACAATCTATGTTTGGAACAGAAATAAGGAAAATAATGTATTAAATAATATGTAAGATACAAATACTACAGGTGTCAAGCTGGCCTTGTAAGCTCAGTCGGATGCACGTCTGAATGGTGATCAGGAGGACGCAGGTTTGATACCCGCCAGGGTCGGCAACATTCTTTCCTAGAGATTGATCATAAAATTTTTTCTACGGTCATTCTCCCCCTTCCCATGATTCAAGAAGGGCAGCTGTCAGATTCTGGCAAAAGAATGTGCTAACATATAAGCCTGCCCAGGAAAAGTGTGGATAGGGAAACTGACCGGTTCAAAAATGACCTAAATAGTACTGGGCTGTTAACTCTTATCATGCTGTTCACAACAACCCATATCTTTGGAAACAGTGTAGATCCAGATCAGATGGCTTCTGAAGAAGCCATCTGATCAGGATCTACACTGTTTGACATTCAGTTTATGAATTTGCAGGAATAAATTACATGGAGAAATCTGATTGGTTCAAAGTCAGAAATGGGTGTGGCTTAACTGAATATTCAGCAAGAGAAGGGTTAAAAACCAATGCAAACAGTGTCAAGGATACCACTGTAGCACAAGGGTGTGTTGTAATGTGGAGTCTTGGCAGCAAATAGAATATAGCAATACCAGTAATCAAAGCCACCAGTCATAGAATCTTTAACATGAATCCATTAACATGCCAATGGGTCCAATCCAAATGAAGCCAGTATCAAACTTTTTTAAAAGTGCAACTGCAACTTAAGTCTGGAAGAATATGGTGTATCATGTACAACTGCAACTGCAGGTTAATGGGTACTAAATAATTTCAGAACTTACTAAGAGCATCCATCAGTTGTGTCATTTCAGGGTGGTCCCAGTGAGTGGTTCTGTTGTTGTGGCTGAAAATAACAAGAATATTTGTAGCACTCCACAGCCACTTAATAACACTATTCATAGTAACACTCTTTTGGATATAACATGGTTTAAAGACTGACCCCATAAAAGTATAGATTCCATATATGGGTATACTCCTAAAGGCAAGAATTTGCTCCTAGAAATTTGCTCTTTGGAGCAAACTCTATCCTTTCAGAGGAGATACTGATTCCTAAGGGAATGTTGCTTCCAATTTTGTGGGACTTTTGCCTGACACTGAGATGAAATGTCATCTAAAGCCCTGCCGCCCAATGAAACCATTAGGGATTTTTGCATGGAATGTCTGACTCGCATCACTTTGCCTCGGCAGGCTTAGTGGTTTACCAGTACTTGTGTGCAGTCAATGTCAGCTCTGGGTGGAAGCACCATGCAGCCCAATCTATTTCTCAAAACCCCGATAGGTGGGGGCTGAATGGTTCAAAGTGCACCATGCAGCCCAATCTATTTCTCAAAACCCCGATAGGTGGGGGCTGAATGGTTCAAAGTTATCTCCCATGAAAACGAACCATCCTTAAACAGTAGCATGCGGGTGCCAATGCTCGGCTGCAAAAATTCTAAGTCAATAAGGGGCCTAACTGTGTTAAAAATATTTTGAGGATTACCTCACCTATTGGTATGAGTTCCACTTTTCATAATGAACAACTTGTCCGAGTTTCAGTAAATATGTTCAGTAATGACAGAGATATTACAAAATGTCCAAGATTTTGCACGACAACGCAAATGACGCCAGAGCTATGACAATACCTTGTCGTTTTCTTCGAAAACAGCAGAGCTAAAAATAACTGTCATGAGTTAGCATATCGTCAAAACGTGAATCGTTTAATATGACATTTGCTGAAAAATGTGAGTAGCTCACATTCTTTCAGCAAAATTATCAGAGTATTAGATATTGTACTTGATACAACAGTTAATACTTTGACAAAGTAGGTTGTAAAGCTAACAATGCTTTGAATAACTGGGCCCTGCCTTCATCTGACTCTGGGAAGCACAATGTAATAGTGCATCAAAACAGGTTTTGTTTGTTTTGGAGATAAAATGCCCAGTCAACACCGTTTAGGCCGTACAGAGCCAGTTAGTAAAGCTGACCATGCTTTCTCTGGGCAGGCTTAGACCTTCTAAGTGGTTAACCAGTCCCATGCACATTCTTTCATCAGTAACTGATAAAATTTAACCCTAAAAAATCAGAATCATTCGACTTAACATAATGATTCAAATTATTTAACAATTTGATTCAAATTACTCAACAATTCAACTTACTCAACATAATAAGGCACTTTATTCCCTGCCACTGACCTCTCCCAGGGCGGCTCCACTGAAGCTGTAAATAGAAGGCAAGAAAATTATCTTACGATTTTCACGAAGTCGGCATCTCTTCTTTTAAAAAACACACCTATACAAATACATTGTAAACTTTACCTCCGAAAAATAGAAATTTTTAAGATGAAAAATTGGTATATTTTTCTTATTTCTGCTCTAAAATATAGCTTATGGGTTTTGTTTTTTGTTTGGTTTGAGGTTTAACGTCCCCGTCAACACTGTATAGGTCATTTTAGAGACACTGCTTCCAATTTTGTGAAACTTTTACCCGACATTGAGATTAAATGACATCTCAAGCCCAGTCGCCCAATGAAACCAAAAGGGTATATAAGCATGGGCGGTCCGACTCGCACCGCTTCACCTAGGCAGGCTTAGCTGTTTACCAGTACTCGTGTGACGGGTTGGAATCAGCTCTGCGTGGAAGCATCATGCAGCCTATCTATTTCTGTAGGCCCCTATAGGCGATTGTGGGTACTCATTAGAATGGCCTCTATATTATTCTTATTTCTATATTTTAGAGCAGAAAAAAGAAAAATTAGGTTGACCCTGGTAACCCCAGTTTTACTGTATAAAAGTGGGGTTCAAGGGGGTCATAATTTTATCTGCATGTTTTCGTGATGATTACTGTTAAACAGACAGTACTCTTCTCTTGCTGAATATTCATTTAAGCCACACCCATTTCAATCTATCAACCAATAAATTATTACTACAAATTCATAAACAAAATGCCAAACAGTGTAGATCCTGATCAGATGGCCATCTGATCTGGATCTGCACTGTTTGCAAAGATAGGGGTTGTCGTGAACAGCAAGATGAAGGTTAACCTCCATGCCACATAGGCCTGTTTTAAGTTTTTGTTTTTCTTCTACTTATCTTCAATCTTTTAATGAATGGACTCAGTGACAGAATTAAATTTGATACAGACTTTAATCAAAATGATCTAGGACTGACAAAAAATTTCTTATGCTTAATTAAACAAGCCCTGTACAGACAATATGAAGGCATTTAAAAGTATTTATCTTCAATCAATTTATTTTCATGGCCTAAATTTGTAAGTAGTTTGGAAATACAATCATATTCAGTAAAACAACCTAAACTCCCTGCCCTGCCCCCCCCCCCATGTCTCCACCACTACCCTCTAAATTCACCTTACACAAAAAAGTCATAATGAAAAAGAAGTATGCCAGATTAGCCCATAAAATGCCAATCACGACACTTGTCGTCTACTTTCTGCTGGTTACCTTAAAAGTAATTTTTTGCAAACAGGGTGGACCCAGATCAGACTGCTCCTTATGGCCTTAAGGAGCAGTCTGATCTGGGCCCACACTGTTTGCCTGTATGCAAAAATATTTTTAACAAGTTTGCCAAAAAAAAATCAGCAGACGACATAAGCAGACGACATTTTTAGATGTATTTTTTTTTTTTTTTTTTTTTTGCATCTTAAAGGTTAGTGAGTGATTGAGTTTTACATCTCACTAACATCTAAGTTCATACGGAGGCGGGACCTTGGTTTAAAGACTCATCCGAAAGTCTTGAAAAGCCCGGGATCGATCCTGCAACCCCTGGTTTACAAGGCGAGAGGCATAACCTATATACCACGGAGGCTTCTGTCTTAAAGGATTAAATGCATTACAGTAAAAATTAAGCAGACATTTTTAGATGTAGCTTTTCTCGGCATCTGAAGAGTTAAGAACTTGTTTACCTTTAAGCAGAGCCATTATATCCATTACTCTGTTAAACAGTATCTAGAGCAACAATCAGGATTTTATTCAAGAACAATAACCCTTCCCCTGTCTTGTGTTCTTGGTTTACTTTTGATTCACTCCCCTAATCCTTGAAATCATCACTGTGGTGTTGTTTTTTTTTCTTCTACCAATGTAACATTCTATCTTTTTGAGGAAAATAAGGCTTGACAGATGATTCACATAAATTGTTTTCTTATCTTCCCTGCATACAATTCACATGAAATGTCAAGGCCTAATTTCTTTGATAAATAATGATAAAATATGAAAATATCTAATTGATTCTGTTATGCTTTAAGGGTAAAATGTTTTACATGCATTACCGTAAATATCCTAAAGAGGACTTTCTGTAATTCTTCTCAAATTTTAACAAATTTGTTTCACAATCCAGCAAGGAGTCCAAAACGTGCTGACGGAATGACAAACAGTGTAGACCCTGATCAGACTGCTCCTTCAGGAGCAGTCTGATCTGGGTCTGCACTGTTTGTTTAGGCCTGTCTGCCCAAAACTTAGGCACAGTAGGTTGTATTTATCAAGAACAGCTTTTATCATCCAAAGCACATGTATTTAGGAATCCGAATAAGCACAATGACAAAATATTTAAACCAATTTATGCAAATCTCAGCAAACAAAAAGGGATGTAGCCAGTCCTATAAAGGGACACAACTTTAATTGCTTCTATTTATATTATCACAATCAAATTATTCAAAACACTGTTTAACCAAAATTTGGCAGCTCTATAGTTTTAATGTTCAGAGAAAGTTTCATTTAACCATTTGTATTTTACATCACTGTCACAATGGACAAGCAATGATGATCGTTCATAATTATGTGGTCAGACTTTATGACCATAGTTAATGAATCCACACCTCTTTGTTACAGTAACTGCACAAAGGTTTTGCTTTATATAAGAGAAATAAAACTACAGTACCACATTCATTCGATACAGGCCCTTACCTAGACTGCTGCTATCACAAGTGGGTGTAATGAATGCCCCCTAAACCCCACTTTATATACAGAAAACTGGGGTTTGCAGGGTTAGACATGAATTTTCTTATTTCTATTCTAAGACATAGGTTGTGGGTACTTGTTAGAACCTCCTCCATGAGGTCTTTAAGACATAGGTTATGGGTACTTGTTAGAACTGCCTCATCAAGGCAGTTCTAACGAGTACCCACAACCTAGGTTTGCAGTATAAGTAAGAAAAATATCGCAAATTTTCATCAGAAAAGTAAGCCATTTTGGAGATGTGAAAAAATGCAATATGTCACAAAGGTGCGTTGTCGAAATGAATGTTCAGAAATATTTTGCACTATCAATGCATTTCAAGTATGACAGACAATGTAGTTTCTTTCTATTATACCCATTTTGTACTGAATGGAATCTTCAGACTTATATACGAAGCAGGAGTCAATTTCAAAGTTTAGGTGTGTCAGGCTGGGTTATTTTTGAAATTTTATTCAGAAAATAGCTGAACTTTTCGCAAAAACTGAAGGTCCTGATTAGACATCGTGTTCTGCGGCATCTAATCAGGGCCTGTGCTTTTTGCCATTGAACCCATTCTAGAGTTTCTTATATAAAATGATTTAAGGTTCTTTAGAATGTGTCAAGGATGTGTATGTCTGCTGATTACCTTAAAAGTAATTTCTTGCAAACAGTGTGGACCCAGATCAGACTGCTCCTGTATGACCAGTCTGATCTGGGCCCACACTGTTTGCCTGTATGCAAAAAAATTTTTTAAAAAAGTTTGCAAACAAATTCAGCAGATGACATAAGCAGACGACATTTTCAGATGTAGTTTTTCTCGCTATCTTAAAGGTTAAATGCATTACAGTACTGTGAAACAAGAAGTTTCAAACACTTTAAGAGCTACATAAAAGTTTAATCCAATTCTCAACAAATTGTTCAGAAGTCATACTTTGTATGTCGAAGTGTGAATATCTATATGCTCCATTTATGGTCAGCAACCATATTTATACCAAAACAAAAATCTAATAATTATAAATAGGCAATCAAACCATAAAACAACATGGATTATTTATGAACCTGTACACCATATTAACATATTCATCAAATTTTGACCAAATCTAAGATCATGAAAAGATAGCGATGATCAATAATAACTAAACACATCAAATGTCAATCACGACAATTGTTGTCTGCTTTGGCGTCTGGCGGTTACCTTAAAAGTAATTTTTTTGCAAACAGTGTGGACCCAGATCAGACTGCTCCTGCAGGCAGGAGCAGTCTGATCTGGGCCCACACTGTTTGCCTGTATGCAAAAATATTTTTAAAAAGTTTGCAAAAACTTCAGCAGACGACATAGACAGACAACATTTTCAGATGTAGTTTTTCTCAACATCTTAAGGGTTAAAGTATTGTGACATGAAAGGTGTCCATAGGGCAGCTATAATCAGTCATCATTTCGACAACACAAAAGTGTGACAAAGAACATTCTTCCATATTACCAACAAGAGCTGTCGTAAGATAGCATAGCTTGCCTGCTAAAGTGCCCTTGTGGATCAATGGCATAGGTTGTGGTATTCCAAATAAGTTCTATCATCATACCAAATATGAGCTATTTCCATCATATGGTTTGGAAAATATATGCTCTTAAAAAAACTTTCAAAATAAAATTCTGTAAGTATGTGACCTTGACCTTGGGGTCATTGGCATGTGGGGGCGAGGGTGGATATTGCTGAATAAAACTTTCGACTTACCTCTATCATCATACAAAACTAGAACCAAATCCATCGTAAAGTTTCAAAAATATTTCCGTAAAAATCATAAAAATTCGGACACCTTCAGGACTTGCTATAATTCTTCTAAAATTGTAACAAATTTGTTTCACAATCCAGCAAGGAGTCTAAAAAGTGCAGACAGAATGGCAAACAGTGTAGATCCTGGTCAGACTCTCCTTCAGGAGTAGTCTGATCTGGGTCTACACTGTTTCCTAAGGCCTGTTTGTCCCAATACATAGGATCACTACAGTAGCTCCTTAACACTTTAAGGTAAATGTTGATGCTGAGACTGATTCCATTCCAACACCTACACCAGGGGTAGTGCAATAGCTCTTCCTGTTCTTCCTCCAGGGGAGCTAAAAAGGGCATTTTTTATGAAAATTTGCAATATTTTTCTTATTTCTACTGTAATCATAGATTATGGGTGCTCAGAATCCTCCCTGATGTGGTGGTTAAGCTACTCGCCTCATAAACCAGGGGTCGTGATTTCAACTCTGGGCTTCTGCAGACTTTCAGATGTGTCTTCAAACTGAGGTCCCATCTCCCTATGACCTTTGTTTTGGGTGGGATGCAAAAACTCAAATGAGAAGAAAATGTGTGCTCGCTAAAACCGCCTAAATGAGGCCATTCTTACGAGTACCAACAACCTATGTATTTGAGCAGGAATAAAGGTTGTAATATATACCTCTTGTAAACCCCACTTTTATTTATATAACGTTGTGGTTACAAGGCTGATCATTACCCAGACTTGTTATCATATTAATCTTTCAAAACTTTCATCTCTGTCTCAGCATATGGAGCGAAAAAAGTATAGGGCTTGAAGAAATATATGGGCTGCATGATGCTTCCACGCAGAGCTGAATCCTGCCCACACACTAATACTGGTAAACCGCTTAGAGGATCTAAGCCTGTCCAGGAACCGCGGTGCGAGGCGGACCGTCCATGCTAATAAACCCTATTGGTTTCATTGGGCAACAGGGCTTGAGATGTCATTTCATCTCATGTCGGGTAAGAGTCCCACAAAATTGGAAGCATCGTCTCCAAAATGACCTTTACAGTGTTGACGGGGACGTTAAACCTCAAATCAACCAACCAACCAATTCCTCCATTAACCCATTTTGCACCATGAGTACTTGGCAAACAGTGCAAGCCCAGATCAGACGCTGCAGAATCTGGCATCTTATCAGGGCCTACATTGTTTGCCCAAAAAATCAGCCATTTTCCAAATGAATTTTAAAGAAAACAACCCCTGGCTTTTCAGACAGTGTAGATCCAGATCAGATGGCTTCTGAAGAAGCCATCTGATCAGGATCTACACTGTTTGGCATTCAAATTATGAATTTGTAGGAATAATTTACATCAAGTAATCTGATTGGTTCAAAGTCAGAAATGGTTGTGGCTATACTGAATATTCAGCAAGAGAAGGGTTAAATGTAAAGCCCTGCTAAGTTTCTGCTATGAGCACTGGACATGGAACACGATTAGCAGGTCGAATTGACCAAAGTTCCATAGCTGCGATTGACAGCCCGCAACCTTTTTGGAGAATACATCAAAAACTACAGAAACATACAGACCACTTTCACCTTTAATGCACCGCGACCGAGGCGAGAGGAGTACACCGGAATTAGTGTACAACTCCATGCAAAAGCCTCTAGAAAGCGGGAAAACTAATCCTGGACTCGGTCTAGGGGTAGCCCCTATGTGTTTATAGCGCCCGGTTACCTTAAAAACCATCTCAGCTCAGTTCAGTTTCTGCTACAATGTTTAGATCAATGAAAAATTGCTATCACGCAAGACAAGTCTATATTACTTTTCATCAAAGCTGAAGCTATTTTTGTACAGAAAAGGACAAGATAATAAACAACAAAATATCAAAGTTGTCCATCGGTTGACATTAATATGACACTAAATAGACGAGGATGATAATGACTAAGTGGCCGAGGAGACATTTAATGACTTGTCGAGGCAATTAACTGGACCTTAATGACCAGTTTGGGAACACTTCATATCTATTATACGTACAGCTGATTGAAGCAAAAATTGGCATTATGGCAATATTCACCGTATTTGCATTATTTGCTGGCTCCTAGCTTGCACATTGTCAATATTGGAAAAACAGGTAACCAGACCCCCCTAACTTTACTAGGACAGGGGGGTCTGGGTACCTGTTTTTCCAACACTGATAACCTTCAGACCAGGAACCAGCAGATAATGCAAATAAGGTGAATACTAATGAAATATACTGATTTAGTTTGGGTTGGTTTCGGTTTGAACCTATTTTGTACCAAATGAAATCTTCCTCCTTATATATAGCACAAGTCCATTTCAAAATTTTGGGGTGCAAGATTGCATTTTCTTCACAAAAAATTTATTTGGAACACGGCTGACCCTTTTTGCTAACAGTGTAGGCCCTGATCAGATGCCGCATTCTGTGGCGTCTGAGCTGGGCCTGCATTGTTTGCCAGTTACCCGTTTTGGCGTTTCCGCATTAACCAACCCCAAAACAGACAATTGGCAAACACTGCTAGATCAGATGCCCCATAATGCACTGCCTGATCAGGACCTACACTGTCTGCAAACATTTCAGTCATTTTCCAAATACGTTTTAAGATAATGCAACCTGTCACCCCTAAATTTTGCAATGGACTCCTACTATAATGTAAGGAGGCAGATTCCATTTGCTACAAAGTTTCCGTCTTCACCAGACAAGTATCATTGTATGCTATCATCATGTATTGTGCAAATGCAGTGTTGTTGTTTTAAAATTAATTCATTTGTGCAAATTAGGTGAATGTATTATTGTTTTCTCTTTGCTCTGGTACCCAGCTCTATAGTTGTGTGACATACTACATAGAATTTCTTGCTGTTGTGAAAATTTTCACATCAGTTAGATCTTCTTTATTTGTGAGTATACTTAATAAGTTACATTGATGTAAGTGAAGAATCCTGTCACTTTTGAATATTTTGTGGATTTTTATAGTTTAAAAGTGGTACATATTGTGACAGGCAACTTATTATGTGGACAAGTCCATGTAATGTTGTGTTAATAGTTTAGCACAGCTATATATAACTGCCTGTGATACTTTTTGTGCATTTTTTGTGTTACATGTACATTTTTGTCACACAGTGAACTATAGGGCATTAATCCATAGAATATTGGTATATTGTATGGAATGTTGTGGGTACCAGATGTACTTTCGGTGTTTTGAAATTATTTTGCTTTGCTGCCATTTTGGACGAAGACTTTCTATGGTGATGTCCATGGAATACAGGTAAACCCTGATAATTTGAAAATTTGAAATTCTATTAATAAATCAATTTTCATTTTTTTTTTTTCATTTTGTTTACTTTTCTTCAATTGTTTATAGTGTTTAATCATGGCAGAAGGAGGCAAAGAAATAAATTTTAAATCTTTATGGCCTGAAAAGGACATAGACTTCATGGTCGAGATGTTAAGGCGTACAGGCCGCTTTGACATAATTCCTCGCCATGAAGAGGAAATAGAAGAAGAAGAGGAAGAAGAAGAGGAAGAAGAGGAAGAAGATTTAACCCAAGCAAGTGAGCTTGGATATGTTGGGGCTACTGGTACACCTGTGGTGCCTGCTTTTACCACCCAGCCCCACGTTGGGCGCCAAATGTAACAGATGAAAAAATGCTAATCACCTTTACCCGGCCGAGGATCGAACCCGGGCCGCCGGATTGACAGGCCAACACTCTACCGCGTCGCTATAAAAGCCGGCTTGTACCGCAAGGCAGTACAAGTGTGCTATATACCTATTCCCTGTGACATGGGTTAACAGCCAATTCAACACTATTTAGGTCATATTGAGCTGGGCAATTAAACCAACCAAACTTTTCCTGGGCAGGCTAATACATAAGGGGTGAACCCATCTAGGGCAAAGTCTTGACTTGACTTGATAGCTTTTGTAAGGTAACCCGGCGCTAAAAGCACATAGGGGCTCCATAGTGCAAAGTCTTTCACCGGAAACAGACATCTACCTATTCTTGAACCAGCAGAAGGGAGAGAATGACTGTAGAAAATATTATGCATACATGTGATAATATTTTGAACTGTATGAGGGAGATTTGCCATTGTGATGAGGGAGATATAAAGAATATAAAAAATTATGTATAGAGAAATTCTCAGTTCAATTGAGGGAGACTGCAAAAGTTTACTCACTCTTATCCTGCTGTTCACGACAACCCCTATCTTTGGAAACAGTGTAGATCCAGATCAGATGGCTTCTGAAGAAGCCATCTGATCAGACTCTACACTGTTTGACATTCAGTTTATGGATTTGTAAGAACAAATTACATCAAGTAATCTGAATGGTTCAAAGTCAGAACTGGGTGTGGCTAAACTGAATATTCAGCAAGATAAGAGCTAAGATTTAGTAGAAACTAGAAAAAGTGTCCATAGGACACGGATGCCCCCGCCAAATGCCATTCATAAAAAATATTACAAAATTAATGTACTTCAAATCAATCATAAAATATATGCATCAAGGGCAGATAATCCAAAAACCAACAAGAGGCTCAATGAGCCTAAACCGCTCACCTGAGGAACTTAAGTTTTAACAATTCACAGACTTGACTACTAAATCTGCTAATAGAATCCAGCCCATTGACCCTTACAGGATATAAGTCATCATTATTGCATTGCATTCCAAGTTTGAGACTTCTAGCTTCTATAGTTCCGGAGAAATCTTTGACGAAAATTTAACATTGGTCAAAATGGAGAGAAAGAAGAATGAAAGAACAGATGAACAAATAAGCTGAGAAAGCCCAATGTCTCTTACACAAAATAAGTCATCATTATTCTATTGAATACCAAATTTGATGCTTCTAGCTTTTATAGTTTCTGAGAAATCTTTGATTAAAAATTTAACATTGGTCTATTATCTCTATATGGAGAGAAAGAAGAATGAAGGAACAAATGAACCAGACTAGCTCCAAAACCTAATGCAGCCTTTCCCCTTGCCCAATGGTGCTACACATAAAATTTAAACAAGATTGGTCGACTGCCTTCTGAGATATGCTTCATTGAAAGTGTGGACAACGGATGGACGGACGACAGACGACGGACTCCGGAGCCTTGGTATACTATCAGCTCACTGGAGCCTTTGGCTCAGGTGAGCTAAAAATTCAAGTCGCTATTTCTGTCACAACATTTTCCCTACGTTAAGTCTATGGGCAAATTTTTTTGTCTCTCAAGGTCACGTAACTCCGAGGTCAATATTCCGATTCGGCCCAAAATCGAACTTAACCGAGATTTTATGCCTGTCCTCGTTACCTGCAAGTTTGAAGCTGGTATGAATAAAAATAAAGTTGCTATCGTGGTCACAAAGTATTTTTTATGCTCAAGGGCAGGTAACTCCAAGGCAAATATTCCGATTCGGCCCAAAATCGAACTTAACCGAGATTTTATGTCTGTCCTCGT
Source organism: Lucinisca nassula (assembly GCA_963580285.1). Classification (NCBI taxonomy): domain Eukaryota; kingdom Metazoa; phylum Mollusca; class Bivalvia; order Lucinida; family Lucinidae; genus Lucinisca; species Lucinisca nassula. The sequence continues at coordinate 112,853,715 of OY757013.1, read as the reverse complement.
TACCTGCAAGTTTGAAGCTGATCTGAAAAAAATTCAAGTCGCTATCGTAGTCGCAACATTTTCCCTAATTAAGTCTATGGGCAAATTTTTTGTCGCTCAAGGTCACGTAACTCCGAGGTCAATATTCCGATTCTGCCCAAAATTGAGCTTAACCGAGATTTTATGCCTGTCCTTGTTACCTGCAAGTTTGAAGCTGATATGAATAAAAATAAAGTTGCTATCGTGGTCACAACGTATTTTTTTATGCTCAAGGGCAGGTAACTCCAAGGCAAATAATCCGATTCGGCCCAAAATCGAACTTAACCGAGATTTTATGTCTGTCCTCATTACCTGCAAGTTTGAAGCTGATCTGAAAAAAATTCAAGTCGCTATCGTAGTCACAACATTTTCCCTATGTAAAGTCTATGGGCAGATTTTTTGTCGCTCAAGGTCATGTAACTCCGAGGTCAATATTCCGATTCAAACTTAACTGAGATTTTATGCCTGTCCACGTTACCTGCAAGTTTGAAGCTGATCTGAATAAAAATAAAGTTGCTATCGTGGTCACAAAGTATTTTTTATGCTCAAGGGCAGGTAACTCCAAGGCAAATAATCCGATTCGGCCCAAAATCGAACTTGACCGAGATTTTATGCCTGTACTGGTTATCTGCAAGAATGAAGTCGATCAGAAAAAAATTGACGGAGCTAGAGTGATGACAAGCTTTTTCCTATGTGAAGTCTATGGGAGCTAGATGTTGCCATGGCAACCAGAGTTCCACTCAGATCTGCCTGAAAACCAAATGAAGCCTTTCCACTTGCCCAATAATGCGACACATGAAATTTGATCAAAGTTGGCCAAGTAGTCTTTAAGATATACATTTTTGAAATTCCCATTAACCCTAATGCAAAAACACACAAGGGCAGGTAACTCCTAAGTGAATGATCTGATTCTGCCAGTTATCGAACTTGACCGAGATTTCATGGCTGTGCTGGTTATCTGCAAGAATAAAGCCAATCTGAAAATAATTGAAGCAGCTACGGTGATGACAACATTCTCCCCATGTTAAGTCAACAGGCAATTTTTTCAACGCTCAAGGGCACGTAACTCCTGAGTGAATAATCCGGTTCAGCCCAAAATCGAACTTGATCGAGATTTCATGCCTGTCCTCGTTATCTGCAAGAATGAAGTCGATCAGAAAAAAATTGACGGAGCTAGAGTGATGACAAGCTTTTTCCTATGTTAAGAACGCTCAAGGGCACGTAACTCCAAAGTGAATAATCCGATTCAGCCCAAAATCGAACTTGATCGAGATTTCATGCCTGTCCTCGTTATCTGCAAGAATGAAGACAATCAGAAAACAAGAGGGCCATGATGGCCCTGGATCGCTCACCTGATCCATAGAGAAACAAGTTGACCCCAGGAAGGGCCATTATTGACCCCAGGGCTATAATGTGCATAATTTTGTGGGAGGTCTAAAAAGGTGAAGCTTCATACCAAATATCAACAAAGGCTATAATTTGAACAATCTTGGCAAAGATCCACTAGATGGAGCTACACACCAAATATCGAAGACCTGGGCCTTGCGGTTTCAGAGAAGAAGATCTTTTAAAGATATTTCCTACATAAGCCTATGTAAAACCAAATGACCCTGGGGCGGGGGCATTTTTGGCCTCAGGGCTATAATTTAAACAATCTTGATAGAGGGCCACTAGATGAAGCTTCACACCAAATATCAAAGACCTGCGCCTTGCTGTTTCAGAGAAGAAGAGTTTTTGGTTTCAGAAAGAAGATTTTTCAAGATTTTCCCGATATAAGTTTATGTAAAATCAAAGGGCCCCGGAGCGGGGGCATTTTTGGCAACAGCGCTATAATTTGAACAATCTTGGTAGAGGTTTACAAGATGAAGCTTCATATCAAATATCAAAGACCTGGTCTAAAAAGGTGAAGCTTCATACCAAATATCAACAAAGGCTATAATTTGAACAATCTTGGCAAAGATCCACTAGATGGAGCTACACACCAAATATCGAAGCCCTGGGCCTTGCGATTTCAGAGAAGAAGATTTCTAAAGATTTTCCCTATATAAGCCCATGTAAAACCAAAGGGCCCCGGGGCAGGGGCATTTTTGACCCGAGCACTATAATTTGAACAATCTTTGTAGGGATCCACTAGATGAAGCTTCATACCAAATAGCAAAGACCTTGGCCTTGCGGTTTCAGAGAAGAAGATTTTTAAAGATTTTCCATATATAAGCCCATGTAATATCAAAGGGCCCCGGGGCGGGGGCATTTGTGGTCCAAGTACTACAATTTGAACAATCTTGGTAGGGGTCCACTAGATGAAGCTTTATAACAAATATCAAAGACCTGGGCCTTGCGGTTTCAGAGAAGAAGATTTTGAAATATATTCCATACATAAGCCCATGTAAAATCATAGGGCCCGGGGCGGGTGCAATTTTGGCCCGAGCACTATAATTTGAACAATCTTGGTAGGGGTCCACTAGATGAAGCTTCATATCAAATATCAAAGATCTGGGCCTTGCGGTTTCAGAGAAGAAGATTTTTAAAGATTTTCCCTATATATGCCCATGTAAAACCAAAGGGCTCCGGGGCGGGGGCATTTTTGGCCCCAGCACTATAATTTGAACAATCTTGGAAGGGGTCCACTAGATGAAGCTTCATACCAAATATTAAAGACCTGGGCCTTGCGGTTTCAGAGAAGAAGATTTTTTAAGTTTTTGGTGAAAAAAATCTGTTTTTGGCTCCTGTGACCTATAAGTGCAACGGACCGGAACCATTTGAACAACTTTGAAAGGGGACCACCTAAGGATCATTCCTGTGAAGTTTGGTCAAAATCCGATCAGTGGTTTAGGAGGAGATGTCGTTTGAAGAAATTGTTTACGCACGGATGACAGACAAAAAGTGATCCTAATATAAAACACAAGAGGGCCCAATGGCCCTATATCGCTCACCTGTGTACCAGAAAATCATTAGTGTAGGAGACCACTTCACATTGCTACATACTAAATATCAAAGCTCAGGCAAAGCGGTGTCCATGCTTATAAACCCTATTGGTTTCATTGGGCGACAGGGCTTGAGATGTAATTTCATCTCAATGTCGGGTAAAAAGTCCCACAAAATTGGAAGAGACATCTCCAAAATGACCTATACAGTGTTGACAGGGATGTAAAACCTCAAATCAAACAAAATCTGTGCCTTATGGTTTTGGAAAAGAAGATTTTTTTTTTAAGTTTTTGTTCCAGTATAAGTCTATAGAAGCTAATGAGCACTGGGGCTTGGCCAATTTTGACCCAAAGGGCATGGTTGGCAGGATTTATGTAAGTGACCATTTTGTGTTGCTATATACTAAATATCTAAGGTCTGTATTTCATGGTTTCAAAGAAGATGTTTGAAGCTTTTTTCCATTATAAGTTTGTTGGAGTTAAGGGGCCACAGGGGCATGATTAGCAGGAAATATGTAGGTGATCACTTGCCGTTGCTACATGCTAAATATCTAAGCTCTGGGCCCTATGGTTTCAGAGAAGAAGATTTTTTAGGCTTTTCTCCATTTTGAGTCTATGGGAGCTAAGGGGGTCCCAGGGTGTGGCCCATTTCGACCCGAGGAGCATGATTGGCAGGATTTATGCAGGTGACCACTTGCCATTGCCACATGCTAATTATCTAAGCTCTGGGCCCTGTGGTTTCAGAGAAAAAGATTTTTGAAGCATTTTTTCCATTATGAATCTATAGGAGCTAAGGGGCCCCGGGGCGTGGCTCATTTTGACCACAGGGGCATGATTGGCAGGAATTATGTAGGTGACCACTTGCTGTTGCTACATGCTAAATATCTAAGCTCTGGGCCCGATGGTTTCAGAGAAGAAGATTTTTGAAGCTTTTTTCTATTATGAGTCAATGGGAGCTAAGGGGCCCGCGGGCGTGGCCAATTTGGACCCCAGGAGCATGATTGGCAGGAATTATGTAGGTGACCACTTGCCGTTGCTACATGCTAATTACCTAAGCTCTGGGCCCTGCGGTTTCAGAGGAGAAGATTTTTGAAGCTTTTTTCCATTATGAGTCTATAGGAGCTAATGGGCCCCGGGGCGTGGTCAGTTTGAACACCAGGGGCATGATTGGCAGGAATTATGTAGGTGACCACTTGCTGTTACTACATGCTAAATATATAAGCTCTGGGCCCTGTGGTTTCAGAGAAGAAGATTTTTGAAGCTTTTTCCATTATGAGTCTATGGGAGCAAAGGGGCCCCGGGGCGTGGCCCATTTGGAACCCAGGGGCATGATTGGCAGGAATTATGTAGGTGACCACCTGCCATTGCTACATGCTAAATATATAAGCTCTGGGCCATGTGGTTTCAGAGAAGAAGATTTTTGAAGCTTTTTCTTTCCATTATGAGTCTATGGGAGCGAAGGGGCCCCGGGGCGTGGCCCATTTGGAACCCAGGGGCATGATTGGCAGGAATTATGTAGGTGACCACCTGCCATTGCTACATGCTAAATATATAAGCTCTGGGCCCTGTGGTTTCAGAGAAGAAGATTTTTGAAGCTTTTTTTCCATTATGAGTCTATGGGAGCAAAGGGGCCCCGGGGCGTGGCCCTTTTTGAACCCAGGGGCATGATTGGCAGGAATTATGTAGGTGACCACTTGCCATTGCTACATGCTAAATATCTAAGCTCTGGGCCCTGTGGTTTCAGAGAAGAAGATTTTTGAAGCTTTTTTTTTCATTATTAGTCTATGGGAGCGAAGGGGCCCTAGGGCATGGCCCATTTGGCACCGAGGGGCATGATTGGCAGGAATTATGTAGTTGACCACTTGCCCTTGCTACATGCTTAATATCTAAGCTCTGGGCCCTGTGGTTTCAGAGAAGAAGATTTTTAAATGTTTTCCCATTATAAGTCTATGGGAACTATATATTGCCATGGCAACCAGAATTCCAATCTGATCAGCCCAAAAACCTTATGCAGCCTTTCCCCCTACCTGATGATGATTCACATGAAATTTGATCAAGATTGGCCATGGGGTATTGGAGATATACTTATTTGAAATTGTTTACGGACGCACGGACACAAGCACGGACGCACGCACGACGGACAAAAAGTGATCCCAAAAGCTCACCTCGTCACTACGTGACAGGTGAGCTAAAAATTGACGGAGCTAGAGTGATGACAAACTTTTTCCTATGTTAAGTCTATGGGAGCTATTTGTTGCCATGGCAACCAGAGTTCCAATCCGATCTGCCCGAAAACAGTATGCAGCCTTTCCCCCTACCTGATAATGCTTCACATGAAATTTGATCAAGATTGGCCCACTGGTTCCGGAGATATACTTCTTTGAAAGTGTGGACAACGGACGACGACGGACGCTGGCTCGTTGTATACTAATACCTCACATGAGCCTTCGGCTCAGGTGAGCTAAAAATGCAAGAGTTGTCTTCCTTGTTCATGACACATCGTCTCAGTGTGATGAATGCACCTGTGAAGTTTCATGAATATATTCCATACGGTTTAGGATTTAACGGTTTACTATATGGTACTAAGTCAAGGGCAGATAATTCAAAAACCAACTAGAGCTGCCGCCTAACGGGCGCCAATTATACCCCCGCATGCGTTGTCAGTACTAGTAGCAAGGTGTGTGGTGTGTGAATATTAAAGAAATCGGTCAAAGAATGAGGAAGTTATGTGCAATGTTAAAGTTTTTTTGTATCGACAAATTTTTACAAGTATTTGACCTTGAGGAAGGTCAACGTAAATGTCAAGGTCAGGTTTGTGTATATCAATCTTAAGTACTAGTGGCAAGGTGTGTGGTGTGTGAATATTAAAGAAATCGGTCAAAGAATAAGGAAGTTATGAGCAATGTTAAAGTTTTTTGTAACGGACCGACGACAAATTTTTACAAGTATTTGACCTTGAGGAAGGTCAACGTAAAGGTCAAGGTCAGGTTTGTGTATATCAATCTTAAGTACTAGTGGCAAGGTGTGTGGTGTGTGAATATTAAAGAAATCGGTCAAAGAATAAGGAAGTTATGAGCAATGTTAAAGTTTTTTGTAACGGACCGACGACAGACGACAGACGACAAGCTGACTCCTATATACCCCCTTCAAACTTCGTTTGCGGGGGTATAAAAATGCAAGAGTTGTCTTCCTTGTTCATGACACATCGTCTAAGTGTGATGAATGCACCTGTGAAGTTTCATGAATATATTCCATACGGTTTAGGAGTTATGGTCTGGACACGACATACCATTTGACTATATATGGATGTAAGTCAAGGGCAGATAATTCAAAAACTAAACAAGCAGGAGTTGTCTTCCTTGTTCAAGACACATTGACCAAGTATGATGGATGCACCTGTGAAGTTTCATGATTATATTCAATATGGCCGAAATATTAAAACTGGGTGGATATGTAAAATAAATGTTCCCTTACAATTTGCCGTTATAGGGAATTTGCTGCTATAAATGCAGCTGTAGAAGCACCTAGGTGAGGAAAATATATGTTGTGGGTACTCATCAGAAGCGCCTTGGTGAGGAAAGTATATGTTGTGGGTACTCATTAGAATTGCCTCGGTGAGGCGCTTCTAATGAGTACCCGCAACATATGTTTTCCTGCAGAAATAAGAAAAATATTTTGATACCCTCTCTCATCCTAGGATATGTAAGTATAAAACATTTTCCTTCTCTATTACTGGGCTGCTCAGAAAGTAAAGAATTAGCTCCCCTTAGGATCAAATTCTCTTCTTTAAGAGTAGCCCCCATTTTGGATAAAGATGAATTTGTCTAAGCTTTCTTTGCTTTGGGTAACAATGATTTTCTTGCACACCAGATAAGGAAATCTAAAGTTTTAGCTTGGGATAGAAATTCTGTTCTAACCCTGGTGTTCTTACCCAAAATCAAATATTCTTGCGTGTTTGATAAATGCACTGGTTGAATACGACCTCATAAGCGACATCCTTAAGGTCACAGCACATTACGTGACTTCACTAAACATCACTGTAATGTAATCATACTATGGCGGACGTCCGCAACCCAAGTGACTGCAGTATTAAAATTCCACGCTTAGAAATGGAAGGTATGCAAGAAAAAGAATCCTACATGGTAGTGAGGGATGGATAGAAAAATCCTTCCCTCTGGATCACTGTCCTGCATCACTTGGCAAGCCTCATGATGCCAGACAGTGACCCTCATGATGCATTTTTCTTTAGGTTCTTATATTTTCCTGCACAACAGCATAACTGGTGGCTGCATTTAAACCCCTCGAAGGATACACACACGTTTCTTACCAGAAAGGAAATGTTGCGAGTTAGGACCAAAGGCTCGTAAGGCATCTTGTAAATTTTTTAACCTATCTTCTGCTGCTAATTGTAGTGCTTTATGCCTGCAAAAGATAAGAAATGCACAAATTGATTACAGATGTATACTGTTACCTAGCCAGGCTCCTTGGCTACGAGTTGAAGACTTCTAACTAAGAAAACATACTCCTACTTGCCTATTTTTCTGCACCACTTAACTCCCTTACCTGAGCTATTAACCCATTTTGTACCAGAAACCCCAAAACGGATAGTTGGCAAACAGTGCAGGCCCAGATCAGATGCCGCAGAATGCGGCATCAGATCAGGGCCTACACTGTTTGCAAAAAGTTCAGCTATTTTCCAAACAAATTTTAGAAGATAACACAACCTGTCACCCCTAAATTTTGAAATGGACTCTTGCCATATATAAGGAGGAATATTCCAAAAGGGTTAATAATAAAGTAAAACCTTTCTTATAAACTGACCAAATATCAGTAGATAGAGAGGGGGGACAGTCTACATGTTACATGAAGTGATGAAAGATTTATTTATTCTGTAATGAATGGGCTTTCTCCTATTAGTCTTACTGTTCATTACAGTGATGATATGTTTGTTAGTTAACAGTTCAATTAATATCCCATTTAGTACCAGAAACTCAAAAAGGGGTATCTGGCAAACAGTACAGGCCCAGATAAGACGCCGCAGAATGCGGCAATTGATCAGGGCCTACACTGTTTGCAAAAAGTTCAGCCATTTTCCTAATTAATTTTGAAGATTACACAACCCAATAAACTTAACAAGAGGGCCCAGAGGGCCCTTGTTCGCTCACCTGATCCAATGAATAATAAGTGGGCCCCGGGCAGGGTCAATTTTGGCCCCAGGGCTATAATTAGAACAATCTTGGTAGAGGTCCACAAGATGAAGCTTCATATCAAATATGAAAGACCTGGGCTTTCGGGTTTCAGAGAAGAAGATTTTAAAGGTTTACCCTGCAAACAGAAGTCTATGTAAAACAAGATTTTCCCTATATAAGTCTATGTAAAACCAAAGGGCCCCGGAGCGGGGGCAGTTTTGGCCCCAGGGCTATAATTTGAACAATCTTGGCAGAGGTCCACTAGCTGAAGCTTCATAACAAATATCAAAGACCTAAGCCTTGTGTTTCAGAGAAGATGATTTTTAAAGATTTTCCCTATATAAGTCTATGTAAAACCAAAGGGCCACATGGCGGGGGCATTTTTGGTCTCAGGGCTATAATTTTAACAATCTTTATAGAGGTCCACCAGCTGAAGCTTCATAACAAATATCGAAGATCAAAGCCTTGTGGTTTCAGAGAAGATTTTTAAAGATTTTCCCTATATAAGTCTATGTAAAACCAAAGGGCCACGGAGCGGGGGCATTTTTGGCCCCAGGGCTATAATTTGAACAATCTTGGTAGATGTCCACAAGATGAAGCTTCATACCAAATATCAAAGACCTGGGCCTTGCAGTTTCAGAGAAGAAGATTTTTAAAGATTTTCCCTATATAAGCCTATGTAAAACAAAAGGGCCCCGGTGCGGGGGCATTTTAGGCCCCAGCACTATAATTTGAACAATCTTGGTAGGGGTCCACTAGATGAAGCTTCATACCAAATATCAAAGACCTGGGCCTTGCGGTTTCAGAGAAGAAGATTTTTCAAGATTTTCCCTATATAAGCCCATGTAAAACCAAAGGGCCCCGTGCGGGGGCATTTTTAGCTCCAGCACTATAATTTGAACAATCTTGGTAGGGGTCCACTAGATGAAGCTTCATACCAAATATCAAAGACCTGGGCCTTGCGGTTTCAGAGAAGAAGATTTTTAAAGATTTACCCTACATAAGCCCATGTAAAACCAAAGGGCCCCGGTGCGGGGCATTTTTGGCCCCAGCACTATAATTTGAACAATCTTGGTAGGGGTTCACTAGATGAAGCTTCATACCAAATATCAAAGACTTGGGCCTTGCGGTTTCAGAGAAGAAGATTTTTCAAGATTTTCCCTATATAAGCCCATGTAAAACCAAAGGGCCCCGTGCGGGGGCATTTTTAGCTCCAGCACTATAATTTGAACAATCTTGGTAGGGGTCCACTAGATGAAGCTTCATACCAAATATCAAAGACCTGGGCCTTGCGGTTTCAGAGAAGAAGATTTTTAAAGATTTACCCTACATAAGCCCATGTAAAACCAAAGGGCCCCGGTGCGGGGGAATTTTTGGCCCCAGCACTATAATTTGAACAATCTTGGTAGGGGTTCACTAGACAAAGCTTCATACCAAATATCAAAGACCTGGGCCTTGCGGTTTCAGAGAAGATGATTTTTAAAGATTTTCCCTATATAAGTCTATGTAAAACCAAAGGGCCACATGGCGGGGGCATTTTTGGTCTCAGGGCTATAATTTGAACAATCTTTATAGAGGTCCACCAGCTGAAGCTTCATAACAAATATCGAAGATCAAAGCCTTGTGGTTTCAGAGAAGAAGATTTTTAAAGATTTTCCCTATATAAGTCTATGTAAAACCAAAGGGCCACGGAGCGGGGGCATTTTTGGCCCCAGCACTATAATTTGAACAATCTTGGTAGAGGTCCACAAGATGAAGCTTCATACCAAATATCAAAGACCTGGGCCTTGCAGTTTCAGAGAAGAAGATTTTTAAAGATTTTCCCTATATAAGCCTATGTAAAACAAAAGGGCCCCGGTGCGGGGCATTTTAGGCCCCAGCACTATAATTTGAACAATCTTGGTAGGGGTCCACTAGATGAAGCTTCATACCAAATATCAAAGACCTGGGCCTTGCGGTTTCAGAGAAGAAGATTTTTCAAGATTTTCCCTATATAAGCCCATGTAAAACCAAAGGGCCCCGTGCGGGGGCATTTTTAGCTCCAGCACTATAATTTGAACAATCTTGGTAGGGGTCCACTAGATGAAGCTTCATACCAAATATCAAAGACCTGGGCCTTGCGGTTTCAGAGAAGAAGATTTTTAAAGATTTACCCTACATAAGCCCATGTAAAACCAAAGGGCCCCGGTGCGGGGCATTTTTGGCCCCAGCACTATAATTTGAACAATCTTGGTAGGGGTTCACTAGATGAAGCTTCATACCAAATATCAAAGACCTGGGCCTTGCGGTTTCAGAGAAGAAGATTTTTCAAGATTTTCCCTATATAAGCCCATGTAAAACCAAAGGGCCCCGTGCGGGGGCATTTTTAGCTCCAGCACTATAATTTGAACAATCTTGGTAGGGGTCCACTAGATGAAGCTTCATACCAAATATCAAAGACCTGGGCCTTGCGGTTTCAGAGAAGAAGATTTTTAAAGATTTACCCTACATAAGCCCATGTAAAACCAAAGGGCCCCGGTGCGGGGGCATTTTTGGCCCCAGCACTATAATTTGAACAATCTTGGTAGGGGTTCACTAGACGAAGCTTCATACCAAATATCAAAGACCTGGGCCTTGCGGTTTCAGAGAAGAAGATTTTTTAAGTTTTCGGTGAAAAAAAAAATCTATTTTTGGCTACTGTGACCTATATGTGCAACGGACCGGAACCATTTGAACAGCTTTGAAAGGGGGCCACCTAAGGATCATTCCTGTGAAGTTTGGTCAAAATCCGATCAGTGGTTTAGGAGGAGATGTCGTTTGAAGAAAAGTTTACGGACGCACGCACGGACAGACGGACGGACGGGTGGACGCACGACGGACAAAAAGTGATCCCAAAAGCTCACCTTGTCACTAAGTGACAGGTGAGCTAAAAACTGACAAAATATCAGTCAGACTGGGGGTAGGGGTGGGGGGCAGTGGGTGAGTCTACATGTTACCTGAAGTGATGAAAAATTCATTTATCCTGTAATTTTCCATCCCTGTATAGGCTTTCTCATTTTCTCCAATTTGTCTTACTGTTCATTAAGGCGATGATTTGTTGGTTAGTTTAAGAGCCCAATCAACATTGTTAAGGTCACACTGAGATGGTCATTTTACGAAACCATCTTTTGCTACAACTGAGAATCACCCTTCCTGAATCAGCAGTAGTGAATAACCAAAGAAAATTCTTCATGACTAAACTCCATGCAAAATGCTGCTGGAGACTTACTGGTCCATTTGGTACAAAAAAGGTAAATCATATAATAATATTGTTCTTATTTACAGTGTTCAACATTAACTTTTCAAATAGCTGATCTGGATCTACACTGTTTGCAAAGGTAGGGGATGTTGTGTTCAGCAGGATAAGGGTTAACCCTTATCTTGCTGTTCACAACAAACCATATCTTTGCAAACAGTGTAGATCCTGATCAGATGGCTTCTGAAGAAGCCATCTGATCAGGATGTACACTGTTTGGCATTCAGTTTATGAATTTGTAGCAATAAATTACATCAAGTAATTTGATTGGTTAATAGACAGAAATGGGTGTGGCTTAAATGAATATTCAGCAAGATAAGGGTTAATCACGTATTATTGTAGGTTCAAAGAATAGTTCAGCCAAACTTACCTTGTTTTGTAGTCTTCTAATTTATGTACAACTACGTGTGATAGTACTACATTTGCTGCCTCCAACTCATTGACATGGTCGTTCACACTGTCCACCTGACCTTGCAATGGACCAATCGCTAACTGATATGTCTGTAAAATAAATCAACTGATATAAGGTCAACCATCTTCATACGGTCTTTTAACCCTTGTCCTGCTGAGCCCAGATATGCCTTATTTTCCAAACAATGAAGATCCAGATCAGATGGCTTCTGACGAAGCCATCTGATCAGGATCTACATTGTTTGCCATTCAGATTGTGAATTTGTTGCAATAATTTGCATCAAGTAATCCGATTGGTTGATAATCGGTAGTGGGTGTGGCATATATGAATATTCAGCAGAACAAGGGTTAATATAGCAACAGAATTCTTTCTAATGACATTTTGAAAGTACTTTGCAGCTTCATATTTACAATATCTATACCAGTAAATTCAGTTTGACATGTGTCAATATGCCACAGATGCCCCCATCCAAGGGGCCTGCCTCACCCGAAAAAAGGCACGTTGGCAGAACAGCTGACCTTGAGCTTGATGTCATGGGCATGGGTGGGGGTATTGCAGAAAAAAAACAAACTTTTTACTAGTATCTATCATCATTCCAAATATGATGGCCCCCGCCCATTGGTGCTTGAAGAAATAGATGGAATGCATGATGCTTCCACGCAGAGCTAAAACCAACTGCACACAAGTACTGGTAAACCACTTAGAGGATCTAAGCCTGTCCAGGCAAAGTGGTGCGAGTCAGACTGTCCATGCTTATAAACCCTATTGGTTTCATAGGGCGACAGGGCTTGAGATGTCATTTCATTTCAATGTCTGGTAGAAGTTCCACAAAATTGGAAGCAATGTCTCTAAAATGACCTATACAGTGTTGATGGGGACGTTAAACCTCAAATCAAACAAACATGTCAAATATGAACCAAATTCATTATATGGTTTGGAAAATATGACCTCTTCAAAACTAAATTTCTAAGTCTGTGGGCCATGAACTGAAGGTCATAGGCATGGATGTTGGTTTCAGCTCTGCATGGAAGCATCATGCAGCCCATCTACTTCTTCAAGCCCCGATGGGTGGGGGCCAGCAGAGCATTAAAACCATGGCAATATATGGTACGGTACAAAAACAGTATTATAAATAGATTGGGCAGTCGATGGTATACCATAGCAAATACCCACTTTTTCTATGAATAACACTAAAGATATGGTAAAGGCATATGTTTTGGCCTTTGACCTTGGGGTCATGTTGAGACTAAGGTCACACCAAAAGTAGCCCAGTTCCATCTACATCCTATGTACTATCCACAGTTTGAATAGTGTACCTTAACCGGTTTCAGAGGAGATCGATTCCAAAGAAACGTGATGGACGTAGGTCCACACATACATACATACAGACCCACGGACTGACAGACACTCGACTGACATGAAAACAGTATAAAAACAGTATACACAGCTTTAGCATACCACACCTTAATTCTATCTATTTCATTTTGTAAGTTGTCTATAAGTATATCTCCTACAGGCTGCCACCTGTTCTTCTCAGTTTCTGCTTTCAGTAAACCATCATTTAGATCTTCCATTGCATCTTGGAAATATGTCATTTTCTGAAATTATATCAAATCAGATACAGAGGGCCCTCATTATAACAACGGTATTTGTTCCCTAATATTGTGTCATTTTAAAGAAATTGCCGATATCATGAGGATAACTCACCCGTGCGACATAGTACATTTTTCACATCTCCAAAATGGCTACTTTTCTGATGAAAATTCCGAGATATTTTTCTTATAAATGCTCAAAACATAGGTTGTGGATGCTCGTTAGAACCGCCTCATTGAGGCGGTTCTAACAAGTACCCACAACCTATGTCTAGGAGCAGAAATAAGGAAAATAATGTATACCCCTGTAAACCCCAGTTTTCTCTATATAATGTGGGGTTAAGGGGGGGGTCTTTATTTCACAGACTTGTTCACGTGATGTAGAGAATCCCAGTTAGGATTACGATACGTAATAAAATGCCTTTTCCCCATTATGACTCCAAGAAACAAATGTTATAGACATTGTTAGAATCGCCTTGGTGAGGCGATTCTAACAAATATCTATAAAATTTGTTTCTTGGAGTATTAGATAACAAGAATCTTTTATGACTATGGACTAGATTTGTGCATTTCCAACCCGAGGGAAGCCCATGTCGCTTGGAACTGATGCTAAGCTTTTAGCTAAGAAGTTATACCATTGAAATTGCCGTTATTACTAGTTTTGCCATTGTAACGAGTGTCGGTATAAAGTGGGGGACTGTATAGTAATGGCCTAGGACATACAATAACACATAATGGCATTTTTCTAATCTTCAGAACAAGCATTTTTCAGAAACTGGAAGCAGCTGACAGAAAGAGATTGCAGAGAATGGAAGCTCTCTGCTTTCGATCCTCATGATAGACAGGCCTGGAGATCTGGTGTAAGATCTGCCATGCGTGCAGCAAGCCAGCTACCTGGAAGGGGGCCCACTTATGTGGACCTTGCCCCTGTACCTGCACGTTAATAAAAACTCTGTTGATGATGATGATTAGAATGAAATGTATAACATTTTTATTATTTTCAGTCCTAATGTAGATTAAACCTGCTCGTTAGAACCACCTGATTGAGGCATTTCGATTGAGGTGGTTCTAATGAGTACACACAATCTATGTTTCTGACTATTTGAGGACAAGGCAGGGACTATTTTTGACTATTTGTTATCTTGTCTGGCAGCTTCCTTTGAGGACTAAATAATGAGGACAGTCTTGTTCCGTTGTTATTTTTTAGCAACAAGAATTCCGTCGAAGGCTACGTCGCACCTGTGGGGGACTCTTACATTAGGGTGAAAGTTAGGGTGGTTGCAAATGTTGACGGCTTGACAAACGGACAGATGGAAAGTTTAACCCCTATGTCCCGCCATGCTTAACCCTTCTCTTGCTGAATATTCATTTTAGCCACACCCATCTCTGACTTTGAACCAATCAGATTGCTTGATGTAATTTATTCCTACAAATTCATAAACTGAATGCAAACAGTGTAGATCCAGATCAGATGGCTTCTGAAGAAGCCATCTGATCTGGATCTACACTGTTTGCAAAGATAGGGGTTGTCATGAACAGCAAGATAAGGGTTAAAGCAGGCGTGACAAAAATATAGAAAATATTGAATATCCCAGTAAACCAAACTTTTCTCTATATAAAGTGAGGTTTAGAGGGATTTTCATAACACAGACTTGTTCATGTAACCTGCAAAATCTAAACCTGGCAGAGCTTTTTCCATGCTCAGCACAACTTTTGTAGTGATCATAAACATCCAAGTACTAACAAATAAAGCTTCCTTTGCATGCTCAAATCTTTAAGGTTATGATCCTGGAAAAGGAGGTTGTGGACCCAGCTTTTAGCCATGTATGAGACAATAGTCACATTTGATTGGATATAATTATGAAACTGATGAGAAATACTTAGCTGTTTTTTTTTTCTTGCAGGGTATTATATGTGCATTAAACACATAAAGGAAACAAAGTGAACTGTTTCCTGAATTTTCTGTTGTGATAATAATTGTACATGTGGTATCTCTGAATTTCAAAGACTGAATTTTCACTTTGAGGCAGGGTTACCTCCCTTAGACAGCTAGAATGCTTGAAATTGCCACATGACACCCTTGTTTTTTGGTATAATTTTGTTGTTGGCAGTTTGTTTACCATGTTTTGGGGTAAGAAAATCCACTTGAAATGCAGATTTATCAGGTACAGGATCAAATATTAATATGCAAGCTTATGGAAATATAAATAGAAGACCATAACCTTAAGGAACGTTATTTGTCCTGCTCATAAAATGAAAATGCCAATAAAAGTTGGCATTTTCAAATTTATTAGCAAGCCAAATAGTTGGCATATATGGGGGTGCATTTGCATCTCAGTTAAGAAGTGAACCCATCTCAGCACAGCAGTGAAAAGCCTATTGAGGCTTGAAGAAGTAGATTGGGTGCTTCTATGGTGCTTCTGTTAAGAGCTGAACTGACCAAATTCGAGTACTGGTAAACTGTTTACGGAATGTATATAAGCTTGCCCAGGGAAAGTGGTGCAAGTCGGACCGCTCCTTGAACCCTAATTGCTTCTTTGGGCAATATGGCTTGAGATGTCATTTCATCTCAATGTTTGGTAAAAGTCCCACAAAATCGAAGCAACATCTTCAAAATGACCTAAATAGTGTAAAAAGGGATGTTAAACCTCAAAACAAAAAAATAGCACTGAGAACCTTCAAGATTAACCCTTATCTTGCTTTTCACAACAACCCTTATCTTTGCAAACAGTGTAGATCCAGATCAGATGGCTTCCGAAGAAGCCATTTGATCAGGATCTACACTGTTTGGCATTTAGTTTATGAATTTGTAGCAATAAATTAAATCAAGTAATTTGATTGGTTGACAGACAGAAATGGGTGTGGCTTAAATGAATATTCAGCAAGAAAAGGATTAAAGTGTTTAGTGATCCTTCAAGTTTTATCGAACATTCTAGAGCAGACCAAAGTCTTTTTTTTTTTTTTTTTTACATAGTTTTCGGAGAATATAAGGCTTGATATTACATGTGAATCGTCTGCTTGGCAGACCATTCACATGTTATGTCAAACCTTATTTCCCCTGAAAAATAAGAAAAAATTTGCAAAAAAAATAAATTTTTTTTTTAAATTGGATAATGCCATCTGCTAGTCTAGATTAGCCCTTGACAAGTTCATTGGGGCTTGGTTACCTCTAAAACTTCATCTAATCTGGCCTGCCATTCATTACATCCCTGATTAAGCTCCGTCCACTTCCGATTGAGAAGTCTTATATGTCGTCGGATCTTCTTTATCAGATGCCGAGCCTCTTTCTCAGGTGAGGAATCACTGCCAGATGCATCTTCTGCAAATGCAAACAAGACAAGAAATAACCTCATTTGTCAAGACTCCCAATCTTTTCCCGTCTACATCCCCAATTCTCAAGTCTCCACAAACAGTCTTCCATCCTTTCTGATCTCTTTCTCTTTCTCTCTTCTCCACAAATAGCATTCCATCCTTTCTGATCTCTCTCTCTATCTCTCTATCTAATAGAGCCACCATAGAGCCACACTAGGTTCTGTTTTCCTGATTGAAGAATTCTAACCAAGAAAGGCTACTTCTCCTTGACTATTTGTCTGCACATATTACTTCCCTTACTTTGCAACAGCCAAATCTTTGCTAATGAAAGTGTTTTTTTTTTTAACTCAACTCTTAATTTAAAATTGGTCTACTCTTAAAGGAAAGAATTTGCACCTGAGGAGCAAATTCTTTCCTTTTAGAGTAGATCCCTTGTGATATAGGGGTTTGGGGTGTGCAGGAAAATGTGTTAATTCACCTTAAGGGGACTGTTTGATGTTATACCAGAAATACATTAAATTTTAATCTAGGCCATCACTGTTTGGAAATCTCTCCTTGAATGGAAGGCTATATAATCATGTTCCACTTTAACCCTTTACCACTCAGGGATTTTGTGAATTTCGCTGATTTTCACAGTGTTGCACCTGACAGCAACTTCAACTAGCCATTGTTTCATAATGGATGGCCTGTTTTACACCAAACTGGGTATGAATGTTCATTGGGCAGTAGCCTTTCAAATGCAACCTTTCATGACTTGATCATTGTTGTCAAGGTAAAGAGGGGGCATCTCAAATTTGGCAAAAAGTGTATTTTCACATGAGTTTTTGACCACTTTGTAATCTTCAGACAGCTGTCACGGCAACAATTAAGGTGTTTGGCACTGGCCATTTTCACTGTTTGCAGCATGTTTTATCAGCATCACTTTTCAGGCATTTTTGACCCCAGACACCCTCAGATATAAATTTTAGCGGCCGGTTGGGCCATACACCCAAATTTTTTCGGGATGTGAGAGGGGCAACGCCCCCCTTCAATCCCCCCAACCCCAGAATATTTTTAGTGGGGAGGCGTGCCAAAAAACAGGTCACTTTTTTGCCCAACAAATCCTAAAGCAAACATAACTATCCAGGGGTAGAAATGCAGATTTTAGGTGGTTCTGGGGCTTAAAATGGGGTGCAGACACGTAAAAACACGTATCTGAGTGGTTAAACACTTTCTCCATACAAAATTTCAATCTGGGTCTATACCATTTGGAAATCTCTCCTCCAATGGAAGCCTAGACAATCATGTTCAGCTTTAACCCATTCAGTACCAGAAACCCCTAAAGGGGTACCTTGGCAAACAGTGCAGGCTCAGATCAGACACAGCAGAATGCGGCATCTGATCAGGGCCTCCACTGTTGGCTCAAAGTTCAGCCATTTTCCAAATAAATTTTGATGAAAACACAACCTGGCACCCTGAATTTTGAAATGGACTCCTGCTATATATAAAGAGGAAGATTCCATTTGGTACAAAAAGGGTTAGACACTTTCTCCATATAATTGATATCAATAGCTCCAATATTACCTTATTAGGTACAGATTTTATCTTTAGATTAGATTACAGATTTAAATTGAAAGTGCTTTGTCTGCAAGTCTGGGAGACAAGGAATGAGTTCATTCAGGTCAGAATACTCATTTCTAGTGAACCAATCTTATTCTTCATTGAGGAATATACCAGACAGTTTAGGATTAAAATCACAGAAAAATAACCTTTTTTGCGAGTCTTTCAAGCTCTTGCACAATAATTGCTCAACAATATGTTTCCATATTCACCCTAATCATTGCACATGTTCTTATAAGTGCACAGCAATACTTCTTAAGTATATTAATTTTGACAACAATTAAGACTGCAAGTTTTTGCATTTTACTAAAGTTGAAACACAGCTAAAAGATCACACTCCTCATCATCATTACAGTATTGTTTGTTAATATGCAGGTACAGGGGCCACATGTACATAAGTGGATCCCCTTCCAGGTAGCTGGCTTGCTGTACACAAGGCAGATCTTACACCAGATGTCCCGTGGTGTCTATCACGAGAACTGACAGCCAAGAGTCCCCAACCCCACCTCTCAGCTTGGGCCTCCCGTGCCAATGTCTTCCATCAACCCGCAGGGCACAGGCTGTCCCGACTGCACCACTGGAGTGCTCTATGTGCCTTCACCAGCAAAGTGTGCCCCCCCCCCCCCCCAAACCCCAGGATGAGGCCCAGGCTACCAATGCCAAGCTGCCCAAGCAACCCACTGGACATCTGATCAGGATCAACACTGTTTGGCATTCAGTTTATGGATTTGTAGCAATAAATTACATCAAGTACTTTTATTGGTTGACAGACAGAAATGGGTGTGGCTTAAATGAATATTCAGCAAGATAAGGGTTAATAGAAGAATTTTCAAGGGCTTGCTTCTATGATTAAAATGAAATCTTATTATAATGAATACAGTGTCACTATCACACTCAGGTATGGTCAATGATTCACAACAGAGCTTGAACTACAGGCATCAATGACGGGTTACCTTGATCTCCGCTATCTGCACTATCGGTGCTGAGACGCTTGTCTTCACCTTCCTCTTGCAAGTACAGTCGTCCAGCTTCCAGACTCTGTTCCACAAGAGGGCGCTTGACTTCAAGCTGTTCCCTCAGTTGCTGAAATGTTTAAACATCCTTATTAACTTTCATTCAATACACCAAAACCTATTATAACATTGTTTGTTATAATATGGTTTGGGATACAACATGATTTAAAGATGCTGTCATCATGCAGGACCTAACAGAAATCTGCAGGTCCAAAGAAAATGTCTTCAGCTTTAACTGTTGTTCTAGACTTTCTTTTTGGGATGTTGTGTTGATTTCAACAGTAGTAACCTCTATTAAACAGTATTCATTATAAACAGTTTTGTGTATAACACCTGATGGATCCCAAACATCTATAGATTATATAGAAATATAGAAAAATGACCCGTAATGTTGTTTAACTAACATGGTTTCAGCTTTAAAGGACCCCAATAATAGTATTATAAAGAGGATGGAGAAATATTTTTATCTGCTTTGTAATCATCTCTTCATTACATTCCAGCTAGATAACCTTAGTTGTTCTTTATCAGTTTCAACTTAATAACTTATACTAAGCAGTTCCCAAGTCACCTCCATCCCTTTTCTTTAATCTTCTGCTGAAGACTATCTAGCAGATCAATTTCTGGTGGTTTCCTTACAGCCTTTCAGTCACTTTTCATTTTTGTGCTGGTTTCAAATCATTCTTCAACTTTATTTTAAATACTCACCTCTGTGAAGTCACCTACATTTTCATTTATATCTGTTTTGATTCATTCATCTTTCATGATTGTTAGATCATTCCCAACTTCTCTAAACACTTTTCAAGTATCTTCCCACTAACTGCTTTGTCTGTATTAACTTAATCAATTATTTCACTCTTTACATTATTGTTTCCCCTGTTACAGCCCATCTCCGTAGAATCTTATAGACCATGATTTTCAGAATTCTTCTCTGGATTTTCAGGACTCATTTCCGATGACATTTTTCATGATTTGTGACTGATGACATTTTCAGGATTCATTTCTTCTTCTCTTAGACACTTTTCAAGTATCTTCTCACCAACTGCTTTGTCTGTATTAACTTTCTTTACATTATTGCTTCCTCTGTTACAACCCATCTCTGTAGAATCTAAGAGACCATGATTTTCAGGATTCATTTCTGGATATTCATGATTCATTTCTGATGACATTTTTCATGATTTGTTTCTGATGACATTTTCAGGACATTTCAACTCCTTATTTAAACATCATTATTTACTATATACTGGTCCTCCTTTTCCACAAACACCACAACCTCGTTATAACACGGTTCATTATAACACGGTTTTGGATATAACAGGGTTTCAAGGTGGATCCGAAAAATGTATAGATTATACAGAAAAATGACCATTAGTGGTCATTTTTCTATATAATCTATACAATTTTGTGATCCCAAAAATGTATAGATTATACAGAAAAATGACCAATTAAAAATGACCATTAATGGTCATTTTTCTATATAATCTATACAATTTTGTTTGGATATAACACAGTTGTCTAACTAACACAGTTTCTGCTTTCCTGCTCTACAAAAATGTATTGATTATAATTATAATTAAAATGACCATTTATCTATACATTTTTGGAATGGTCATTTTCTATATAATCTTTACATTTTTGGGATCCATCTTGAAACTGTGTGTATTATATTCAAAACAGTGTTATATTGAACCGTGTTATAATGAGGTCATCGTGTAACTGCATTCAGCACAAAATGGACCAAACTTAATTACATACCTGATTATTCCTAGCTTGTCTCTGTACAGTCTCCGGGTCACCTCCCAGTGATTTCTGTGTTTGCTTCAGCTCACTCTGTTTCTTCAATATCCAGGACAAGAGATCTTGGATTGTTGTTAGAAGCCTCAGCCACTGTTCAGCATTGGTCTCTAACCGACCTCTGAAGGAAAGAACACTATCAATCACGAATGTTTTTCCTATGTTTTATATATCTCAAGAGTAGGTCCTATATCTATGTTGATCCCAACAACTTCTTCAAGGATTATTATGAGTTACTCTATGGCACTTACTGTTTCCCCCGGGGTTTCAAAGAATCCATAACAATACACCAGCTGGGGCCAGACATTTGAAGATAACAAAGAATTACATTAAAATTTCAATCATTCGATCAGCACAATAAAACTTATACAGTAAAATTCCTATATTAAGACCACCTTTGGGACTGTTCAAAAGTGTTCTTTTTGACCACTTTTGAACAGTCCCAAAGATGGTCTCTTTCTAGAAGACACTGAGCACACAAAACACACAGAAAGAATCACTGAAACCTTTTAACCTACAAAATGCCAATGACGACTGTTGTCGTGTGCTTTGCCGTCTGCCTGCTATCTTAAATGTAATTTTTTGCAAGAGTGTAGGCCCAGATCAGACTGCTCCTCTAGGATCTGGGCCCACACTGTTTGCCTGTATGCAAAAATATTTTTAAAAAGTTTGCAAGAAGATTCAGCAGACGACAAAAGCAGACTACATTTTCAGACGTTTTTCTCAGCAGCTAAAGGGTTAAATATGCTTTCTATTGGCTGCCAATGCAAAGTGGTGTGAGTCAGACCATTCAATGCATATAAATAAGCCTTTTGGTTTCATTGGGCAGCAGTGCTTGACATTGGGCAACAGAGCTTGAGATGTCATTTCATCTCAATGTCGGATAAAAGTCCCACAAAATTGGACGCAGTGTCTCCAAAATGACCTATATAGTGTTGATGGGGACGTTAAAACAAGCAAACAAAGGAGTGTTAATTAGTCTTAATTTTATATGGCCTTAACCTTTACCCTGCTGTAGGCGACAAGCCCTATCTTTGCAAACAGTGTAGATCCAGATCAGATGGCTTCTGAAGAAGCCATCTGATCAGGATCTACACCGTTTGTCATTCAGATTGTGAATTTGAACGAACGCATTATATCATGTAATCTGATTGGCTGAAAATCAAAAAAAGGTGTGGCTAAGTTAAATATTCAGCAGGTTAAAGGTTAACAGTGGTATTTCACTGAACTTATGCTCAAAATTTTATACCCTGTCAAGGAAGGCCCCTGCCCATCGGGGCTTGTAGAAATAGATGGGCTGCATGATGCTTCCACACAGAGCTGAAACTGACAGCACACAGATACTGGTAAACCGCTTAGAGGCTCTAAGCCTACCCAGGCAAAGCGGTAAGAGGCGGACTGTCCATGCTTATAAACCCTACTGGTTTCATTGGGCGACAAGGCTGCTTATAAACCCTATTGGTTTCACTGGGCGACCAGGCTTGATGTGTCATTTCATCTCAACGTCGGGAAAAAGTCACACAAAATTGGAAGCAACATCTCCAAAATAACCTATACAGTGTTGAAGGGGACGTTAAACCTCAAATCAAACCAAAAAATACCGTGTAAAGGAAGAGAATATTATTATGTATGATGTCTTGATCAAGGGGTCCCAAAAATTCTTTCCAGATGTCTTGAACACCGATGGCTTGATAACCAGGGCTGTTTAGAACTCGCTCTCTAGTCCCTCGAAAAATTTCCTAGAACTGCAGATAAAATATACTCTGGATAATCTAGGGAAAATTTTCTGATTTTATTTTCAAAGTGTTTGTTGTGTGTACTCATTAGAATCGCCATTGATATTTGACTGTAATTAAATAATCAAAGCACTGAGAGTACTGATTGGTCGATCATCTCCGAGTGTAGACTGAGAAAATGGGCCTGAACGGGAACGTAGACTGCCCTTGAATTCCTGTCTGTGTAGACCCTGATCAAATGCTGCATTTTTCGGTGTCTGACCCTTCAATTCCTGTACTGTAAGCAAACAGTGTAGACCCTGATCAGACGCTGCATTCTGCGGCATCTGATCTGGGTCTACATTGTTTGCCGAGCCCAACCCATGATTCCAGCCCAGATCCTACAGATAACACACTGACCTCATTGCGATAATTTCTATGCTTTCCTACAAATCAGTGACAGTCACATGGACTCCAGCACTAATAGAGGTTTTGTCCTTATAACTTTGGGTTGATTGATAAACAATCGACCCCCAAAAAGAAAGCAGCTATTTTGGTGGATCTCTCTACAGATCTTGTTACAATATAAGAGTTTTCGTACCTGATTTCCATGGACTTCGTCATGAGACTAAACCATCTCTGGTTCATCTCCTCCAATCGACGGTGTAACCTCTCAACATCGGTTCCCACCATTGTGTTAGCCAGCTGATTCCCAGCTGTGTTCAGAGACTCATAGGTACCTTGGTGTGCGTCTACCTCTGCTTGTAAATCCTGAAAAAGATGAGGCTTGAATTTTGAGTTTACATTACAATAGCACATAATTTTATGATAAAGTGTTGTCTTTCCTGGCTCAAGGGCATCCTAACTAATATATTTCTTATTATAATTTGAGCCAGCGCACGACAAAACCTACAGTAAGATATATGTGCACAACGAAGACTCAGATTAGCCTGCACATCCACGTAGTCTGATCAGAGTCTTTGTTGTGCCCTCTAAGGATAGCTAAGGGCCTAATGCTCCTTCATGCAGCAAGAGAAGTCTCTGGTTAGACTATATGGATGCGCAGGCTGATTGGAGTCTTCAGGGGGTGCACGTCTTATTGTAGATTTTGTCATGCGCTGGCTCATTTGTAATATTTTTATATTTCTTCTGCTGGCATAGATTGTCCATACTTGTTTGTTTGTTTGGTTTGAGGTTAATTAACATCCCAATCAACACTTTATAGGTCATTTCGGAGACATTGCTTCCAATTTTGTGGGACTTTTACCCGACACTAAGATGAAAAAACATCTCAAGCCCTGTCCCCAATGCAACCAATAGGGTTTATTAAGCATGGACGGTCGGACTCCCACCGCTTTTTCTGGGCAGGCTTAGATCCTCTAAGCAGTTCACCAGTACTTATGCACGGTCGGTTTCAGCTCTGCATGGAAGCATCAAGCAGCCCATCTATTTCTTCAAGCCTTGATGGGCGGGGGCTAATATATCAAGCAATCTGAAGTTTAATCCTGTTAGTACTGGAAACCCCAAAACGGGTACCAGGGCAAACAGTGCAGGCCCAGATCAGGGCCTACACTGTTTGCAAAAAAGTTCAGCCATTTTCCAAATAAATTTTGAAGAAAAAGACAACCTGATAACCCCATATTTTGAAATGGACTCCTGCTATATATAAGGAGGAAGATTCCATTTGGTACAAAAAGGGTTAAGAGAATAGATTTCTGCCTCTATAATGTGCTAATTCTACTAAGGTGAATGCTGGAATATGGTGAGGAGACCCTGTTCAAGAATTTTTTTTTTAATCAAAAAGAAAATAGGAAAATGCTTTGCTATGGAAAATGACCAACTACTGTGCCTCTTGTACAAAATATTAACGGCAATCGAAAACTTTGCAGCTTGCAAACCAGTATCTAAGCTAGAATTATCCATTTCCATCCAGTAATTTGCCGATAAATCATTAACGGACAGATAATAAAGGCACAACAAAGCAATTATTCTGCAAACACATTTAGGCAATATCGCTGTTAAAGCACACACTTATTATGTCTAAGAATTTATTAGAACAATATCCTAGAAATATCCTGGGAGATAAAAGTTTACCTTGAAAAGGGCTTAAAAATTGAAAAATATGCCTGCAAATAGGGTAATTTCCATATCCATATAAGTTATGGTGTTATAGTTATTATATTTATGATGAACAATGTAATTTGATGCTCCAGAGAACACAAGTACTTGTAATTTTTTTTTGGTTTTGGTTTTAAGGCCATTTCAATTTCACTCATATCGAGCCAATCAGGTGGGCGAAAACCGGAGTACCCGGAGAAAAAACACCGGACCTTCCGCTGCAGAACTTGGCGTCTCACAAAGTACTTGTAATGAACTTGGATGCCAATCACAACAATTGTCATCTGTTTTGTCATCTACTAGTAACATTAAAAGTGATTGTTGCAAACAGTGTGGACCCTGATCAGACTGCTCAGGGTCTACACTGTTTTCAATGCCTCAACCCTTAAGATGTGGAGAAAAACTGCATCTGAATATGTTGTCTGTTTATGTTGACTGCTGCGTGTTCTTGCAAACCTTTCAAACATATTTTTTGTATATTAGCCCCCGCCCATCTGCATTCTTGTGATAATTTTTTTTAACTGTTTGAGGGAGATTTGCCATTGTGATCAGGGAGATGTAAAGAATATATAGCGAAATTTTCATTTCAAATGATGGTGATTTCAAAATTTTACTAAAATTTAGTACAAATTGGGCAAAACATTTAGCATCAAAATGAGGGAGTCTCCTTCCTGATGAGAGAGGTTTTTGTTTTGTTTCTTTGATTTGAGGTTTAACATCCCCGTCAACATTGTAAAGGTCATTTTGGAGACGTTGCTTCCGATTTTGTGGGACTTTTACCCAACATTGAGATGAAATTACATCTCAAGCCCTGCGACCCAATGAAACCAATGGGTTTTATAAGCATGGACGGTCCGACTCGCACCACTTTGCCTGGGCAGGCTTAGTTTCTCTAAGCGGTTTACCAGTTCTCATGTGCGAGTCCGTTTCAGCTCTGCATGGAAGCATCATGCAGCCCATCTATTTCTTCAAGACTAGATGGGCGGGGGCCGTGATGAGTGAGGTATTGCAGGTATGCATCGGTGAGGCGCTTCTTATGAGTACCACAACAAATGTTTTCGTGCAGAAATAAGAAAATTAATATGTTGATATAACAGTGACCCACTCTTATCTCGGGCTATGATCCAAAAGCATGTTATAATGGACACTATTATAAAGAGGTTGTAGTATATTCTAACTGTACTGCTATCTCTGTTCAGCCTTTTGGCATTTTATGGTAACTTTAACCCTTATCTTGCTGAATATTCATTTAAGCCACACCCATTTCTGTCTATCAACCAATCAAATTACTTGACGTAATTTATTGCTACAAATTCATCAACTGAATGCCAAACAGTGTAGATCCTGATCAGATGGCTTCTTCAGAAGCCATCTGATCTGGATCTACACTGTTTCCAAAGATAGGGGTTCTTGTGAACAGCAGGATAAGAGTTAAATACATGTTTGCTGATAAGCCCACAGCATTTGCTGATCATAAAAGATTATTTTATACAGGAAAACCTGCTGTTACAAGATAAAACTGATGAGCATGGTCATTTTCAACTACTTTATAAAACTGTCAGGAAAAGAAATATCTGATCGTAGTCCATCAATGTGCAGAAATTATAGCATAACTCTTATCCTGATGAACAAATTAATTTAGTCACACCCATTTCTGACTATCCACCAATAAAATTACTTGATAAAAAGCTGGGTTTCCATTACGATAACACACCCGTGTGGCAAAGTGCATTTTTACACATCTTCAAAATGACTTCTTTTCTGATGAAAACCCGCGATATTATTCTTATTTATACTGCAAACATAGGTTGTGGTGCTCGTTTAAACCGCCTCTTGAGGTGGTTCTAATGAGTACCAACAGCCTATGTCTTGGAGCAGAAATAAGAAAAATAATATATACCTCCATAAACCCCAGTTTTCTCTATATAAAGTGGGTTTAGGGGGTGTTCATTTTACAGACTTGTTCACGTGATGAATGAGTGACTAGCGAGCTCTTTGAGCTAAAAATGCTTTGAAGCTCACGCTAAGCTGGTCAATCAACAAGGATCAGACCTTCCACCTTTTTAACCCTTGTCCTGCTGCATATTTTAATCTGCCCAACCCACTACCGATTATCAACCAATCAGATTACTTGATGCAAATTATTGTAACAAATTCACAGTCTGAATGACAAACAATGTAAATCATGATCAGATGGCTTCGTCAGAAGCCATCTGATCTGGATCTACATTGTTTGAAAAAAAGGCATATCCGGGCTCAGCAGGACACGGGTTAATACCCACCCGTACCGTTCAAATTCTTTTGACAATAACTGGCAACATTTTTAACTCAGCAGAAAGGGACGAATCGATCAAACCTCCTGATGGCGTCGGGAGCTACTTATTCACCCAGCAAAACATTTATCATTTTATGACAAATACACTAATTTTTTTTTTTAAATAAAAAAGGCACTAAATTTTTCTTGCAAAAAAAATGTACTTGCTATTGCTACTTCATTTAACCACATTCTAACAGAGTGATTGAGTGTTTGAGTTTTGCATCTCACCAACAGCTAAGGTCAAACGGAGACGGGACCTTGGTTTAAAAGACTCATCTGAAAGTCTGGAGAAGCCCGGGATCGATCCTGCGAACCCTGGTTTACAAGGCGAGTAGCATAACCACTACGCCACGGAGGCTTCTAACATGATAACTGTTAATGTTTAAGACCACTAATTCCACCTCTGACCCAACCACCCAAACAGTTTTCCCCAACCCTACCTAATGACCAAAATTCTTGCTTTAAAGTCTGGCATTACTACTTCTGTTTTCAAATATTCTGGCATTTGTTGCCAAAACTGTTAACCTCTTATGCTTAAAGTTTTAAAACTGATCAAGGCCACGACATGGTTGAAAAGAGACACCACAAATCATCTCTTTTATGATAGTTTTTTTTTCCTTCATGATAATAAGACCTCCAATTTCTATTAGATTAGGCATGTGTTTTGACAGAAATATCATAAGTAATTCTTTCATGTTACAAAGATGAGAGTGCATCTGGTATACATTTTGGGTATATTTTTTTTTCTTCAAAACTAAAGCATCTGCTCTC
Source organism: Lucinisca nassula (assembly GCA_963580285.1). Classification (NCBI taxonomy): domain Eukaryota; kingdom Metazoa; phylum Mollusca; class Bivalvia; order Lucinida; family Lucinidae; genus Lucinisca; species Lucinisca nassula. The sequence goes on along the minus strand of OY757013.1, from coordinate 112,825,670 downwards.
CAATTTAATTTGCAAGCAAATTATGCCTGGCACACTTTGACGCCAAGATTTGCAATTAACCCTTTCCCTAAAGGGATAATTGGCAAACAGTGCAGGCCCAGATCAGATGCCACAGAATGCAGCGCCTGATCAGGGCCTATGAAGGTCACAAGTCTGTGCCTTGAATTTTGTGTCCATTCCATATCTCCTTTAACTCTGCTGGAAAGATTTTCATTAAACTTTGGTCAAAGTTGGCCTTAGTGAGATGATGTGTAGAACCCATCAATCAATCATGCAGACTCAAGGTCAAGGTCATTATTGAAGGTCACGAGTTTGAGCCTTCATTCAATATCTCATTTGTCCCTGGAAGAATTTTGATTAGACTTTGGTCAAATGTTGGTCTCAACGAGCTGATGTGCATAAACCCATAACTAAACCGTGCTAGATCAAGGTCACAATTGAAGGTCATGAGTTTGAGCCTTGAATTTTATTTTTGTTTCATATCTCCTTTACCTCTGGAAGGATTTTCATTAAACTTAGGTCAAAAGGTTGGCCTTAGTGACATGATGTTTAGAACCAATCACTCAACTATGCAGACTCAAGGCCACGATTACAATTGATGGTCACAAGTAGCCTTGAATTTCGTATCCACTCTGTACATATCTCTTTTACCCCTGGAAAGATTTCCATTCATTTTTAATCAAATGTTGGCCTAAGTGAGACAGTAACTCAACCATGCCGGTTCAAGGTCATAAATGAAAGTCACAAGTTTGAGCCTTGAAAATCGTGTCAGCTCCAAATCTCCTTTACCCCTATTCACCATATTTGAATTGTTTGCTGGCTCCCAGCTTGCACATTGTCAACATTGGAAAAACAGGTAACCAGACCCATCTGACCTTTCAAGGTCAGGGGGGTCTGGTTACCTGTTTTTCCAACACTGATAACATTCAGACAAGGAACCAGCAGATAATGCAAATAAGGTAAATGGAAAAAGACAAAATACTTTCAAAATGGCATCTGTGAGTCATGATTATGGCTAGAAAGGTTAGACTGTATCACAAGATTAACCCCTACAACAGCATGCTGACAATGATCACCAGTCAGATGCTTTTATCAGACTGAGGCCTGGGCCTGGCATGATAACCTTGAGGCCCTTCTTCACTAGTGGTATAGGTCAAGTGGATACAATGATCGATCTTATCATAAATGAAATACTGGTCAATCTAATTTTTGTACAAACATGATTAATGAGCACTTTGGCATGCAGTTGATCAGGTTAAACCCTTAATGTACAAGCCTTAACCCTAACATGCCAATCACGACAATTGTTGTCTGCTTTGTCGTCTGCCTGGTTACTTCAAAAGTCATTTTTACAAACAGTGTGAGCCCTGATCAGACTGCTCCTGTAGGAGCAGTCTGATCTTGGCCCACACTGCTTGCAAAATATTTTTAAAAAGTTTAAAAAAGAAATTCAGCAGACGACATTTTCAGAGGTAGATTTTCTCCGTTAACCCTTCTCATGCTGAATATTCAGTTAAGCCACACCCATTTCTGACTTTGAACCAATCAGATTTCTTCATGTAATTTATTCCTACAAATTCATAAACTGAATGTCAAACAGTGTAGATCCTGATCAGATGGCTTCTTCAGAAGCCATCTGATCTGGATCTACACTGTTTCAAAAGATATGGGTTGTCGTGAACAGCAAGATAAGAGTTAGATTTGCCCAAGTCCCTACATTTACATTTTTTATTTCTAAATGAAAGTCCCTTTAAACCAAAAAATATGTAAAAGTCTCTTTAGCCTTCATCCCTGAATGTTAATTTCACAATTTTCATAAAAGACTGTATTGCTTTTTTCATTTACAATGTATTTATTTATTTATTTATTTTTTTTTTTTTTTGTAAACAATTATTTTCACACCTAATTAACAGACTTGGGCAAATCTATTTCTCCGTGTGTACGAACCTTAAATTCTAAAAATAGTTTTTTTCTTATTTTATCAGAGGAAATCAGACTTGAAATTTCATGTGAATCGTCTGCTGGAAGACGATTCACATGAAAAGACAAGTCTGATTTCTAAAAAAAAAAAAAAAAAGATCAGAATGCTGTCTGCTTCACAATTTTGCTTCACACCTTAAGGTTTAATCTGACTTATCATAATTGGAAATGTAAACGTACACCTATAATGCTAATCAGAGGCATGATAAAGCCTTAATTTCTGATATCAAACCAAATAATGTTGATACCAACAGCATCGATTTTCAACAAATTAATGGGGTATCAATGATTTTACCACTATGGTGGTCAACATTTTGTAGCTTTTCCTAGCCTCTGTAATGTTGAATAAAGTATCAATTTTCAGCAAGATGTAGAAGCAATGATATTTCATCTCAATCCTTTAAGCCCCACCTTTAATTCCAGATCAAACAATGCTGATCTATGTTTTATTGGTTTTGTGGACCCTTTGTCCAGCAAGTTTGTTTGTTTGTTTTTTGTTTGATTTGAGGTTCAACGTCCCCGTCAACACAGTATAGGTCATTTTGGAGACTTTGCTTCCAATTTTGTGGGACTTTTACCCGACATTGAGATGAAATGACATCTCAAGCCCTGTCGCTTCTGAAGAAGCAATCTGATCAGGATCTACATGGTTTGACATTCAGTTTATGAATTTGTAGGAATAAATAAGTTCAAAGAAACCTGATTGGTTCAAAATCAAAAATGGGTGTGGCTAAATTTAATATTCAGCAAGATAAGGGCTAATTTTGTGATTTCTGCAGCCAGTGTTCTCTAGTTAGAGACCACCTTTGTGACTGTTCAAAAGTGGTCTTAACCCTTATTGTACCAAATGGAATCTTCCTCCTTATATATAGGAGGAGTTCATTTCAAAATCTAGGGGTGTCAGGTTGTGTTTTCATGAAAATTTATTTGGAAAAATGTCTGAACTTTTAGCAAACAGTGGAGGCCCTGATCAGACGCCGCATTCTTGGGTCTGCACTGTTTGCCAGGGTACCCGTTTTGGGGTTTCTGGTACTAAATGGGTTAAGGACCACTTTTGAACAGTCCCTAAGGTGGTCTGAATTTAGTTAGGCAGTTTAGTACTAGTAGCCATGCTGACTTCCAAAAGCAATGTGCCTGTGTTAATCTTTTCTTGAAATGCCCTCCCTGGGTAGGCGTGTATAAATAGGAACATTTGCTGTTAGCACGTCAAATACGGTATCTTATTTCCGTAAACTCAATATCAAGAACACAAAAGTTACCGATGTTTAATCGCAGACAACAGACACAATCCTGAAGAAACCTTACATGTTCGGAACAAAGAAACCAGTCTGCTTTTTTAACCCTTAAAGCCCTAAGTAAAACTTGAAAGCAGATAGCATGTTTGTTTTTGTTCTCTTTTTTTTTTTCTTATTTTTCAAAGATAATCAGTTTTGACATTTCATGATAATTGTCTGCTAGGAAACAATTCTTCTGAAATGTCAATCCTAATTTTCTCTGCAAACGTGAAAATGCCATCTGCAACATTCCTGGTTGGCAGTTTTAGTGCCAAAACCCTACAAAAAAATAATTTCCTATTACACCAGCTTAGCGCCCACAGACTGTGTTTAACGCTCTGTATGCTGGGTAATTTTTTCTCCGCAGCAGACGACATTTTGAAATATTTTTCTCAGTTTCCCCGTAAAACAGGATTTGACATGTCATGCAAATTGTCTCCTATGGTGACAATTTGCATGAGATGTCAAATCCTGTTTTCTGGGAAAAAAGAAGGGAAATATCAACAATTTGTCATCTGCAGAATTAGCCTGGAGCATGGTAAATGTTAAGCATTCTAAAACAGAAGAAATACATAGGTTGTGTCCACACAATCAATCTAAAACTATCGAATTCAACGGGGTCAAATCTGACACAGTTAATGCCGAATCCTCGCAAACCACCTTTGGAATTCAACTTTTCAATATGTAAAATTGAAAAATTTAACAACCTGTCTGCATAGTTACAGTCTTGTCGAATTTGACAACTGTTAGCTCTTATCATGCTGTTCACGACAACCCCTATCTTTGGAAACAGTGTAGATCCAGATCAGATGGCTTCTGAAGAAGCCATCTGATCAGGATCTACACTGTTTGGCATTTAGTTTATGAATTTGTAGCAATAAATTACATCAAGTAATTTGATTGGTTGATAGACAGAAATGGGTGTGGCTTAAATGAATATTCAGCAAGATAAGGGTTAGTTTGACATCTAGATTATCTCATAATCAAAATACTGCTTGCTTGCTTGCTTACTCTATTTGCTTGATTTGTGGTTTAACATCCTAGTCAACACAGTATAGGTCATTTCAGGAGACGTTGCTTCCAAGTTTGCTAGACTTTTACCTGACATCAAGATGAAATGACATCTCAAGCCCTGTTGCCCAATGAAACCAATAGGATACGCATGGACGGACCTATTCGCAACGTTTTGCCAGGGCAGATTTAGATCCTGTAAACTTGTTAGCGGTTGGTTTCAGCTCTGCATGGAAGCATCATGCAGCCCATCTACTTCTTTAACCCCACATGGGCAGGGGCCGCAATAAAAATACTGACAGCACAGGTTGGTTGTTTTGTAATACTTTTAACTTTGGGCCAGCAGTAAGTGAGGGAATGGCCAATCTTAACACTAAGTTATATGGTCAGGCCTAGGGATATGCACTTGTGATCCCTCGAGTTTAGGTCAGACATGCTGCCAGCTGACATGGTGCATGCTGCTTAATAGCAACTAAATCCAAGTTTGCAAAGGCCATGATCCATCTAAACTATAAACTGGCAGAGCTGAAGTTTTCAGATACTCCTGGTGATTAACCTTTTTGTACCAAATGGAATCTTCCCCCTCATATATAGCAGGAGTCCATTGGTGACAGGTTGTGTTTTCTTCAAAAATTAACTGTGGAAATTGGCAGAAAATTTTGCATTCTGCTGCATCTGATCTGGGCCTACACTGTTTGCCAAGTACCCATTTTGTGGTTTCAGGTTCAAAATGGGTTGAGAAATGTGTGGATATAATTGGATTATAGTGTAGGTGCCAAAACTACACTAGTTGGTTGAAAAAAGCAAATGGTTCATTTTCCAGTATCAGTAACTGACCTCTATACACCAGGGTGACATAAATGTATGAACGAAAGTGAGATCTTTGTTTCTTTGTGGGGGTTTTATGAGAATTACATCCCCTTCTACAGTCTTAAGGTCATCCTGAGGCAATCAGATTGACCGAAACACGCTTTTTTTTAGCAGTCAGCAGTAAAACCAGTGCTGAATGCAGATATTCGTTGTGCAGTTTTGAGTTTGGAGGCCAACAGCCAAGTCAGTCCTAGTAACCTATTGCATGCACGAAACCCCTACAAGGTACCTTGGTAAACAGTGCAGGCCCAGATCAAACAACGCAGAATCACGATCAGGGCCTGCTCTATTTGCTTACAGAATTTTCCATCAAAAATAGAATAAAATGACACCCTTATATGACAAACAGACTTGTCCAACATAATAGCAATGGAAGAGTCCACTAGTATACAATGGTTAATTAACTCCTCCACTCCCTTAGTCCTTCAAACTTATTGAAGAGAGGCCAGTGTTTCTTTGAACTCATTGAAGAGAAAGTAAGTACTGTCAGGTTATGTATGTTAAAACAATCAGTACAGATAGAAAATGCATGAAATACCATAAAAGATCCTAAAAATTCAGACACCTTGACGACTTGTTGCAATTCTTCTAAAATTTTAACAAATTTGTTTTAGGATGCAGCAAGGAGGCTAAAAGGTGCAAATGGAATGTCAAATAGTGTAGACCCTGATCAGACTGCTCCTTCAGGAGCAGTCTGATCTAGGTCTGCACTATTTGCTTAAGACCTGCCGGATCATTACCGTAGTGGTGAAATAAGTGCACGCCTCATTAGTGCAAAACCTGTATCATTCTGGAGTACAAGCAGGCTTCAAGACAAGAGGCCAGTGGGTCACTATGCTCACCAGAGGTAAAGTAAGAAGAAACTGACCCTAGCAGACAAGTTCTTCACCAAAAATTAAAGCTTTAACCCATTTCATCTGCATCGGGGCTTGAAGAAATAGATGGGCTGCATGATGCAAATCCATGCAGAGCTGAAACCGACCGCACAAGAGTACTGGTAAATCACTTAGAGGATCTAAGCCTGCCCAGTCAAAGCTGTGCGAGTCTGACCATCCATGCTAATTAACCCTGTTGGTTTCATAGGGCGACAGGGCTTGAGATGTCATTTCATCTCAATGCAGGGTATAAGTCCCGCAAAATTGGAAGCACTGTCTCCAAAATAGCATATACAGTGTTGACAGGGACATTAAATCTTAAATCAATCCAAATCAATTAACCCATTTCAGATGTTTTTTGTTTTTTTTGGGTGGGGGTGGGGGGTAGGGGGTGGGGGGGAGGTTGGTTTGACGGCTCTTTCAAGATTATTTCACTCATATCGAGCTGATCATTAGTCAGAGGAGGGAGAACCAGGAGAAAAACCATGTGACCTTCTATTGCAGAACTTGGCGCCTCACATGTGACCCGAGCAAGGATTAAACCACAGCGGTGAGAGACCTAATGATTAAGAGTCAGCGCTCTTATCCACTAGGCAACGGAGGCCCCTATTTCAGATTGCAAGCCCCAATAAGCCTTCATTCTGCAGCGTATGATCTAGGCCTGCACTGTTTGCCGACGTACTATTATTGGGGTGCCAGCTTTTGTAGCTTAGTCGGATGTGTATCTGACTGGTGACCAGGACTCTGGTTCGATGCTTGCCGATGTCGGCAACATTCTTTCATTGGACTGATCAGGAAAACTGCTCTACGGTCATTCTCTCCCTTCCGCTGATTCAAGAAGGGCATTTGTCAGTTTCTGGCTAAAGAATATACACTGTACTGGTTAACCACTTACGTATAAGCTTGCCCAGGAAAAACTGACTGGCTCAAAAATGAACTAAATAGTGTTGACTGGGCCATTAAACTCCAATACAAACAAACGCAATCGATCGTGAGTTTCTCGTCAAAAAGGTAAAGATCTAAAGAAATTAAAGTCTCTCGACAAAGATCAAAGACCCTGTTGAATAATTTAGCAACAAGCAATATGTCTCTAATAAAAGGTACAAAAGATGACAATGTTACAAATTAGCGGCCGTCTCAAGAGCCACTTAAAACCGTAAGACCAGTGCTTTCCACAATGCCTACAGACCATAAATGACTTTTATCCTTAGTGACAAACTGTCTGGACAAATGGCTCTACATACAAACTGTCTGGTTATGCAAGATTGTAATACTGCACTCAACTTCAAGAGAAATACCTTTAATCAACAGGTAGTATAGAACGAAGATGACAGCATAGATGTCTTAGATAATGTCTCCTTTGAGCATTAACCCCTTTTGTACCAAATGGAATCCTTATATATAACAAGAGTCCAATTCAAAATTTAGGGGTGTCAGGTTGTGTTTTCTGCAAAATTTATTTGGAAAATGGCTGAACCTTTTGTAAACAGTGCAGGCCCTGATCAGATGCTGCGTTCTGTGGCGTCTGATCAGGGCCTACACTGTTTGACAATTACCTGTTTTGGGGTTGCCAGTACAAAAATCGTTAATAATAATTAGGTGGTGGGGGGTGATCAGATATCTAGGTAATACGTAAGTAAATTTGTTTTACGATTATGATGTAAGAAATGGACAGTGATTAAAGGCTGACCGCTTTCAGATGACCACTTAGAGTACCTTTCACGTTGGTGACAGATATAACATGCAATCTTCACTTGTAAACTTAATACAAACCATAGTGCATAAAACCGTTAAATATCTTGCCATAAATTACGTAGTTATAATAAAATTTTGTGGTAAACCACAATTGCTGTGGTACACCACCATTAATTAAGACAATATAGGAACTCACATGAGAGATCAGTTTTCAAAAGAAGCTTATGAAACATGAAACAAGACTGTTGCGAGTTTATAAGTCTCGTATGAAATGACCACAAACAATCACATGACCAGTTTTCATTGCCTGAAAACTTTTTTGTTTTTTGACTTCTTGCACCTTGGCAAACAGTGCAGGCCCAGATCAAACGCCAAAAATGCGGAATCTGATCAGCACCTCCACTATTGGCTAACAGAATTTTTCATCAAAAATAGCCAAACGAAAAAATAGGCCTCTCCACCCCTTATACAGAAATGGAATTGTCCAAAATATAACAATGGAAGAGTCCACTAGTATAATATTATAATGGGAACCCAACACTGCTAAATTTAGAAATGGTATGGCATGGCAAAATGGGTAAATTTTTGCAGATAAGTCAAGAATTGATGCAGCTGTACAAAAAACAACAAAGAATAAAAGTAAAAAGGTTTGCTAAACAAACATACAAGATCCAATTCCAAATCCAATTAGACTGAAAAAGATGGAAATTGGCAAGAGTTCTGCCTCTAAGTAGCAGTTTAATCCTTCAAGAACCAGAGAAAATTTTTAAGCAGACAACAATCTATTTTTTTTCTTTCTTATTTTTCAAAGTATAAATGGCTTGACATTTCATGTGAATTGTCTACATGTAATGTCAAACCATATTTTCTCCGAAAAATGAGAAAAAAAAGTTTGAAAATGCCGTCTGCAAGTCATTATTAGCCCTTAAAGAGTTAATTAACCAATAAAATGCCAATCACAACAATTGTCGTCTGCTTTGCCATCTGCCGGGTTGCCTTAAAAGTATTTTTTTTGCAAACAGTGTGGACCCAGATTAGACTGGTCCTGTAGGTTTGCAAAAAAAAAAAATCAGCAGATGACAAAATCAGACAACATTTTCAGATGTAGTTTTTCTCAGCATCTTTCTGCTCTTCCTCAAGAGCTCATTACATCAATCCATAAACTTTTAGTAAAAGTGAAATTGGAAAATGTTCAATGAAGTTTTGAAAACAGGTTTCAGCCAGGAACACCAATCTTCTGGAGGTTGTTAGGATCACTTAATCTCCAATAGTGATGCCCCTGTTCAGAAGTTCAAAACAAAACCTCACCATAACTTATAATAAATATCATTGCGTCTTACATAATTTACAGCCGGCCCCCACCCGTTGGGGCTTGAAGAAATAAATGGACTGCATGATGCTTCCATGCAGAGCTGAAACCGACCGCACACGAGTACTGGTAAACTGCTCAGAGAATTTAAGCCTGCCCAGGTAAAACGGTGCGAGTTGGTCCATCGTCCATGCTTATAAACTCTATTGGTTTCATTGGGCGACAGGGCTTGAGATGATGTCAGGTAAAAGTCCCACAAAATTGGAAGCAATGTCTCCAAAATGAGCTATACAGTGTTGACTGGCACGTTAAACCTCAAAACAAACAAACATAATTAACAGCACGAAATTTTTTCAAATTTTTTATCTGCTCAAAACATAAATTGTGCATGATTGTTAGAATAGCCTCAGTGAGTGTAACACACTATGTTTAACCCTTCTCTTGCTGAATATTCATTTAAGCCACACCCATTTCTGTCTATCAACCAATCAAATTACTTGATGTAATTTATTGCTACAAATTCATAAACTGAATGTCAAACAGTGTTGATCCTGATCAGATGGCTTCTTCAGAAGAAGCCATCTGATCTGGATCTACACTGTTTCCAAAGATATGGGTTGTCTTGAACAGCATGACAAGAGTTAAAGGAAAATAATGAAAACCCTTGTAAAACCCGCTTTTTCTATATAAAGTTGGGTTTGCATGGGTATTCAATACAAGAATTTGTTAACATAATGAGACTCATTTGAGTCCTATTCAAAATAGAAGCGAAGGATCGCAGCTGCCATCCAAGACATTAGCCGGCCTTGGTAGCTCAGTCGGATGCATGTGTGACTGGTGATCAGGAGGACGCGGGTTTGATAACTGCCGGGGTTGGCAACATTCTTTTGTGGAAACTGATCATGAAATCTTTTCTACGGTCATTCTCTCTCTTCCGCTGATTCAAGAAGGGCAGTTGTCAGTTTCTGGCAAATGAATGGGCACTGTACTGTTAACCTCTTATGTGTAAGTCTGCCCAGGAAAAGTGTGGATAACTAACCGGCTCAAAATTGACCTATAATAGTGTTGACTGGAACACTTCATTTCAAACAAACAAACAAACCATCCAAGACATCAAAGGGAAAGAAACACAAACATAAGTTCAAGAAGGTGTCTGTTAAAGTCCATTTAGACCAAAGCTGGTTATTGCAAAATAGATCTTAACCCTTATCTTGCTGTTCACGACAACCCCTATCTTTTCAAACAGTGTAGATCCAGATCAGATGGCTTCTGAAGAAGCCATCTGATCAGGATCTACACTGTTTGGCATTCACTTTATGAATTTGTAGCAATAAATTACATCAAGTAATTTGATTGGTTGATAGACAGAAATGGGTGTGGCTTAAATGAATATTAAGCAAGATAAGGGTTAAAATAGAAGAAAAAGCACAAGTTTTATGCTTATAATGCTAACATTATAATGAAAGAAATGACCTTAAAACACATTTAACAAAGCAGACACAAGTGTTATGCATTACAGAAGTATCTTTTCCTGTCATAACTTTCAAAAACTGATTCTTTTCATTAATTTAACACAAAAAGCATGTTTAACCCTTTTTGTACCAAATGGAATCGTCCTCCTTATATATAACAGGAGACCATTTCAAAATTTAGGGGTGTCGGGTTGTGTTTTCATCAAAATTCATTTGGAAAATGGCTGAATCTTTAGCAAACAGTGGAGGCCCTGATCAGACCCGCGTTCAGCGGGGTCTGATCTGGGCCTGCACTGTTTGCCCTGGTACCCGTTTTGGGGTTTCCGGTGCTAAACGGGTTAATTTAACACAAAAAGTATGTTTAACCAGGCATTAACATTACATTTTAAAAGGTTTCAGCCTTACTCTTTAATTTAGATGATTTTTTTAGTGCAAATAAAAGACACTTCAAAGGGACTCTGAAAAAGCAATTTGCTGAAGAAATGAAAAAAAAAAAGAAAGAAACAATTCATATGCATGTGAAATGAGATGAAATGGCTTAGATCCTTAACCCATCATATGCTGGGGAAACCCCTAAAGGAGTAACTTGGCAAACAGTCCATGTCCAGGTCAGATGTCAAAGAACACGGCGTGTGATCAGGGCCTGCACTATTTGCTAACAGAATTTCCATCAAAAATAGAATAAGAACAAAACAATAAGCCTATACCACCCTGAATATGACAAATAGACTTGTCCAACATATAGCAATGGAAGAGTCCACTAGTATACAATGGGTTAACACATATAATGCATAAAAAGTACGTAAAATTTGCCAGGGGCGCGCTTCGTTACGCGTAACAAACGTAACAAAGAGATTATATAGGGAAAAAACACTCTGCACCTCATTTGGACCGTAACGAGCAAAAATTTGGGGCACATTTTCTTCCAACGTAACGTAACAAACGTAACGAAGGAAATATATAGGGAAAAAACACCCTGCATCTCATCTGGACCGTAAAGAGTGTAACGAGGATATTCTTGGCCATGTCTTCGTTACGTAACAAGCGTAACAGGCAAACAAAAATCTGGGGCACATTTTCTCCCAACGTAACGTAACAAGCGTAACGAAGGAAATATATAGGGAAAAAACACTCTGCACCTCATTTGGACTGTAACGAGCGTAACAAGGATATTCTTGGACATGTCTTCGTTACGTAACGAGCGTAACGAGCAAAATTCTGGGGCACATTTTCTCCAAACGTAACGTAACAAACGTAACAAAGGTAATATATAGGCAAAAAACACTCTGCACCTCATTTGGACTGTAACGAGCGTTACGATGGTATTCTTGGACATGTCTTCGTTACGTAACTAGCGTAACGAGCAAAAATTTGGGGCACATTTTCTCCCATCGTAACGTAACAAACGTAACGAGGGAAATATATAGGGAAAAAACACCCTGCACCTTATCTGGACCGTAACGAGTGTAATGAGGATATTCTTGGACATGTCTTCGTTACGTAACGGGCGTAACGAGCAAAAATCTGGGGCACATTTTCTCCCAACGTAACGTAACAAACGTAACAAAGGTAATATATAGGGAAAAAACACTGCACCTCATTTGGACTGTAACGAGCGTAACAAGGATATTCTTGGACATGTCTTCGTTACGTAACGAGTGTTACGAGCAAAAATTTGGGGCACATTTTCTCCCAACGTAACGTAACAAACGTAACGAAGGAAATATATAGGGAAAAAAACACTCTGCACCTCATTTGGACTGTAACGAGCGTAACAAGGCTATTCTTGGACATGTCTTCCTTACGTAACGCGCGTAACGAGCAAAAATTTGGGGCACATTTTCTCCCAACGTAACGTAACAAACGTAACGAAGGAAATATATAGGGTAAAATCATTCTGCACCTCATTTGGACAGTAACGAGCGTAACAAGGATATTCTTGGACATGTCTTCGTTATGTAACGAGCTTAACGAGCAAAAATCTAGGGCTCATATTCTCCCAATGTAACGTAACAAACATAACGAAGGAAATATATAGGGAAAAAACATTCTGCATCTTATTTGGACCGTAACGAGCGTAACAAGGATATTCTTGGACATGCCTTCTTTACTTAACGAGCAAAAATTTGGGGCACATTTTCTTCCAACGTAACGTAACAAATGTAACGAAGGAAATATATAGGGAAAAAACACTCTGCACCTCATTTGGAACGTAATGGACGTGACGAGGATATTCTTGGACATGTCTTCATTACGTGATGAGTGTAACGAGCAAATATCTGGGGAATATTTCTCCCAAAGTAAGGTAACAAAGGAAATATATTGGGAAAAAACCACTGTGCACCTCATTTGGACCGTAACAAGCGTAACAAGGATATTCTTGGACATGTCATTGTTACGTAACGAGCAAAATTCTGGGCCACATTTTCTCCCAACGTAATGTAACAAACGTAACGAAGGAAATATAAAGGGAATAAACACTCTGCAACTCATTTGGACCGTACCAAGCGTAACAAGGATATTCTTGGACATGTCTTTGTTACATAACGAGCAAAAATCTAGGGCACATTTTCTCCCAACTTAACGTAACAAATGTAGTGAAGAAAATATAGAGGGAAAAACACTCTGCACCTCATTTGAACCATATCGGGCGTAACGTGGATATTCTTGGACATGTCTTCGTTACGTAACCAGAGTAAAATTCTGGGGCACATTTTCTCCCATGCCCTGCCGGTAGGATACCAGGTTCAGAACTGGGATACCATGCTGCACCTGTACTATTCAAGGAGTTGGGCTAGGATACCCTGCTGCACCAGTGGGATAATAGGATAAGGTGTGGAATGCTGTCCTCCACCGGTAGGAAGCCAGGATCAGATCTTGGATACTAGAATCATGCATGAGATACCTTGCTGGATCAGTAAGATTCCAGGATCAGGCCATGGATATCATACTGATCAAATAAGAATATTGGTTTCATTGGGTGACAGGGCTTGAGATGTCATTTCATCTCCATGCCAGGTAAAAGTCCCACAAAATTGGAAGCAACGTCTCCAAAATGACCTATTCAGTGTTGACAGGGATTTTAAACCTCAAATCAAACAAATATAAGCTCACCTGAGCCTGTTATCCGATTACATATATAGTCCTGTGAAGAGATATCATAGTAGTTTAGAATGTGCAAGAGACAGTAACAATCAGGTCAGCAAATAAGGGTCTGCTGAGCCCTCTTGTTAACACATTTACTGCAGTTTTGTTGGGGTAATGGCCCTTAGGAATTTTGGGCAGTTTTACCTAGTTATGTCTCCCCTGAAAAAATTTTTTTCGGAGAGACATATTGTTTTTCCCCCGGGCGTCTGTCTGTCCATCTGTCTGTCCGTCTGTCCGTCTGTCACACTTTCGTGTCCGCTCTATAACTTGAAAACGGTTCGAGCTATCGTCACGAAACTTAGTATAAATATAAATCAGCATTAGACGACGTGCAGTGCGCAAGAACTATAACTCTCGCATTTATACTTTTTGAATTATCTCCCTTGGAAGTTTGTTGGTATGTATATATGTATGGGCAAATCGTGTCCGGTCAATAACTTTCTTATTTTTAGATGGATTTTAAAATTACTTGGCAGAAATATTAACAACCATAAGACGATGTGCGGTGCGCATAAATCAGGTCGGTACCTCAAAGGTCAAGGTCATACTTAGAGGTCAAAGGTCAAAAAAAGGGGCCTTTTTTCGTATTTGGTCAATAACTTTCTTATTTTCAGATGGATTTTAAAATTACTAAGCAGAAATATTAACAACCATGAGGCGATGTGTGGTGTGCATCAGGCAGGTCAGTACCTCGAAGGTCAAGGTCATACTTAGAGGTCAAAGGTCAAAAAAGGGGCCTTTTTTTCGTGTTTTGTCAATAGCTTTCTTATTTTGAGATGGATTTTAAAATTACTTAGCAGAAATATTAACAACCTTGAGACGATGTGTGGTGTGCATCAGGCAGGTCAGTACCTCGAAGGTCAAGGTCATACTTAGAGGTCAAAGGTCAAAAAAGGGGCTTTTTTTTCGTGTTTTGTCAATAACTTTCTTATTTTGAGATGGATTTTGAAATCACTTGGCAGAAATGTTAACTATCATGAGACAATTTGTTGCATGCATGATTCAGTTTGATACCTCAAGTGTCAAGGTCATACATAGAGGTCAAAGGTCAAAAAGGGGCCTTTTTTCGTGTTTGGTCAATAACTTTCTTATTTTTAGATGGATTTTGAAATTGATTGGTAGAAATGTTAACCACCATGAGATGATGTGTTGCAAGCATGACCCAGATTGGTTACTGAAAGGTCAAGGTCATACATAGAGGTTAAAGGTAAAAAAAGGGGCCTTTTTAGCTCACCTGAGCCTTTAGGCTCATAGGTGAGCTTATAGTATAGCCATGGTCCGTCGTCCGTCCGTCCGTCCGTCCATCCGTCCGTCCGTCCACCATTTTCAAATGTCTTCTTCTCCTATACTGCAGGGCCAATCAAAGCCAAATTTCATATGGAGCCTCAGTGGGATGGGGGAACGAAAGTTTGTTCGCGGGGTCTGGATCACATGACCAAGATGGCCGCCATGCCCATATATGGTAAAAAGCCTTCAAAAATCTTCTTCTCCAGAACCATTAGGCCAGTGGCCTTGAAACTTGGCATGTAGCATATGGTACTCGGGCCCATCATGGTTTGTACAAATGGTGACCCTCGGTTGACCTTGACCTATTTTACAGCAATGTCAAATTTGCCGACTTAGGCTTTTGCATGGGGCAAAGTGAAAATTATGGATTTATAGGAAACCATTGAAGACAGTGTCACCAAAATTTGTAGATCAGGTAAAGTAACTGAATACATGATCTATGGGTGATAAAGGTCAAGGTCATTCATTGGCCTTAGACCCAAGATGGCCGCCATGCCCATATATGGTAAAAAACCTTCAAAAATCTTCTTCTCCAGAACCATAAGGCCAGTGGCCTTGAAACTTGGCATGTAGCATATGGTACTCGGGCCCATCATGGTTTGTACAAATGGTGACCCTGGGTTGACCTTGACCTATTTTACAGCAATGTCAAATTTGTCGACTTAGGCTTTTGCATGGGGCAAA
Organism: Lucinisca nassula; assembly: GCA_963580285.1. NCBI lineage: Eukaryota > Metazoa > Mollusca > Bivalvia > Lucinida > Lucinidae > Lucinisca > Lucinisca nassula. The sequence goes on along the minus strand of OY757013.1, from coordinate 112,810,066 downwards.
GTGAAAATAATAGATTTATAGGAAACCATTGAAGACAGTGTCACCAAAATTGGTAGATCAGGTAAAGTAACTGAATACATGAAGATCTGTGGGTGAGAAAGGTCAAGGTCATTCATTGGCCTTAGACCCAAGATGGCCGCCATGCATATATGGTAAAAAGCCTCCAAAAATCTTCTTCTCCAGAACCATAAGGCCAGTGGCTTTGAAACTTGGCTTGTAGCATATGGTACTCGGGCCCATTATGGTTTGTACAAATGGTAACCCTGGGTTGACCTTGACCTATTTTACAGCAATGTCAAATTTTCCGACTTAGGCTTTTGCATGGAGCAAAGTGAAAATAATGGATTTATAGGAAACCATTGAAGACAGTGTCAACAAAATTTGTAGATCAGGTAAAGTAATTGAATACATGAAGATCTATGGGTCAGAAAGGTCAAGGTCATTCATTGGCCTTAGACCAAGGTCATTCAGGATCCATATTTCAAACATTTTTTTCTCCAAAACTGCTGAGCCAATTTAAGTAAAATTTAATATGGAGCCTTTGTGAGTTGAACAAATGAAAAAATGCCAATACGGTCTAGATCACATGACCAAAATGGCCGTCACGCCCATATATGGTAAAAAGCCTTAAAAATTCTTCTCCTCCAGAACCGTAAGGCCAATGGCCTTGAAACTTGGCATGTAGCATATGGTACTCAGGCCCATCATAGTTTGTACAAATGGTGACCCTGAGTTGACCTTGACCTATTTTACAGCAATGTCAAATTTGCCGACTTAGGCTTTTGCATGGGAAAAAGTGAAAATAATGGATTTTTAGGAAACCATTGAAGACGTCACCAAAATTAGTAGATAAGGTAAAGTAGCTGAATACATGAAGATCTATGTGTAAGAAAGGTCAAGGTCATTAATTGACCTTAGACCAAGGTCACGCAGGTTCCATATTTCAAACATTTTTTCTCAGAAACTACTGAGCCAATTGAAGTGAAATTCAATATGGAGCCTTTGGGAGTTGAACAAATGAAAAGCTGCCAATATGGTCTAGATCACATGACCAAGATGGCCACCACGCCCATATATGGTAAAAACACTTCGAAATTCTTCTTCTCAAGAACCGTAAGGCCAATGGCCTTGAAACTTGGCATGTAGCATATGGTTCTCGGGCCTATCATAATTTGTTCAAATGGTGACCCTGGGTTGAACTTGACCTATTTTACAGTAATGTCAAATATGCTGACTTAGGCTTTTGCATAGGAAAAAGTGAAAATAATGGATTTTTAGCTCACCTGAGCCTTTAGGCTCATAGGTGAGCTTATAGTATAGCCATGGTCCGTCGTTCATCCGTCCGTCCGTCCGTCCGTCCGTCCACCATTTTCAAAGATCTTCTTCTCCTATACTGCAGGGCCAATCAAAGCCAAATTTCATATGGAGCCTCAGTGTTATGGGGGAACGAAAGTTTGTTCGCGGGGTCTGGATCACATGACCAAGATGGCCACCATGCCCAGGCACTGAGGTTATAAAACTTTTTTCATGCTCAACTCACTTCAGCATGAAATTTACCCTGCTCATAAGTTTTAAAATGCCAACAAATATTGAGATGGCATTTTAAAATTTATGAGCAGGGTAAATGACATTTTCTGCTGATCTAAGTAGGAAAATTGTCACCAGACAGGTGAGCGGTTCAGGACCACTGGTCCTCTGGTTTGTGTTCTGTCAATAACTTTCTTATTTTTAGATGGATTTTGAAATTACTTGGCAGAAATGTTAACCACCATTAGACGATGTGTTGTGTGCATTACCCAAGTTGGTACCTCAAATGTCTAGGTCGTACTAAGAGGTCAAAGGACAAAAAGGGGCCTTTTTATGCCTCCAACTTTGAAAAAGTTGGAGGGGCATATTGGTTCTAGTTCGTTCGTCCGTTCATCAGTCTGTTACGCTTTTGATGCATAGCATAACTAAAGAACCGTGTATGCTAGGGTTTTGAAATTTCATATATGGATTCCTCATGGAAAATTAGCTGACGCATATTTTTTTTCTCGTCCGGATTATAACCCTTCAAGAGTTATTGCCCTTTGAAATTTTTTTAATAAAATCTTGTCAGAAAGATATCTCAAAAACTATTGGAGCTAGAGCCTTGAAAGTTGGTGAGTATATTGGTGGTGATGAGTAGATGAACTGAATAACTTTTGACAAAATTCCGAAAAATACTTTGTGAGTTATGGCCCTTTGTCATTTTGGTAATTTGTGCCCATTGTAATGTATGCTAAAAGTGATGCATAGCATAACTTTAGAACCGTGTATGCTAGGGTTTTGAAATTTCATATATGGATTTCTCATAGAAAATTAGCTGACGCGTATTTTTTATCTCGTCCGGATTATGCCCCTTTCAAGAGTTATTGCCCTTTGAAATTTTTTTTTAATAAAATCTTGTCAGCAAGATATCTCAAAAACTATTGGAGCTAGAGCCTTGAAAGTTGGTGAATAGATTGGTGGTGATTAGTAGATGAACTGATTAACTTATGACAAAATTCTGAAAAATACTTTGTGGGTTATGGCCCTTTGTCATTTTGATAATTTGTGCCCATTGTAATGTATGCTAAAAGTGATGCATAGCATAACTTTAGAACCCTGTATGGTAGGGTTTTGAAATTTCATATATGGATTCCTCATGGAAAATTAGCTGACGCATATTTTTTTTCTCATCTGGATTATGCCCCTTTCAAGAGTTATTGCCCTTTTAAATTTTTTTAATAAAATCTTGTCAGCAAAATTTCTCAAACACTATTGGAACTAGAGCCTTGAAAGTTGTTAAGTATATAGGTGGTGATGAGTAGATGACCTGCTTAACTTTTGACAAAATTCCGAAAAATACTTTGTGAGTTATGGCCCTTTGTCATTTTGGTAATTTGTGCCCATTATAATGTATGCTAAAAGTGATGCATAGCATAACTTTAGAACTGTATATGCTATTGTTTTGAAATTTCATATATGCATTCCTGATGGAAAATAAGCTGACACGTATTTTTTTTCTCATCCGGATTATTCCCCCTTCAAGAGTTATTGCCCTTTGAAGTTTTTTTAATAAAATCTTGTCAGCAAAATATCTCAAAAACTATTATAGCTAGAGCCTTGAATGTTGGCGAATACACGTAGATTGGTGTTGATGAGTAGATGACCTGCTTAACTTTTGACAAAATTCCGAAAAATACTTTGTGAGTTATGGCCCTTTGTCATTTTGGTAATTTGTGCCCATTATAATGTATGCTAAAAGTGATGCATAGCATAACTTTAGAACTGTATATGCTATTGTTTTGAAATTTCATATATGCATTCCTGATAGAAAATAGGCTGACGCATATTTTTTTCTCATCCAGATTATGCCCCTTTCAAGAGTTATTGCCCTTTGAAATTCTTTTAATAAAATCTTGTCAGCAAGATATCTCAAAAACCATTGGAGCTAGAGCCTTGAAAGTTGGTGAACATATTGGTGGTGATGAGTTGATGGACTGGTTAACTTTTGACAAGATTCCGAAAAACACTTTGTGAGTTATGGCCCTTTGTCGTTTTGGTAATTTGTGCCCATTGTAATATATGCTAAAAGTGATGCATAGCATAACTTTAGAACCGTGTATGCTATGGTTTTGAAATTTCATATATGCATTCCTAATGGAAAATTAGCTGACACATATTTTTTTCTCATCCGGATTATGCCCTTTTCAAGAGTTATTGCCCTTTGAAGTTTTTTTAATAAAATCTTGTCAGCAAAATATCTCAAAAACTATTATAGCTAGAGCCTTGAATGTTGGCGAATACATGTAGATTGGTGTTGATGAGTAGATGACCTGCTTAACTTTTGACAAAATTCCGAAAAATACTTTGTGAGTTATGGCCCTTTGTCATTTTGGTAATTTGTGCCCATTATAATGTATGCTAAAAGTGATGCATAGCATAACTTTAGAACTGTATATGCTATTGTTTTGAAATTTCATATATGCATTCCTGATGGAAAATATGCTGATGCGTATTTTTTTTCTCATCCGGATTATGCCCCCTTCAAGAGTTATTGCCCTTTGAAGTTTTTTTAATAAAATCTTGTCAGCAAGATATCTCAAAAACTATTATAGCTAGAGTCTTGAAAGTTGATGAAAAGATTGGTGGTGATGAGTAGATGACCTGATTAACTTTCGACAAAATTTGAGTTATGGCCCTTTGTAAATTTGGTAATTTGTGTCTATTGTTATGTATGCTGAAAGTGATGCATTCCATAACTTTAGAACCCTGTATGCTATGGTTTTGAAATTTCATATATGCGTTCCTGATGGAAAATAAGCTGACACGTATTTTTTTTTCATCCGGATTAACTTAAGAACCGTGTAAGCTAGGGTTTTGAAATTTTATATATGGTTTGCTATGGAAAATTAGCTGACACATATTTTTTTCTCATCCGCATTATGCCCCTTTCAAAAGTTATTGTCCTTTGATTTATTTGTTAGCATAACCTTGGGGCCAAGGCCACACACTGAATTATTATTGTAATCATGGTAATTTTCGGTTTTATTGGACGGGTTTTTCAAAAATTCCGTCCTTTAAAATAGCAATGTCCGGGTTGGTGGTTGGCAAGTAAAATGGATGGTTCTGTAAACCAGACAATTTTCTTGATTCTGTAATAAGTATGTTTTATGCAGTATTATAAGTATGATGCAGTCAACTTAAAATGTTTGAAAAGTCTGTCATACCGGAATGGCACAGCTTGCTTGAATAGCCAAGATTTATGATGTTTTTATTATGGTGTGCCAGGTAGTTCATAATACCACAGACTTTGGCCCACTGTATACACAGATTACCGTAGACAAAATGGAAACACTGTTGTTTTGGCTCTTTTTGCCACTCTGACAATGTCCCCTCAAAATCTGAACTAAGCTACAGTCTACTTAAAACGTAACAAATGTAGCCTGCTGTGCAAATCCGTGTAAGAAAGTTATATTCTTAAATAGGTTCTGGAAAACAACCAGTTATTTTTGAGTAACATGATTTAATATAATAGAGAAGACTATTCATACTTTCAAATGATTTCAGAGGAAGAAAAGAGCCAACAGTATACAGTATATCAGTGCTATAGAAAAATATAAAGCCAACTGCAGATTTTTGCTCCGCAAATATGCTAGTAGTACAGCTAACAGCTGATTCACGCCATTTGTAAAATTGATGAATACAGAGCTAGAAAGCTTAACATTGACAGCAGGTACTGCATACATATGACTAAATATGCAAATGGTATAACAACATCTAAATATAATATCAGCTATAAAATAAATTTGTTACAGCAACTTGCCTTCCACCTATTTCATGTAGGGAAGTGTATGCCAAATGATAATTCTACAACTAGTTCCAGTGTGACTAGCTCTGCATTTATTTTGAAGACTAAAACATTGTACCTTACACTTTTGCAGATGTTAAAATGAACCTAGAACAAAATGCAGAAAATTCTTTCCTTGATCTCACAAAACTTTTGGTGGGGGAGCGGAGTGTGAGTCTCTTTGACCAAGTTATGTAAGAAAACATCAACAATACAAGGACCAATCAATCATAAGAACAAATCAGAAAAACAGTCTTTCCCTTCAAGTTTGCAAATTATTGACTGCTGTTTTATTTTAAAGAAGAAAATGACAACAACAAAAATAATAAAGGAAAAAATAGAATTATAAAGTAATTAATTAAGCAAATCCATATCGTCATTGAGTATTACCGGTACTGACATCAAGTGTCTTTGTATTGCAGGGTTTAAAATGTACAAGAAGGCCAAATAAAATAGGGTAAAAAGATTCACCATGTCTTATTCCTATTGTGTCATAATTTTTTTCAGCAATATTGTAAACACTAACATTCATCATGGACAGTGCATGAATGCATTTTATTTTTCTCTTTAAAATTTTTGGATAAAACTTGATTTGTATACGTTGATAATGTATGTTCACATTTACTTTTAATTTTTTTATTTTTATTTTTTTTTTGGGGGGGGGGGGGGGGGGGGGGGCAGCTTTTATTATATAAATGCCTATGCTAAGCTTTGTATGATAAGGTGGCCCTAAATGGACATAAAACACAATAGACATACACTTTAAGGAAATCTTGTCCCCTGGTATTGAAACTGATTTTGGCACAAAAAATGACCTAAACCCATATCTAGCTTTCAAAACATTGTTACCGGTTTCTGATTTTATTGAAATGTGTTTGCTATATAGAGCACATGTGTGGCCTATTTTATATGCAATATCTTGGGGTGACAAGATCAGTAACACATCCAATACTTACGATGAACATCTTAATCTTTGCAAATTTTCTAGAAAAATCGAAGAAATGTTGTAAATAAATTTATCAGAAAGATTAAAAGACATAGACACATTTACTTTTTTGTATTAGTTTAATCCTTATGGAGTTCTGTTGCCAATCAAAGCAACAAAATTTGAAAATAATCATACCTATTGATTTAAGACTGAAAAGTTCACAGGTGTGTATGACCTCTACAGGGGATTACCTCAGGGACCTCTCCTGAGACCTATAGTAATTTATCAAATGAAACAAAGTTACATATATAGTTGATAGATCTCAAGTGAACAACAACTGAAGTTTCAAGAAAATCTATGCGTGGGCAGATTTGGAACTCCCCCTTATTCAAATTATAGTGCTGGGGCCGAAAATGCCCCTGCCCGGGGCCCTTTGGTTTTACATGGGCTTATATAGGGAAAATCTTTAAAAATCTTCTCTGACACTGCAAGGCCCAGGTCTTTGCTATTCAGTATGAAGCTTCATCTAGTGGACCCCTACCAAGATTGTTCAAATTATAGTGCTGGGGGCAAAAAATGCCCCCGCCCCGGGGCCCTTTGGTTTTATATAGGCTTATTTTGGGAAAATCTTTAAAAAATCGTCTTCTCTAAAACTGCATGGCCCAGATCTTTGATATTTGGTATGAAGCTTTATCTTGTGGACCTCTACCAAGATTGTTCAAATTATAGCCCTGAGACTAAAAATGCCCCCACCTCGTGGCCCTTTGGTTTTACATAGACTTTTATAGGGAAAATCTTTAAAAATCTTCTTCTATGAAACCACATGGCCTAGGTCTTTGATATTTGGTGTGAAATTTCATCTAGTGGACCTCTATCAAGATTGTTCAAATTATAGCCCTGGGGTCAAAAATGCCCCCGCCCCCAAACCCTTTGGTTTTACTTAGATTTATATAGGGAAATCTTTAAAAATCTTCTCTGAAACTGCAAGGCCCAGGTCGTTGCTATTTGGTATGAAGCTTCATCTAATGGACCCCTACCAAGATAGTTCAAATTATAGTGCTGGGGCCAAAAATGCCCCCGCCCCGGGGCCCTTTGGTTTTACATAGGCTTATATAGGGAAAATCTTTAGAAAATCTTCACTGAAACCGCCAGGCCCAGGTCTTTGATATTTGGTATGAAGCTTCATCTAATGGACCTCTACCAAGATTCTTCAAATTACAGCCTTTGGGCCAAAAATGTCCCTGCGCTGGGACCCACTAGTTTTACATAGGCATATACGAGTATAGGAAAAAACCTTTTAAAAATCTTCTTGTCCAAAACCGCAAGGCCCTACCAAGATTGTTCAAATTATAGTGCTGGGGCCAAAAATGCCCCCGCCCCGGGGCCCTTTGGTTTTACATTGGCTTATATAGGGAAAAACCTTAAAAATCTTCTTCTCTGAAACCGCAAGGCCCAGATCTTTGCTCTTTGGTATGAAGCTTCATCTAGTGGAAACCTACCAAGATTGTTCAAATTATTCAAATTGTAGTGCTGGGGCCGACAATGCCCCTGCCCGGGGCCCTTTGGTTTTACATGGGCTTATATAGGGAAAATCGTTAAAAAATCTTCTCTGAAACTGCGAGGCCCAGGTCTTTGCTATTCTGTATGAAGCTTCATCTAGTGGACCCCTACCAAGGTTGTTCAAATTATAGTGCTGGGGGCAAAAAATGCCCCCGCCCTGGGGCCCTTTGGTTTTATATAGGCTTATTTTGGGAAAATCTTTAAAAATCTTCTTATCTGAACTTGCAAGGCCCGGATCTTTGATATTTGGTATGAAGCTTCATCTTGTGGACCTCTACCAAGATTGTTCAAATTATAGCCCTGAGACTAAAAATGCCCCAGCCTCGTGGCCCTTTGGTTTTACATAGACCTTTATAGGGAAAATCTTTAAAAATCTTCTATGAAACCACATGGCCTAGGTCTTTGATATTTGGTGTGAAATTTCATCTAGTGGACCTCTATCAAGATTGTTCAAATACTGGGAAAATAGGGAAAATCTTTAAAAATTTTCTTCTCTAATCGCAAGGCCCAGGTCTTTGATATTTGGTATGAAGCTTCATCTAGTGGACCCCTACCAAGATTTTTCAAATTATAGTGCTGGGGCCAAAAATGCCTCCGCCCTGGGGCCCTTTGGTTTTACATGGGCTTATATAGGGAAAATCTTTAAAAATCTTCTTCTCTGGAACTGCAAGGCCCAGGGTTTTGATATTTGGTATGAAGCTTCACCTTGTGGACCTCTATCAAGTTTTTTGTTTGATTTGAGGTTTAACGTCCCCGTCAACACTGTAAAGGTCATTTTGGAGACGTTGCTTCCAGTTTTGTGGGTTTTTTACCAGACACTGAGATGAAATGACATCTCAAGCCCTGCCGCCCAATGAAACCAATAGGGTTTATTAGCATGGACGGTCCGCCTCGCACTGCGGTTCCTGGACAGGCTCAGATCCTCTAAGCGGTTTACCAGTACTAGTATGCGGGCTGGATTCAGCTCTGCGTGGAAACATCGTGCAGCCCATATAGTTCTTCAAGCCCCTATGGGCGGGGGCAGAGAACCTCTATCAAGATTGTTCAAATTATAGCCCTGGGACCAAAAATGCCCCCCCCCCCTCCTCCGGGGCCCTTTGGTTTTACATAGACTTATATAGGGAAAACCTTGAAAAAGCTTCTTCTCTGAAACGACAAGGCCTAGGTCTTTGATATTTGGTATGAAGCTTCAGCTAGTGGACCGCTACCAAGATTGTTCAAATTATAGCCCTGAGGTCAAAAATGCCCCTGCCTCGGGGCCCTTTGGTTTTACATAGACTTATATACAGAAAATCTTTAAAAAATTTCTTCTGTGAAACCACAAGGCCTAGGTCTTTGATATTTGGTGTGAAATTTCATCTAGTGGACCTCTATCAAGGTTTTTCATATTAAAGCCATGGGGCCAAAAATGCCCCGGCCCCGAGACCCTACCCAGGCAAAATAGCAACCATGGTTTACCATGGTCAACATGGTTTTTGATGGTCTACCATGTTTTTTCATGCTCAGGAGTCAAATACTATAAAAAAAATCATATCTATAGCACATTTTTCCTTGGTCAACCATGGTCACCATGGTTAACACCATGGTCAACCACAGTCACCATGGTTTTTGATGGCCTACCATGTTTTTTCATGGTCAGTCGTCAAATGTTATGAAAAAAGAATATCTGTATCACATTTTTTCCTGGTCAACCATGTCACCATGGCTGTCACCATGGTCACCCATGGTCATTGTTGGTTTGAAAGAGGGTAAAAATTACTACATGTACTATGGTTGACCATGGTTTATCATGGTCTCTACCAGGGTCACATTGTTTGAAGTTTCAGTAGTTTCCCTTGAAATTTATAATTTATATTTGTTATTCTTTTGAAATTTACATTTATTTATCTATATTATGTAGAAATTATAATTATTTGAATTAATTACTTATTCATATTTATGTAGACAAGAATGCTTGCAATAAATGCCATCTAGCTCGCCACCTTTACAGAACTTTTGTACCAACACTATGATTACCATTAAGAGATGATTTTCAAGAATGTTATTACCAGAAAGTATGGCACAAAAATGTATAAATTTAAAGTATTTGTTCCTATACTGTCTGCCTGAAGGCTGAGGGTTTAAGGAGCATTGTATGTCATCAAATACAACTGACATTGCATCCTGAACTGGAATAATACAATCATTTTGGTTTGGAAAAATGCTATATATTTAGTGAAGGCAAAAATGGCTGCCAATGGCTTTTTAAGTTTTTATGGTCAAATAATACCATGGTCAAACATGGTTCACCATGGGCATAGACCATGGTTTACCATGGTGTTCATGGTCACCTTAGACCATAGCCTATGACCATGGGCGGCCATTTTACAAAACATGGTCAAACATGGTTTTCCATGGTTGTATGACCATGAACTACCATGGTAGTCCATAGTATTCCATGATAGTTGATGGTCACCTGACCATCATTTTCGCCTGGGTTTGGTTTTACATAGACTTATATAGGGAAATCTTAAAAAATCTTCTTCTCTGAAACTGCAAGGCCGATGTCTTTGATATTTGGTATGGAGCTTCATCTAGTGGACAGTTATAGCCTTTGTAGATTTTTGGTATGAAGCTTCACCTTTTCAGACCTCCCTTAACATTATGCACATTTTAACCATGGGGTCAATGATTGCCCTCCCCGGGGCCCATTTGTTACTCTATGGATCAGGTGAGCGATCTAGGGCAATCATGGCCCTCTTGTCTGTAAAAAAAGTTAATTTGACAGGTTAGTGATAGTCACATGGACTTCAGCAATGAGGAGCTTTACTGCTTAGAAACTGGGTTGATTGACAAACAATCAACCCAAAAATAGCCATGTTATTTGTTCCACTATGGAGTCAGAGTGTTTCGTATATTTAAGAGAGTTATCTATAAAATCTGAACTGGAATCATGTGTTTGGTTTGGTAAACATAGAAGGTCCAGATCAAATGAGTGAGTGTGTTTGAGTTTTACCTCTCACCAACAGCTAAGGTCATAAGGAGACGGGACCTCGGTTTAAAGACTCATCCGAAAGTCTGGAGAAGCCCGGGATCGATCCTCGATCCCTGGTTTACAAGGCGAGTAGCATAACCACTACACCACAGAGGCTTCTACATCTAATCAGTGTCTACACTGTTTATCTTAGGTACAAGAACTAAAGGATTTACCGAAACAGTCCCAAGTTCTCATTCAGGACCATTTTCCAAGCCTGTACTCAGACAATCAGCCAATCAGTGCTGTCAGTGCTTTAATTTATTCACACTCACACCCTTTCACCCTTGTGTTTCTGGAGTGCACTCTTCCTTCACTGAAGTTTGGAACATCCATTCTTCTAAATAGGGTGGCTAACAGGTAAAGGTGTGTGAGTCAGACTGTCCATGCTTATAAACCCTAATGGTTTCATTGGGTGAATGGGCTTGAGATGTCATTTCATCTCAGTGTCGGGTAATAAAAGTCCCACAAAACTGGAAGCAACATCTCCAAAATGACCAATAGTGTTGAGGGGGACGTAAAATCTGAAATCAAACAAACAAAAGATCCCCACCTAAAAAAATAGCCATCGGAAGAGATGGCAAATCCCCCGACCAAAAGCCAATATGGCCTTCAGAAGATTGTTCACCAATAGAAAGTGCACGAGAATTAAACCAGCAATATATCACAAAAGTATTGCAGTTATGGCCACCACAAGATTATACTGTCAGGGGAGATAACCAAAAAATCAGGGCACTCAGAAATGTGGTTCTTGCGCATGACATGCATGCTTAAGCTCATGTATTACTTACAAAGTACATTACCATCAATATGTCTCAAAAGGTATTGGAGATATGGTGATCACAAGCTGGTGTTACTGTTATATTGGAAGGGTAGATAACTCAAATACCACAGCACCAACAGTTGTGGTTCTTGCACATGACATCCCTTCTGTACCTTGTATATAATTGTGCCAAGTTCCTTCAATATATCTCAAAGGGTGTTCGAGTTATGGGCATCACAAGGTTATATTGCCAGGGGAGATAACTAAAAAACCAGAGCACCCAGAGTTGTAATTCTTGAGCATGACACACCTGCTTAACCTCATGTACACCTGCATCAAGTACCACCAATATGTCTCAAAGGGTATTGGAGGTACGATGATCACAAGGTTGTCATACTGTTATATTGGAAGGGGAGATAACTCAAATATCATAGCACCCAGAGATGTGGTTCTTAGAATGAAGCTCCGTCTCAACGTTGTATACAATTGTGCCAAGTACCATCAATATATCTCAAAGGTATTGGAGTTATGGCCATCACAAGGTTATATTGTCAGGGGATATAATTAAAAAACCAGGGCACCCAGAGTTGTGATTCTTGCAGGTGACACACCTGCTTACCCTCCTGTACAACTGTATTAAGTATCATCAATATATCTCAAAGAGTGTTGTAGATGTGGCCATCACAAGGTAGTGATTCTATATTATTGGAAGGGGAGATAAATAAAAAACCATGGCACCCAGAGTTGTGGTTCTTGTGCATGACACCCCGTCTCAGCCTTGTGAACAACTGTGCCAGGTACCATCAATATATCTCAAAGGGTATTGGAGTTATGGCCATCACAAAGTAGTCATTCTATTTTATTAAAAGGGGAGATAACTAAAAAAGTATGGCATCCAGAGTTCTGGTTCTTGCATATGACACGCCGTCTCAGCCTTGTGAACAATTGTGCCAACAACCATCAATAGGAGTTATGGCCATCACAAGGTTGCGTCTACGACGGATGGACGGACGGACAGATGCCAAGCTGATCGCTATATCCCCCGAACCTATTTGGTCGGGGGATAAAAATATATATATTCTTGTTTCTTATGATGAGATGCATTCAGTGACACCAGCCGGGGGTCCCCTGGGATGTGCCCAGGCCATGCCCCACCCCCTCCACTTTGTAAAAGGCCAAATATCCCAGAAACCATTTAGATCTCTACCCCTAAACCATATATATTCTTGTTCCGTATGATAAGATGCATATGATAAGATGCATTCCAATGACATCAACCTAGGGGTCTCCAGGGGTGCGCCGAGGCCATGCCCCACCCCTTCACTTCATAAAAGGCGATATATCTCAGAAACCTTTCAGATCCTAACGCAAAAACCATATATATTCTTGTTTCTGATGATATGATGCATTCAGTGACACCAACCCTGGGGTCCACTGGGATGTGCCCGGGCCATGCCCCACTCCCTCCAGTTTGTAATATCTCAGAAACTGTTCAGATCCCCACCCCTAAACAATATCTATTCTTGTTCCGTATGATAAGCCACATTCAGTGATACCAACTTAGGTGTCTCCCAGGTTGCGCTGGGGCCATGCCCCACCCCACCACTTCATAAAAGGCGATACCATTCAGAAACCATTCAGATCCCCACCCCAAAGCCATATATATTCTTGTTTCTTATGATATGACGCATTCATTGACACCAACCTGGGGTCCCCTGGGATGTGCCCGGGCCATGCCCAACCCTCTCCACTCCATAAAAGGCCAAGTATCTCAGAAACCATTCAGATCCCCACCCCTAAACCATATATATTTCTTGTTCCTTATGATAAGATACATTCAGTGATTCCAATCTAGGGGTCTCCCAGCGTGCGCCTGGTCCACTGGGATGTGCCGGGGTCATTCAGATCCAAATGAGGTGCAGAGTGTTTTTTCCCTATATATTTCCTTCGTTACGTTTGTTACGTTACGTTGGGAGAAAATGTGGCCAAGTTTTTTGCTCGTTACGCTCGTTACGTAACGAAGACCTGTCCAAGAATATCCTCGTTACGCTCGTTACAGTCCAAATGAGGTGCAGACTGTTTTTTCCCTATATATTTCCTTCGTTACCTTTGTTACGTTACGTTGGGAGAAAATGTGCCCCAGATTTTTGCTCGTTACGCTCGTTACGTAACGAAGCCATGTCCAAGAATATCCTTGTTACGCTCGTTACGGTCCAAATGAGGTGCAGACTGTTGTTTCCCTATATATTTCCTTCGTTACCTTTGTTACGTTACGTTGGGAGAAAATGTGCCCCAGATTTTTGCTCGTTACGCTCGTTACGTAACGAAGCCATGCCCAAGAATATCCTTGTTACGCTCGTTACGGTCCAAATGAGGTGCAGAGTGTTTTTTCCCTATATATTTCCTTCGTTACGTTTGTTACGTTACGTTGGGAGAAAATGTGCCCCAGATTTTTGCTCGTTACGCTCGTTACGTAACGAAGACATGTCCAAGAATATCCTTGTTACGCTCATTACGGTCCAAATGAGGTGCAGAATGTTTTTTTCCCTATATATTTCCTTCGTTACGTTTGTTACGTTACGTTGGGAGAAAATGTGGCCCAGATTTTTGCTCGTTACGCTTGTTACGTAACGAAGACCTGTCCAAGAATATCCTCGTTACGCTCGTTACAGTCCAATTGAGGTGCAGACTGTTTTTTCCTTATATATTTCCTTCGTTACCTTTGTTACGTTACGTTGGGAGAAAATGTGCCCCAGATTTTTGCTCGTTACGCTCGTTACGTAACGAAGACATGTCCAAGAATATCCTTGTTACGCTCGTTACGGTCCATATGAGGTGCAGAGTGTTTTTTCCCTATATATTTCCTTCGTTACATTTGTTACGTTACGTTGGGAGAAAATGTGACCCAGATTTTTGTTTGTTACGCTCGTTACGTAACGAAGACATGTCCAAGAATATCCTTGTTACGCTCGTTACGGTCCAAATGAGGTGCAAAGTGTTTTTTCCCTATATATTTCCTTTGTTACGTTTGTTACGTTACGTTGGGAGAAAATGTGCCCCAGATTTTTTCTGGTTTTCCTTGTACCATAATCGAGACAAGTCAAAAAATATTCATGTTTTGCTCGTTACGGTCCAATTATAGTGCTGAGTGTTTTTCCCTATATATTTCCTTCGTTACGTTTGTTACGTTACGTTGGGAGAAAATGCGCCCCAGATTTTTGCTCGTTACGCTCGTTACGTAACGAAGCCATGTCCAAGAATATCCTTGTTACGCTCGTTACGGTCCAAATGAGGTGCAGAGTGTTTTTTCCCTATATATTTCTTTCGTTACGTTTGTTACGTTACGTTGGGAGAAAATGTGCCCCAGATTTTTGCTCGTTACGCTCGTTACGTAACGAAGACCTGTCCAAAAATATCCTCGTTACGCTCGTTACAGTCCAATTGAGGTGCAGACTGTTTTTTCCCTATATATTTCCTTCGTTACCTTTGTTACGTTACGTTGGGAGAAAATGTGCCCCAGATTTTTGCTCGTTACACTCGTTACGTAACGAAGACATGTCCAAGAATATCCTTGTTACGCTCGTTACGGTCCATATGAGGTGCAGAGTGTTTTTTCCCTATATATTTCCTTCGTTACGTTTGTTACGTTACGTTGGGAGAAAATGTGCCCCAGATTTTTGTTCGTTACGCTCGTTACGTAACGAAGACATGTCCAAGAATATCCTTGTTACGCTCGTTACGGTCCAAATGAGGTGCAAAGTGTTTTTTCCCTATATATTTCCTTTGTTACGTTTGTTACGTTACGTTGGGAGAAAATGTGCCCCAGATTTTTTTCTGGTTTTCCTTGTACCATAATCAAGACAAGTCAAAGAATATTCATGTTTTGCTCGTTACGGTCCAATTATGGTGCTGAGTGTTTTTCCCTATATATTTTATTTGTTACGTTTGTTACGTGTAACGTAGCGCGCCTCTGTCGAATTTTACGTACTTTTTGTGAAGTATCTAGGTTAACATATGATCTTCACTACCGTAATAATCCTAAAAGTTCGGAGACCTCGAGAACCAGCTAAACTTTAACAAATTTGTTTCATGATCCAGCATGGAGTCTGAAAAGTGCAGACAAAATGGCAAACAGTGTAGACCCTGACCAGACTGCTCCTAGTCTGATCAGGTTCTACACTGTTTCCGTGTCTGCACTGTTTGCTTAGGCCTGTCTGTCTGAATACTTAGGATCATTACAGTAGAAATAGGAGACATCTATTTCAAAATCCGGCCCCCTCCCATAGGAGCTTGAAGAAATATATGGGCTGCAAGATGCTTCCACGCAGAGCTGAATCTGACCCACACACGATAACTGGTAAACCATTTAGAGGATCTAAGCCTGCCCAGGCAAAGTGGTGTCAGTGTCGGACTGTCCATGCTTATAAACCCTATTGGTTTCATTGGGCGACAGGGCTTGCGATGTTATTTCATCTCAACATCGGGTAAAAGTCCCACAAAATTGGAAGCAACATCTCAAAAATGACCTTTACAGTGTTGACAGGGACGTTAAGTTCAAATCAAACAAACAAACAAACAAATTTCAAAATCAGTGGTACCAAGTTCGGCTGACTTCAGAAATCAATTTCAAAATGGTTTACAAACATCAGGTGCCACATTCTACTGGGTCTTATCTGGGCCTGCACTGTTTGCAGACAACTGGTTTCGGAGTTTCCCCGAACAAAATGGGTTTATCAGATATCTCTCTTTACAAAAGCTATAGTTCGGAAACTTAATGCATCTTTGATCAAGCTGTACAGTTCTTGATGATCAGTTTGCATGTGTGCACAAGAGTACATGAAAAAATGTCTACCAGTACTGTAGGGGAAAATGTACGCTCATAGGGGAGGCAATTCATAAGGAAACTAATTCATTAGAAAACTGTAAAGCTTCCTTTTCCATTTGGGGTCTACCCATAAAGAAAACAATTTACTCCTGAGGAGCAAATTCTTTTCTTTAGGAGTAGACCCCTTTTTGAGTAGTCCCCTTTTT
Source organism: Lucinisca nassula (assembly GCA_963580285.1). Taxonomy (NCBI): domain Eukaryota; kingdom Metazoa; phylum Mollusca; class Bivalvia; order Lucinida; family Lucinidae; genus Lucinisca; species Lucinisca nassula. Next base: position 112,793,418 of record OY757013.1, on the reverse strand, counting down.
CACAGGGGCTCAGCTTATGGGTAAAGAAACGGGCCTTGAAAGTTGTCTCCCTTCTAAATATGTTGAAAAACATGACAAGTAATGTTTATTCACCTTAACAGACCGCCAACAGAATCAGTATTTACTTTTGCTTTTCTTTGAAATGATCTGGCCATATTGACAGCGAATTCATTCTCCACAATTGCCTTGCTTCATTAGCCGAGGCTTGTCTGCTCAAGACAGCATATGTGACAGGAAATGGAAACGGAAGAATCCACGGAAAATCATATTCAGTAATTAAAGAACGAAATGATCAAAGTTTGAATACCTGTTTGTGAGGCGAATCAATACAATTCTGGGAAAACAAACTTAGTCAATAGCAAGCATTATGTAACTGAGACAAACCTTATATTATTGAAAAAAAAAAAAAAAAAGCAATGGTTCAGTACCGTAACAAGAGGGCCCAGAGGGCCCTGGTTCGCTCACCTGATCCAATGTATAACAAGTGGGCCCCGGGCAGGGTCAATTTTGGCCACAGGGCTATAATTTGAACAATCTTGGTAGAGGTCCACAAGATGAAGCTTCATATCGAATATGAAAGACCTGGGCTTTCTGGTTTCAGAGAAGAATATTTTAATATAGAAGTCTATGTAAAACAAGATTTTCCCTACATAAGTCTATGTTAAACCAAAGGGCCCCGGAGCAGGGGCATTTTTGGCCCCAGGGCTATAATTTGAACACTCTTGGTAGAGGTCCACTAGCTGAATCTTCATAACAAATATCAAAGACCTAAGCCTTGTGTTTCAGAGAAGATGATTTTTAAAGATTTTCCCTATATAAGTCTATGTAAAACCAAAGGGCCACATGGCGGAGGCATTTTTGGTCTCAGGGCTATAATTTGAACAATCTTTAAAGAGGTCCACTAGCTGAAGCTTCGTAACAAATGAAGACCTAAGCCTTGTGGTTTCAAAGAAGAAGATTTTTCAAGATTTTCCCTATATACGTCTATGTAAAACCAAAGGGCCCCGGAGCGGGGGCATTTTTGGCCCCAGGGCTATAATTTGAATAATCTTGGTAGAGGTCCACAAGATGAAGCTTCATACCAAATATCAAAGACCTGGGCCTTGCAGTTTCAGAGAAGAAGATTTTTCAAGATTTTCCCTATATAAGCCTATGTAAAACAAAAGGGCCCTGGTGCGGGGGCATTTTTGCCCCCAGCACTATAATTTGAATCTCTCACCGTCGTAGGTTCGAGCCTCGCTCGGGCCACGTGTGAGACGCCAAGTTCTGCAACGGAAGGTCAGGTGGTTTTTCTCCGGGTACTCCGGTTTTCGCCCACCTCTGATTAACGATCGGCTCGATATGAGTGAAATAATCTTGAAAGGGCCGTAAAACCCAAACGGTTTCAGAGAAGAAGATTTTTAAAGCTCTTCCCTATATAAGCCCATGTAAAACCAAAGGGTCCTGGAGCGGGGGCATTTTTGGCCCCACCACTATAATTTGAACAATCTTGGTAGGGGTCCACTAGATGAAGCTTCATACCAAATATCAAAGACCTTGGCCTTGCGGTTTCAGAGAAGAAGATTTTTAAAGATTTTCCCTATATAAGCCCATGTAAAACCAAAGGGCCCCAGTGCGGGGGCATTTTTGCCCCCAGCACTATAATTTGAACAATCTTGGTAGGGGTCCACTAGATGAAGCTTCATACCAAATATCAAAGACCTTGGCCTTGCGGTTTCAGAGAAGAAGATTTTTAAAGATTTTCCCTATATAAGCCCATGTAAAACCAAAGGGCCCCCGTGCGGGGGCATTTTGCCCCCAGCACTATAATTTGAACAATCTTGGTAGGGGTCCACTAGATGAAGCTTCATACTAAATATCAAAGACCTGGGCCTTGCGGTTTCAGAGAAGAAGATTTTTTAAGTTTGCGGTGAAAAAAATCTATTTTTGGCTACTGTGACCTATTTGTGCAACGGACTGGAACCATTTGAACAACTTTGAAAGGGGACCACCTAAGGATCATTCCTGTGAAGTTTGGTCAAAATACGATCAGTGGTTTAGGAGGAGATGTCGTTTGAAGAAAAGTTTACGGACGCACGGATGCACGACGGACGACGGACAAAAAGTGATCCCAAAAGCTCACCTTGTCACTACGTGACAGGTGAGCTAAAAATCCTAAAAATTCGGACAACTTGAGGACTTGATGTCATTCTCCTAAAATTTTGATTGGTTTGTTAAGGAGTCCAAAAAGTGAAGACAGAATGGCAACTGGTGAAGACCCTGATCAAGCTGCTCCTTGGTCTACACTGTTTGCTTAGGCCTGCCTGTCCCAATACTTAGGATCATTACGGTAGCTTTTGCATGGCAAAATTTACATTTTTTTTTCAGCAAAAATACAACTGTATTAGATATTGTAGTTGCTAGAACAGCTAACAATTTGACCATCAATGACTGCACCCTGAACAATTCAACTGGCCCCTTAGAAAAAACACCTACTTGCGATTAAATGAGAAATTTTGTATGAACTTTTAGTCAGATACACCCAGACCTCGTTTTGGCAAGATTCGTTACAGCACAAATTCAGGTATAGCACAGTTTTGTTTAGGCATGAATATTTTCCCCAAACAACCTTTAAGCCTTTCTCTGGGTACTCTTGTTTTCATCCACCTCTGATTAATGATCGGCTCAAACTAAGTGGAATTAGAGCTGTCAGTGAAACTGACTAGGGCCCCGGCAGCGCTATCAGAGGAGTAGGAAAATTTGTGGACTGACAGACGGACAGACAGACGGACAGACAGAGTGATTACTATAGGGCACCCACACTTTTAGTGCCGGGCCCTAATAAGCTTGAAAGGGCCGTAAAAATCACTAAAACATTGTCAGTAATGAATAAACTCTAAAATTCTTGAGGATGCATAATGAGGGCCTGAAACTAGTACCATAAAAATTTTAAACATTTGGACCTTTTGAGGACTTGCTGTAATTCTGGGCTGTTATTCTCCACAACCTTCATGATCCAGCAAGGAGCCCAAAGAGCACAGACAGAATGACAAACAGTGTAGACCCTGATCAGACTGCTCCTTCAGGAGCAGTCTGATCTGGGACTGCACTGTTTGCTTAGGGATATCTGTCCCAATACTAAGGAGTGAGTGAGTGTTTGAGTTATATGTCTCACCAACAGCTAAGGTTATACAGAGAAGGGACCTCGGTTTAAAGACTCATCCGAAAGTTTGGAGAAGCCTGCAATACTTAGGAACATTACGGTAATAACAACTACTATATCTACTATCTTTACCTTTTCAAATTTTCTAAGTAAAATCCTCAAATTTGAAGAAAAATCTATCATAAAGGGAGAATACTCTACGTATCTCCTGGCCAGAATTCCAGAGTTTTTGTTCCACGAGAGCGAATCTAAGACCAACACTTTCAACGTTAAAAACTCCACTTTTCGACTCCACTTTTTCTTTCACTCCTAGCTTTGCTATTGTTTCCTTCATAATATAGCTTACCATTCAAAGCTATTTCATGTGTGGCACTCTAAATTTCCTAAAATTTTGAACACTTTTTGGGTTGTTTTCCATGTATTAATTGCAAAAAAAATACCTAGGAGAATGGCAAACAGTGAAGACACAGATCAGACTGCTCCTTCAGGAGCAGTCTGATCTGTCTCTGCATTGTTTGCTCAATCATCTTACCAGAAAAACTGATATAAACAGTTCGAAAACATACTATTTTGAAAAGCCTGTTCTGCTGAAATAACACTTCTGGCATTCTCCAAAATTTATTTCAAAAGCGAATTATCCACTACAAAATTAGTGCTGCTTCATTTTAGCTTTTCTATATTACATATTCCACTTTTTTTTTTTCTAATATAATTGCTCAATTAATTTTTCCCATTTTTTTTCAGTCACTTCTGTCTGAATACCAACTTTTCTTATTAATACTAGAGTATACTGTGTACTTATTGACCCTTTCAACATAAGAATTTCAACTTCATCAATACCCAATATATTGACTTTCAAAGGAATTTTTCTTTCCTATTTACATGTTTATGTGATATTTATCTCTCAAAATCTACTTTTCGCAACCCTGGTTGCCCTTAATATAATAATAAACCTATTATTCTTCACTTTCCTATCCTTTTCCACTTAAATATTCAGATTTAAGAGATTCTGATACACACTCAAGGGAAGCAACTCCTCCGAAATATATATACTTTTGTTGTATCCTATTTCTGCACAAAAACATATGTTGTGGATACTCCATCAGGTTAGCCCTTCTTTTGTTGAATATTCAGTTTAGCCACACCCATTTCTGACTTTGAACCAATCAGATTACTCATGTAATTTATTGCTAAAAATTCATAACAGTGTAGATCCTGATCAGAGAAGCCATCTGATCTGGATCTACACTGTTTCCAAAGATAGGGGTTGTCGTAAACAGCATGATAAAAGTAAACAAGTCTGTGAAATGATGACCTGCCTAAAACCCCACTCTATATAGAGAAAAGTAGGGTTTATTGGGGTATTCATTATTGGTTTTCCTTATTTTTGCTCAAAAACATAGATTGTGGGTTCTCATTAGAACTGCCCCACTGAGGGGGTTCTAATGAGCACCCACAATCTATATTTAGACCAGAAATAGGAAAAAATATCAACATTTTCATCTGAAAAATGTTACTACTTGAGATAAGAGACAACATTTTAGCATACTGGGCATTATTGCGCCTTGCCAACGTGCTTCTAATGAGTACCTGAAACATGTTTTCATGCAGAAATAAGAAAAACATCACTATTTTTCAGATGAAAAATGCACCTTATACCCTTAACCCATTTCAGACTGGAAACGCCTAAACGGGTACCATGGCAAACAGTGCAGGCCCAGATCAGACTCCGCAGGACACGGCATCTGATCAGGGCCTACAATGTTTGCAAAAGGTTCAGCCTTTTCCAAACAAATCTTTTTAGAAAACATCACCTGACACCCCTAAATTTCGAAATGGACTCCTGCTATATAAGGAGGACGATTCCATTTGGTACAAAAAGGGTTAAAGGAAGACTTTTCCTCTTAACCCTTGTCCTGATGAACTGAGATATGCTTTACCCTTGCAAACAGTGTAGATACAGATCAGATGGCTTCTTGAGACACCATCTGATCAGTAGCTACACTTTTTGACATTCAGTACTTATTAGCGCTTGTCCAGTTGAATAAATAAATTTAGGCACACGCATTTCATTTCTGACTTTTCACCAATTAGATTATTTGATAAACTTTGTTCCTGCAAAGTTACAAACTTTTATTATAAATTATTTTTCTTATAATTTGTGAAATTTTATTATGCTAAAAGTAACTATGCAACAAGTGAGGAATAAAGTGTATAAAATAATCTGTTGGTGGAAAGCCAGAAAGGGGTGTGCCTAAATTAATTTATTCAGCAGGACAATGGCTAAGAAGCCGATTCTTCACTTGAAGAGTAGGTCTCATCTTTCCCTAAGGGCTAAGTTTTCAGGAAAGCAAAGCAAAATGGCCCCCGCCCATCGGGGCTTGAAGAAATAGATGGGCTGCATGTTGCTTCCACGCAGAGCTGAAACCGACCTGCACACGAGTACTGGTAAACCGCTTAGAGGATCTAAGCTTGCTCAGGCAAAGCGGTGCGAGTCAGTCCGTCCATGCTTATAAACCCTATTAGTTTCATTGAGCAATAGGCCTTGAGATGTCATGTCATTTTGTGGGTAAAAGTCCCACAAAACTGGAAGCAACATCTCCAAAATGACCTATACAGTGTTGGCTGGGACGTTAAACCTCAAATCAAACAAAAATCAGGAAAGCAAAGAAGAATGACAGTTGTTTCTCCCGAAAAAAGGGGCAGGCAAAGTGTCAGATGTATTATTATCCTTTTAAAGGAACAGAATAAAAGATTATAATCTTGATGGCAACATGTTTTATTGATATTTTGTATTCTTTCAGGAAACTTATTTTATTTTTTCTAGAATTTTATATTTTCTGGTCCTTTGGAATCATTGATACCACTGCGGGGTCACTGATGAGGCCTCATGTTTATAACACTATTGTTGGGGTCCAAAGCAGTAACCGTGTTAGTAATACAACTGTGTTATATCCAAAGAAAAATGTGAAGATTATATAGAAAAATGACCATCATGGTCATTTTTCTATATAATCTTCACATTTTTGGGATCCATCTTGATACTGTGTTATATTCATAACCGTGTTATAATGAAGCATGTTATAATGAAGTTATGGTGTAGATGATTCAAATGAAATATTACGCCTGATTTTCTCTCTAAAAAAAATAAATAAATAAAATGTCACCAGAATCTGCAGCACATTTTTTATAAGCATTCACACATAATTTTTCCTCAGAATTGCATCACCATCCATTCTATTCACGTGAAAGTTACATTTAAACTATCCATTCTCTTTATTGTTGATATCCAATATGATATAACAGTTATAACTAACTTCAATATTGATATCCAATACGAAATAACAATAATATAACAATAATATTCTAACGAATTTCACTTTAATAACTTTTCAGTATGAAAGATCATTCAAAATCTGTTCAACACATCTGTTACAATCATTACATCTACCAATACTGATAAACATTATACATTATATCATGAACGAAATTCCATAATTAGTTACCGACTTGTCACTGACTATCTAAACTATGACATCAGTGAAAAGTATTTTCATTGATAAAAAAATCTCCGAATCAAAGTGCACCATAACTCCAGGTAAACGATCCCCATCACATTTCTACGAATGACAGCTGAATATTATGACAAGTTAACATCTTTTTGTGTAAAAGTTTACTTTCCAATTGCAATCTAAACAACATTAGTATTGTCTCTGGTAATGACATCAAAAGCCCCCAGAGCAGGACTATTGTCAGGGGAAAAAAACAACAAAAAAAACAAAAACAAACAAATAGAAACAAATTATCTTGCCAACTATACATACTGTACATGAACTGCCTCAAATATTCCAGATAGGGCACCTACCATAATCTCTATTATGTCTGTGCAAAAAGTGCAGACCCTGATCAGACTGCTCCTTCAGGAGCAGTCTGATCAGGGTCTACACTGTTTGCCTGTACAATAACACCATTCAAAAACTCCCTACAGAACCACAGCAATCTTGTTCAAATTTTAGAAAAACTAAAATTATATGTTGATGCGCTTATGTTTTTTAGAATAATTAATGCATTCAGCAGCATCTGGCTAATCCAACAAAACTATGAGCCATTTAGAATATTACTAAAATGTACTCATAAATCTTGAAAATAATAACAATGTCATCTGCAGCCAATTTTCAAAAACTTTAGCAGCTCAGTGAATTACTAGAACAAATAAGCTTGCACATTAGAAAACACGCCTATACAAATACATTGTAACCTTTATCGCCGCAAAAATGAAAACAATTTCGATGAAAAATTGTGATATTTATCTTATTTCTGCTCAAAATATATATTGTAGGTACTCATTAGAACCGCCTCATCGCGGCGGTTCTAACCAGTACCCACAATCTCTAGTTTAGAGCAGAAATCAGGAGTCAAAATAATATAGGCATGCTTTCGTGATGTTGTTTTTTTATGTACCAATACCTTCCTAAGTTTTTCAAGTGCAGCTTTTAAATTTCAGGATTTGAAGTTATATTTCTTGCATAGACCCCGCCCATCAGGGCTTGAAGAAATAGATGGGCTGCATAATGCTTCCACGCAGAGCTGAAACTGACCCGCACACGAGTTCTGGTAAACCACTTAGAGGATCTAAGCCTGCCCAGGCAATGCAGTGGTAGTCGGCCTGTCCATGCTTATAAACCCTATTGGTTTCATTGGGTGGCAGGGCTTGAGATGTAATGCCATGTCAATGTCGAGTAAAAGTCCCACAAAATTGGAAGCAACGTCTCGAAAATGACTTCTATAGTGTTGACGGGGACATTAAACTTCAAATCAAACAAAAAACAAATATAATTCTTGCTTTATAGATTTTTTTTTCATTTTCACAATTTTTGTACAGTATCATGCCCTATTTTCATAAAAATTATGCGGTTTTCATGAAAAAAAAAAAAAAAAGTCTATCAAAACAAGAGATTTCCTTATCCAATATATATTTCCTGCTTCAAAGTCCTCCAGAATACATTTTTCTTGAATATGATTCTATTAAAATCCTTTTGTTTTTCTTTTATCATTATAACTTTCAAATATTTTAATATCTACATTGTAGATTTAAACTTTTCCCTGTTTTTGTTTTACTCCAAATTAGTCACTTTATCATCTAAAGAAACAGAATTTATTTTGATTAAAGACCTGAACTTGCTCCAACTTAAATACAGGTAATTGGCCCAGGTACATCGCTGTCAGTTTAGTTTTACCCTATTTCAGCATAATAGGCTAATCCACCATTCTTAATCTCTTTGCTTGGACTATCTCATTTCAGATCCTACAGGGTGGTAGGTTATGTCTTAGCTCATTTTTCTGGCAAAACACCCCTTTTGTTATTATTTAATATGATGAATTACAATGTTTTATGTCATAAAATCCTTACATATCTGTCAAAATTTCTTTGATCAATAATTTGAACAATTTCTAATTTATGACCTCAAGCAAGCCAGTTACCAAAATGCACCATTCTTTCAAGATTTTCCTCCCATTTATCATTTTCCCCCCAGACTGCTATGAAATCTATCACTTTTGTCTATATTTTACCCAGTGATGATACACATCTGTCAAGTTTCCACCAAAAAATGTGATTTCTAACAAAACCAAAGAAACAGTAGAATTATGATGAGAATGGCTAAGGTTTCTGTAATTATACTGACCAGGGCTCAGTTGTTCAAAGTATTGTTAGCTTAACGAGTCCCCCCCCCCCCCCCACTCCCTCCACCGAAAAACTGTGAGCAGCTTATCAGGATATACACTGTTTGACATTCAATTTATGAATCTGTAGGAATCTGTAAGAATAAATTACAAGTAATCTGATTGGTTCAAAGTCAGAAATGGGCATGGCTAAACTGAATATTCAGCATGAGAAGGGCTCAAATATTTCGTCTTTTGTCTCAGGATCTGAACAGCTTTTGTTGAAGAAGACAAGACTACTGTTAACAGAGTTGTCTCCAACTGAGAGTGTATCTTTTCTACACAAGACATTATGTGCCTGGTTTGTTATTTTTTTTTTTTGCCTGAAAGAAAGGCCAGATAAAAAATTAATTACAACTATGTTAGAGAAGCCTCCGTGGTGTAGTGGTTATGCTACTTGCCTTGTAAACCAGGGGTCGCAGGATCGATGACGGGCTTCTCCAGACTTTCCAGTCTTTAAACCAAGGTCCCGCCTCTGTATGACCTTAGCTGTTGGTAAGGTGAAAAACACAAACACTCACCCACTTACAACTACGAAAGACTCCTATCCAGATTCAGAAAGATGAGTGGGCCGTGCATTTCAGATTTTATTCCAGAAGATCTGACAAAATTGGTGAAATGACACCTATGACTTTGCAACGTGTCTTATTCTCTTTCTGTGCCATTTACATTGACAGGTTGCACACCATGCAGTTTTGTAAGATTGCTCTCCCTTGATCCACCATGTTGGAGACACCCGACTGGTTTTTGATCATATCAATTAAGCAATTACCGTATTCGCCCTAATTACCGCACCGTGCGCTTAGTTTTTTCAAAATCGTCTACCTAATTAGCGCACACTTGATACGACAACAACAGCTTCCAAGATGATGCATACTGATATTTAATGGGACGGAAAAAGATACTTAAGCATTGCCTTCACTGTTGGAAGAAATAATGGTAAGTTTTTTATAGATTTACAATGAGACCTTCAAGGGGAGATTACTGTAAAGTGTGCGCTTATGCATTTCCTTTTCAAAAATAGCTTTGGTGTGCGCTTATAGGAGCATGTGCGGTAATTAGGGCGAATACGGTAAGTCATAATTCAATCTCTTGGGTATAAAAGAATGAAGCTCTGGATAAGGTGCTTTTTTGATACGAAAAGTACATATATTTTTCTTATTTATGCACAAAAACATCTTGTGGATACTCATTAGAAGTGCCTCAGTACCCTCAACATATGTTTTAGCAGAAATAAGAAAAAAAATATGTGGATACCCCCTCTTATCTGGGGCTATGTTAAAGTATATTAAGGTTCTGGTACATTAACCTCTACCACTCTCCAGTAGAATTAGCAGACGACAAATTGTTGATATTTTTCTTAATTTTCCCAGAAAACAGGACTTGACATCTCAGGCAAATTGTCTCCATAGGAGACAATTTGCATGAGATGTCAAATCCTGGAGACAATTTGCAGGAGATGTCAAATCCTGTTTTCTGGGAAAATTCAAAATGTCGTCTGCTGAGAAAAAAAAAAAAAAATACCCAGCATGCAGAGCGTTCATGCAAGGAAAGTAACTTTTTGTGTTTGATGTCATCAGCATCCTCTCGATTGACCAGCAGATGCTTTGAAAAGCAGCATTTAAATGTTTTTTGTTTTTTTTTATTTTGTCTATTGAGGAGGGGCTGGCTGGGATGAGACTCTAACAATTAATTTTCTTTGGCCTGAAGTTGTAACAGTAGCCCTGAAAACAAAATGTTTTGCATTTTTCTGCATATCCATATGTTTAGCACTGTTTTCACAGCGGTTGAAAATTGTTTTTTCTTAATCTCCTGTTACTGAAAAATGCACAAAACATCTGCTTAGTATTATCCAGTAAATCCCTGATGGAAGAAGATGAAAAATTAAGTAATAAAACTGATATTTTTCATATTACCAACATGTACCTAACCAAAAAATACATTTTTAAAATTTTTGAAGTTAAGGAGAATGAAAACACCTTGCAAATTTTCTTCAAAGGGGAGAAACTTTTATGACTTCCTGTCACTGAAGCCCTCCAAAAAGGAGCAAATTCTTTCCTCTAACAGCTGACCCCCACTGATAAGGGAGACAAAAATATTTTTAGAGTTGCCTCCCCTGAAGGTATATCCATTCCATTTTTTATATAAATATATCATCTTAAAGTGCTTTGCAAATGATTCACATGGAATGACAAGCCTTATTTTCTCTGATATTAAAAAACAACAACATTTTTTTAACCTTTTTTTTTGTGTGTGTGTGTGTGGGGGTGGGGTGGGGTGGGGGGGGGGGGGGGGGGGGGCGGTGGGGGTGGAAATAGAATATACCAAAAGTCATTAAGACTGATTACCACTTTCAGGGTTAATAAGGATTGGATAAAATATGTCACTGAAAGGGTAGCCCATATGTGCTTTTAGCGCCCGGTTACCTTACAAAATCTATCAAGTCATGTCACTGAAAGGTAAATCTGGAATCTGGAGTTGTTTTTAAACCTTCACTTTTTTGAGTAAATGCAACATCACATTAACCAGGTTGTGTAATGAACTCCCTTTTAAACCCCACTTTATAAACAGAAATAGCAAGTCTGTGTAATGAAATCCCTTATTAACCCTTTTTGTACTAAATGAAATCTTCCTCCTTACCAGAGTTCTTTTCAAAATTTAGGGGTGTCAGGTTTTTTTTTTTTTTTTTTTTTTTCAAAATTTATTTGGAAAATGGCTTAATTTTTCGCAAACAGTGTAGGCCCTGATCAGATGCCGCATTCTGCCGTGTCTGATCTGGGCCTGCACTGTTTGCCCTGGTGCCCGTTTTGGGGTTTCCAGTACTAAATGGGTTAATCCGACCTCAAATACAGAACAAGAATTCCCCCCAAAGGCTAAGTCCTAAGTCATACTGTGAGGGTGGGGGGTGAGCAAAGTTAACCCATGAAATGTAGGTCAAGGTCAACATGGATGCTTGAATAAAAGTTGCCATTTCTAGATGCAAGCCTAATGAACTTAAACAATAGGCTGAAAGCTAGGGTTGACGCAACAGTTCACTATGTCAGTGAGCCATGAAATGTAAGTCAAGGTCAAATATGGATGCTTGCATTATAGCTGTCATTCCTAGATGGAAGTCTGTACCAATTATCATAAATGGCGCTCTTATAGCTATTGAGAAATGAACTTGACCATTTGGGTGAACGCTAGGGTGGCTGCAAATGCTCACAGGGTTGTCGCAAATGTTCATCAAATCAGTGAACCGTGAAACGTAGGTCAAGGTAAAACATGGATGCTTGCATTAATGTTGCCATCCCTAGATACAAGTTTGTATCAGGTATCATTAATGATTGAGAAATGAACTTAACCATCTGGGTGAAAGCTAGGGTGGTCGTAAGTCGCAAATGTTCACATAGTCAATGAACCATGAAATGTAGGTCAAGGTCAAATATGGATGCTTGCATTAAAGTTTTCATCCCTAGATACAAGTTTGTGTTCTTGAGAAATAAACTTGGCCATTAGGTTGAATGGTAGGGTGGCAGATATTGATGGTTTGCAGAACGGATGGAAAATTGGACTCCTATATTGCACCATGCTAACAGCAGGCATCACAAAAATTGGCTTACAAGGGTATACATGAATTTCCTTATTTTCTTTAACCCTTTTTGTACTAAATAGAATCTACCTCCTTACATATAGCAGGAGTTCCATTTTAAAATTTAGGTATGTCAGGTTGTGTTTTCTTTGAGCACCCATAATCTATGTTTGATGCAGAAATAAAGCCACAAAAGGGTACCCTAGTACCACACTGATGTGTTTTCGCAATGAAACAATTTGTTTCACCCACATCCCCACCACACACATACAATACTATCACCACCATGTTTTGCTCAGATTTTTTTTTTTGGCTTCGGTTTAATAACCGGCTATCTGAACTTCTGATAAAGTGAACATTAATTTTTATTTTTTTGCTAAAGTTTTGGCACCAGTTAACAATAAACCCTGTCTAATTTGACAGAACGTAACAGATAAAATGATTATTTGATAGAGAGGTTCTTATACTAAGTCTGAATAATGAGCCAGTATGACAGGTTTTATATACATATATTTATCTTTCCTTTTTTTCTTCTCTTGGAAGTTAGCTAGGTTTTTGTTTGTTTGATTTGGGGTTTAACGTCCCCGTCAACACTCTAAAGGTCATTTTGGAGACGTTGCTTCCAATTTTGTGGGACTTTTACCCGACATTGAGATGAAACGACATCTCAAGCCCTGTCGCCCAATGAAACCAATAGGGTTTATTAGCATGGGCGGTCCGCCTCGCACCGCGGTTCCTGGACAGGCTTAGATCCTCTAAGCGGTTTACCAGTACTAGTGTGCGGGCCAGATTCAGCTCTGCGTGGAAGCATCATGCAGCCCATATATTTCTTCAAGCCCCTATGGGCGGGGGCAAATAAGTTAGCTAGGTAACCTACATCATAATTATGTTCTGCATTTCTACAGGCAAAGGAACCCTATTAACGGGCAGGTGGAGAATATTGATCGTCATCTCCGAAAATGCGACCCTTGTTTAGCAAACAAGATTGGAGACGAATTCCACTATGTTTTTGAATGCTCATAATTTTTTGATCTTGACAGAAGCATAATAGTTCCCTCGATTCTTAAGAAGCGAGCAAATACCCTGATGTACTTTAATATCTTTAATGATACAAACCTAAGTAGGCTAAGACACATTGGCAAATTTTTAGACATACATGTAATCTCGAATACGCTATATAGTAACCCCGGTTAAGTAAAGGTGACTTCACCAAACGTTTCATAATGAATTAAAACGAAACATCAAAATGCTCACTGACGAAAAAGATTAATAAATTCCTGCAAAACTATTTGTAACTTTTTATTTTTAGTCTGTGAATTCACAGACTGTAGTCGTCGTTGATGACCCTTCCCATCCACAATCTATTGAGTGGTTTTTTAGAAGCATAGTATAGCTATTGCTTTTGGATATGCCTCAGGAATACTGCAAATCCTCCGCATAAAAATGTAGTTCCTGCCTAATTAACTCTTATCATGCTATTCACCACAACCCATATCTTTGGAAACAGTGCAGATCCAGATCAGATGGCTTCTGAAGAAGCCATCTGATCAGGATCTACACTGTTTGACATTCAATTTATGAATTTCTAGTTTGTATCTGTGTAAATACAGCCTGTGTTCCATCAAGTTTCTTTGTACCTCATATTACATGTATAACATGTACTTTTGCCCCCTGACCATCGGGGCTTGGAGAAATAAATTGGGCGCAGAGCTGAAACACCACACATGGGTACTGGTAAACCTCTTAGAAGGACTAAGCCCAAACAAAGTGGTGTGAGTCAGTGCATATAAGCCTTTTCCTTTCATAAGGTTGGGGCTTGAGATGTCATTTCATCTCAGTGTTGGGAAAAAGTCCCACAAAACTGGGAGCAACATCTCCAAAATGACCTAAATAGTGTTGATGGGGAGGTTGAACCTCAATCAAACAAACAAATAATATAACATGTACTGAGTGTATTGATTTTGTTTGATTTGAGGTTTAACGTCCCCGGCAACACTGTAAAGGTCATTTTGGAGACATTGGTTCCAATTTTGTGGGACTTTTACCAGACACTGAGATGAAATGACATCTCAAGCCCTGTCGCCCAATGAAACCAATAGGGTTTATTATCATGGACGGTCCGCCTCGCACCGCAGTTCCTGGACAGGCTTAGATCCTCTAAGCGGTTTACCAGTACTAGTGTGCGGGCTGGATTCAGCTCTGCGTGGAAGCATCATGCAGCCGATATATTTCTTCAAGCCCCTACAGGCGGGGGCCGCTTGATCCAAAGTATTGGGACAGATAGCCTAAGCAAACAGTGCAGACCCAGATCAGACTGCTCCTTCTGTTTGCCATTCCATCTGCACCTTTTGGACTCCCTGCTGGATCATGAAACAAACTTGTTAAAGTTTTAGGAGAATTACAGCCAAGTCCTCAAGGTGTCCGAATTTTTAGGATTTTTACGGTACACAAGTGTACATCGCCATGAGAAAACTTGTTCATGGCATTTGTGAACAACGAAAACGCAGATCAGACTGCACATCAGCTTTGTCTGATCAGTATCTTCACTTTCTCTGCTTGGGTAGTACATTTCATCTGGGTCCAGTTGTTCAAAGCTTTGTTAGCTTAAGAAGCTTGTTAGTGATCAAATTACTAGCAAGTACAATATCTAAAATAGTGTTATTTTTGCTGTAAAAATGAGAGCAGTTTTTGCATTTGACAACTTTTTTCTTTTTTGGTTTCACGGCCCTTTCAAGATTATTTCACTCATATCGAGCCGATCGTTAAACGGAGGTGGGGGAAAACCGGAGTACGCGGGGAAAACCACCTGACCTTCCGTTGCAGAACTTGGCGTCTCACATATGGCCCGAGCGAGGCTCGAACCACAGCGGTGAGAGACCTAATGATCAAGAGTCAGCGCTCTTAACCACTAGGCCACGGAGGCCCCTACATTTGACAACTTACCCTAAGGCAAACATAGCTGTCCAGAGATGGGGAATGCAGATTTTAGGTGGTTCTGGGGCTCAAATGATGGTGGTGGTGGGGGTGGGATCAGACTTGTTAAAAGACGTCTTTGAGTGGGAAAGGGTTAAAATAAATAAATAAATAAATATGAAATATTTCAATCTTTTTATTTTATGTTCTTAGAGTGGCAAACTCATATAAATGGATTTAGATCAACTTAAGATGATGAATGGGCACCTTGCCTTGCATTATTTTAAATTCAGAAGCTGAAGAACTTGGCCTGTTTTTCATCAATGAAGTATTTTTGGGTAAATTTGAGATAAAAGCAAAATAACTACTGTCTGGAGTTGTTAAATATATAATTCAACCCTTTCTACATGGGGAAACCTAAACAAGAGGGCCCAGAGGGCCCTGAATCGCTCACCTGAGAATCAGTGTCTCTAGTACATTCTTGGCTCAAGGGCTATACTAGGTGAAGCTTCATACCAAATATCAAAGACCTGAGTCTTGTGGTTTCAGAGAAGAAGATTTTTAAATATTTTCCCTATATAAGCCTATGAAAAACCAAAGGGCTCCAGGGATGGGGCATTTTTGGCCCAAGGGCTATAATTTGAACAATCTTGGTAGAGGTCCACTAGATGAAGCTTCACACCAAATATCAAAGATCTGAGCCTTGCGGTTTCAGAGAAGAAGATTTTTAAAGATTTTCCCTGTATAAGCCTGTGTAAAACCAAAGGCCCCCAAGGTGGGGGCATTTTTGGCTCCGGGGCTATAATTTGAACAATCTTGGTAGAGGTCCACTAGGTGAAGCTTCACACCAAATATCAAAGACCTGGGCCTTGCGGTTTCAGAGAAAAGATTTTTAAAGATTTTCCCTGTATAAGCCTATGTAAAACCAAAGACCTGCCCCCCCCCCCCCCTTGCGGTTTCAGAGAAAAGATTTTTAAAGATTTTCCCTGTATAAGCCTATGTAAAACCAAAGACCTGCCCCCCCCCCCCCCCCCCCCCCCCCCCCCCCCCCCCCCCCCCCCCCCCCCGCAGAAAGACCTGAGCCTTGCAGTTTCAGAGAAGAAGATTTTTAAAGATTTTCCCTGTAAAGCCTATGTAAAACCAAAGGCCCCCTAGGGCGGGGGCAGTTTTGGCCCTAGGGCTATAATTTGAACAATCTTGGTACAGGTCCACTAGGTGAAGCTTCACACCAAATATCAAAGACCTGGGACTTTTGGTTTCAGAGAAGAAGATTTTTAAAGATTTTCCCTATAGAAGCCTATGTAAACCTAAAGGCCCCCTTGGCGGGGGCATTTCTGACCCAAGGGCCATAATTTGAACAATCTTGGTAGAGGTCCACTAGATGAAGCTTCATACCAAATATCGAAGACCTGGGCCTTGCGGTTTCAGAGAAGAAGATTTTTAAAGTTTTCATTTTAAAAATCTATTTTTAGCTCCTGTGACCTAGATGTGCAATGGAACGGAACCATTTGAACAACTTTGAAAGGGGACCACCTCAGGATCATTCCTGTGAAATTTGGTTAAAATCCGATCAGTGGTTTAGGTGGAGATGTCATTTGTAGAAAAAGTTTACGCACGCACACACGCACTGACGCACACACGCACACACGCACGACAGACGCCGGACAAAAAGTGATCCCAAAAGCTCACCTCGTCACTACGTGACAGGTGAGCTAAAAACAGGACACTGGCAAACGGTGCAGGCCCAGATCAGATGCCACAGATCAGGTCATCTGATCATGGCTTTCAATGTTTTGGTCATTTTCTAAATTAGATTTCAAGAACCTGACACTCCTATATTTTGAAATGGACAACATTTAAGAGTGAGGCAGAAGAATCTAGTCCGGACAAAATGGGTTAAAAAAAAACAACTTTATTACTATCATTTCGAAAATAAGCCTCATGACTCTTTTAACCCTCAATTTTAACCCCCCCCCCCCCCCCACCATATTGAGCCAATCCTTAATCAGAGGTGGGCCAAAAATGGAGTACACAGAGAAATACCACTTCACCTTACGTGGCAGAACTTGGCATCTCACGTATGACGCGAGCCAGGCTCGAACCCACAGCGGTTAGAGACCTAATGATTAAGACTCCAAACTCTAATCCATTAGGCCAAGGAGGTGATAACCAATGAGATGAATATCCCACTCAGCTGCTGAAGGTGGCAGGGTTTGCAAAGGTATTCATTACACCTACATGTTAACCCATTGCATACTGGTGGAATTAGCCTGGCAATCAGGCCTTCTTATTCACAAGGGACACAACTACAGTAAACGTAAATGTATTTATTTTTTGCCCCTTATCATTCCTTTAGAACATTATATTAGTGTATCTTTTGCAATGTTTTATGAAACTGCTCTATTTAACAGACTGATACCAGTCTATGGTGGACTCTTCCAATGCTATTATGTTGGACAAGTCCATTTTTCATGTAACGGGTGCCAGGCCTGTTTTTTTTTTTTGTTTTTTTTTTTTTTTTAATTCTATTTTTGACGAAAAATTTGGTCAGCAAATAGAGTAGGCCCTGATCACATGCCAGATTCTGCGGCGTCTGATCTGGGCCTGCACCGTTTGCCAAAGTACCCCTTTAGGGGTTTCCCGCATGCAATAGGTTAACCCTTATCCTGCTGAACATGAAAACCACTACCTTTACAAACAGTGTAGATCCTGATCAGATGGCAGCTTGAATAACAGTGTAGATCCTGACCAGATGTCTACTTCACACTATTAATTAGTTTGTGAATTCAAATGATTTAACTCTTATCTTGCTGTTCACGACAACCCTTATCTTTGGAAACAGTGTAGATCCAGATCAGATGGCTTCTGAAGAAGCCATCTGATCAGGATCTACATTGTTTGGCATTCAGTTCATGAATTTGTAGCAATAAATTACATCAAGTAATTTGATTGGTTGATAGACAGAAATGGGTGTGGCTTAAATGAATATTCAGCAAGATAAGGGTTAATGATTGTTTGGGGTTGAACTCCACACCAACCCTTGTGGGTTATTTTGTGTAGTCTCCAACAGAAAGGGAGGAAAGAGACAGAAGATATTTTAGAGGAGATGAAAGTGAGATTGGAGAAAGCGGAAAATGAATGGAAGAAATAACATCCCCTCTCTACCCTTCCCTGCTGCAAGGACAATAGGCCTAGCGTTGCCCCAGTGATGCAAGATACATGGCAACTTTGCCTTTAGAGGAGATGAAAGTGAGATTGGAGAAAGCGGAAAATGAATGGAAGAAATAACATCCCCTCTCTACCCTTCCCTGCTGCAAGGACAATAGGCCTAGCGTTGCCCCAGTGATGCAAGATACATGACAACTTTGCCTCACTCAACCACACACACCCTCCCACCCTGAATTCAAAAGAAACATTCTATCAAGTACAGTAAAATTCCTCTTTTAAGACAACCTTTGGAACTGTTCAAAAGTGGTCTTTAAGCCAAAACAACAAAGAAAGAATAACTGAAACCTACTAAATACTGTTTCCAGAACAGAATTTGTCTTAATTTTAGGTGGTCTTCATAGCGGAATTTCACTGTAGTTTGATTGGTTGACAATCAAAAATGGGTGTGGCTTAATTAATGTATTCAGCATGATAAGGTAATATGAAGGAACCTGGGAGGAGAAGCATTTATCTAATAATGTGGAATGTGGTAGCCATAAAATAAAAATAAACTCTATCATTTCTGTCTTGTTCCCTTAATTAGCTAGTAATTATCTCATTTTATTATGAATATAATTTTTTATTACTCTCCTGAAACAAGTAATATTACCACTGCATCTGGGAGAGGGCATATTTGAACTCATATATGAACCTCCAGAGATTGTGTTTATCTTGGTGTACATTGGCATGCATGCTATGAATGCGTGTGTGGACGAGAGGGACTGCCAAAGAGTTTCAAGTAAATATGTTCAGTAATGACAGAGAAATTACAAAATGTCCAAGTTTTTGCACGAGGCAGACGCAGACAACGCCAGAGCTATGACAATACCTCGTCGTTTTCTTCGAAAACAGCCGAGCTAAAAATTATATGCTTCAATTCCATATATGGCCGCCCGCCGCCCATCGGGGCTTGAAGAAATAGATGGGCTGCATGATGCTTCCACGCAGAGCTGAAACCGACCACACACAATTACTGGTAAACCGCTTTGAGGATCTAAGTCTGTCCCGGCAAAGCGGTGCTAGTCAGACCGTCCATGCTTATAGCCTCTATTGGTTTCATTGCCCGACAGGGCTTGAGATGTCATTTCATCTAAATGTCGGGTAAAAGTCCCACAAAATTGGCAGTGACATCTCCAAAATGACCTATACAGTGTTGACAGGGACGTTAAACCTCAAATCAAACAAACAATACTGTATATGGCTGTTATACTGTATATGGTTTTTATGTGTACAATTATCACTGAAACATTTAATCTTGACTAATGGACTCTAAAAGGCTTTAAATCACAGGACACAGCCCTAAATTACCAGAAAACAAACCAATTTAGCAGTCTGGCACTGGGTAAAGAGATGATGAATGGCGTTTTCTAGTCCCATCCATCATACAGTCACATAAATCTAATGTAACAGAGTTTTACAACAGCTTCATATAGTGGACAATTTCTGTTTTGGAGCTTTTTTTCGGGCATGTTATGGACGGCACTGCCTCCCTTCTATTATCTACCATGGTAGATTATATGCATACATAGCTTATAGATTTATAACCACCCTCTGACAACTGTGTCAGAGAGTCAGTCATTTCGGTGAAATAAATTCGCTATTACACTGAAAAAATCAAATATCCTCTATGTGATAGTCACACGAACAACAGCAGATGGGAAGCTTCTGCAGCTAGTAACTTTGGGATCGATAAACAGTTGCTATGGTTCACTAAAAATCTATCTGTCCTATTCAGACAGCCCCTATCTTTGCCAACAGTGTAGATCCAGATCAGATGGCTTCTTCAGAAGCCATCTGATCAGGATCTAAACTGTTTGACATTCAGTTTCTGAATTTGTAGGAATAAATTACATCAAACAATATGACTGGTTCAAAGTCAGAGATGAATATTCAGTTACTGTAAGAGAAGGGTTAAGACAACACATGGGAAAAGATTCTTAGGCTTAGCACTTTTCTGACTTTATGTTGTTCCAATATGAATGGTGTGCACAGCCAACTAATATTGCAACAGACACATGGTTCAAATTTCATGTATGAAACTACCCATACCGTATTCGACCTGTTTACCGCACTGTGCGCTTAGTTTTTTCAAAATTGTATGAAAATATTGTGGTGAAAAATCTACCTAATAAGGGCACACTCAATACAAAGAAAATATAAAAAAAAAAAGCTTCCAATATGATTATTTTATAGAGTTGAATTCAGGGCTTTTCCTAGTGCAACTTTGGGCCTGGTAATCGGCCCCTATTTTCCCCCAATTTGGAGACAGATATTCCCAAATTTTATAACAAATTTCCCAATTTCTGATATTGTGCTACATTTTGATAAAAATTTAATGAAAATTGAACCACAATTGACAAAGTTACAGCTGATTTAAATTCCCAACTATAAATATTAGCGAGCTGTTTTTCCCAAACCCAGCAGCCCCTGGATCCTGATTCTGAAGGATAGGAAAATCCCTGGAATTTCAGCATAGGGATTCACCACATATACATTTGATTGTCTGGGTCAAAGATGCAGCAAAACTCAATATGAATTTGAAGGGAGGTTACTGTAAAGTGTGTGCTTGTGTATTTTTTACAGAAAAAGCTTGGGTGTGGCCTTATAGGAGCATGTGCGGTAAATAGGTCAAATACAGTAAGTCTCTAGCATGCCTGAATGCAGTAAAGACTCCCATGAGACTGTGCTTACTTCAAAATGGACTCCCACTATACAAAATGAGGAAGATTCTCTTCAGTTTTACCCTTTTTTTACTGAATGGAATCAGGCCCCCACCCATCAGGGCTTAGAGAAATAGACTGTGTTGCATGATGCTTCCACGCAGAGCTGAAAACCGACCATACAAGAGTACTGGTTAATGCCTTAGAGGGTCTACGCCTGCCCAGGCAAAGTGCTGCAAGTCGGACAAAGTCCCACAAAATTGGAAGCAACATCTCCAAAATGACCTAAATAGTGTTGATGGGGACATAAAACCTCAATTCAAACAAACAGAATGTAATCTTCCACCTTATATAGCAGAGACCATTGCGAAATCTAAGGTTTCAGATTCAGCCATGTTTTGAATTTTTATTTGAAAATGGTTGAACTTTTTCTGCAATCAGTGAAGGCCCTGATCAGACACGCATTATGCGGTGTCTGATCAGGGCATGCACTGTTTGCCAAGGATCCGTTTAGGGGTTTCCTGTCTAAAATGGGTCAATTATTTGGATTCAAAGGCCTCAGTATAATGCCAATAGCAGTACATCAATGGCAATTTTGCAAGTCTTGTCAACTTATCACTACCCGTAATTCTTGTAATTTAAACTTTATCTTAGCTTTATACAAATTAATCAAATGAACATTATAATTTGGAAGTTTAACCCATTTAGTACCGGAAACCCCGAAAGAGGTACTTGGCAAACAGTGCAGGCCCACATCAGACGCCGCAGAATGCGGCATCAGATCAGGGCCTCCACTGTTTGCTTAAAGTTCAGTCATTTTCCAAATAAATTTTGATGAAAACAGAACCTGACACCCCTAAATTTTGAAATGGACTCCTGCTATATATAAGAGGAAGATTCCATTTGGTACAAAAAGGGTTAATGCAGTTGGTTTGCCAATTCCAAGAGGCACGATGAAATCAATATTGACCCATTTTGTCTCAAAAAGGAATTTTGCAAGTTTGACAGGCTGATATATTTTTGATTTATTTCGTTGATTTGAGGTTTAACGTCGCCGTCAACACTGTAAAGGTCATTTTGGAGACGTTGCTTCCAATTTTGTGGGACTTTTACCCGACATTGAGATGAAACGACATCTCAAGCCCTGCCGCCCAATGAAACCAATAGGGTTTATTAGCATGGACGGTCCGCCTCGCACCGCGGTTCCTGGACAGGCTTAGATCCTCTAAGCAGTTTACCAGTACTAGTGTGCGGGCCGGATTCAGCTCTGCGTGGAAGCATCATGCAGCCCATATATTTCTTCAAGCCCCTATGGGCGGGGGCTTATTTCGTAAGAACTTGCTTGGCTGAACTTTTTCGCAAACAGTGAAGGTCCCCCAAACCCCATCAGATGCCATGTTCTATGGCATTTCATCTGGGCCTGCACTGTTTGCCAGTGACTTTAACCCTTGTCCTGCTAATCCCGGATATGCCTTATCTTTGAAACAATGTAGATCCAGATCAGATGGCTTCTGACGAAGCCATCTGATCAGGAACTACATTGTTTGCCATTCAGATTGTGAATTTGTTGCAATAATTTGCATCAAGTAATCTGATTGGTTGATAATCGGTAGTGGGTGTGGCATATATATATATTCAGCAGGACAAGGGTTAACTTATGGCTTCTGATCTGACATGGGTTAAACCATTCTGTACCGGAAACCCCAAAACGGGTAGATGGCAAACAGTGCAGGCCCAGATCAGACGCCGCAGCAGAACGTGGCGTCTGATCAGGGCCTACACTGTTGGCAAAAAGTTCAGCCATCTTCCAAATTTAATTTTGAAGAAAACACAACCTGACACCCTTAAATTTTAGAATGGCCTCCTGTTATATATAAGGAGGAAGATTCCTTTTGGTACATAAAGGGTTAATAAATCCATTTTAGACAATTTCTGTTAAAAGCTGTTACATTAAAAGCTGTAACATAAGGCAAAAAAACTCAGCAGGGATGGTTGTAATGGTAAAAAAAAAAAATATAGCAAAGATGTACAGCGCTACCATCCGAGATCAAGATTTCTTTTATGTCTCTATAAATATTTAAACAATGAACAAAAATACATGTAATGTGACCCTCAAAAATCTCACTTTTCTCTTTATAATAAACCCCACTTTTCTCTTTATAATTGTTTGATTTGAGGTTTAACGTCGCCGTCAACACTGTAAAGGTCATTTTGGAGACGTTGCTTCCAATTTTGTGGGACTTTTACCCGATATTGAGATGAAATGACATCTCAAGCCCTGTCGCCCAATGAAACCAATAGGGTTTATCAGCATGGACGGTCCGCCTCGCACCGCGGTTCCTGGACAGGCTTAGATCCTCTAAGCGGTTTACCAGTACTAGTGTGCAGGCCGGATTCAGCTCTGCATGGAAGCATCATGCAGCCCATATATTTCTTCAAGCCCCTTCTCTTTATAAAGTAGTGTTTACAAGGTTGATTTGTTTGTTTGTTTGATTTGAGGTTTAAAGTTCCCATCAACCCTGTATAGGTCATTTTGAGACATTGCTTCCAATCAGGGCTCTAGAAATTTTGAAATCCCAATCGGTCCAGAAGGTGACCAAAAATTACGGAAACTGCCGATCGGTTTCGGTAATTTCCGTAAACGCCATTGGCGATTTGCGATTTCAAAATGTGTTATTAGCGCAAAGAATGACATACCGATGTTCCTCTTACACTTGTAAACGGATATGAGCACCAATATCTCGATTATAAACAGCAATTATTCCTCACATCATTAATATTTCATCTACTTTCATTTTCTACGCCAGATTTCATCTACTTTCATTTTCTCAATATCCGGGTCACTCCGAACCTGAAGACTACTAAAGGGAAACAACCTACATGGGGCAGTCAGAGACCAGTTCGATGGTCACTATATTTTTTCCCTTTTTAAAACCTTTAAAATATTTCTCTTATTTCACGCATTTTATTTTGCCCAAATTGCTTTGTTTACAAATGGCGACCGATATGGCAGCCACGTGGTCGGAAAATGACGTCATACGGTTTCCGTTTACACAATACACATTAATGCAGTCAAGGACGTAACACACATACACCTGTTTTATGTCATTTATTTTAATAGAGCGTATTTCTGAAAAAAAACGTTTTGAACGGGTTAAAAAATCGAAAAAACATTTCTTTACTCTCGAACCAATACATGGCCGAACGAGAGTCATTGAAAATCTTACATGGCCGAACCAAGTTTTAAAGAATATAAATACATATTTTACGATTACACAAGCCTGAAATAAACAAATTATGTTTGATTGCCATTAGATCAAACACGATCAAGGCTTCTTTGATATCACAATCACGCACCGCTTAATCACGTTTTGGCTGACTGACTGTCATAAGCCTTAATCCCGCGAGAGTCTGCGATACCTGGCGAGATCTCGAAAACGTGTTTACTGTCAAACTCAAATTCATCCCCGAGAGAGATAATTGGATTATATTACTGGCACAATAAACAGTTTGACACCTAACCAGGTATAATTTCTCTGTTTTTTCACTTCGATTTTAGCTTATTGGGTTTTTTTTTCGGACCGATTTTTCAGCAAAATTTTTCAGCAAAATCGGTTTTCATTTTCAAAAAACGGTCTGGACCGGTGAAAAATCGGACTTCTAGAGCCCTGCTTCCAATTTTGTGGGACTTTCACCCGACATTGAGATGAAATGACATCTCAAGCCCTGCCACCCAATGAAACCAATAGGGTTTATAAACATGGACGGTCCGGCTCGCACCGCATTGCCTGGGCAGGTTTAGATCCTCTAAGCAGTTTACCAGTTCTCCTGTGCGGGTCGGTTTCAGCTCTAGGTGGAAGTACCATGCAGCCCATCTATTTCTTCAAGCCCATATGGGCGGGGGCTAGTTTACAAGGTTGACATCCTCTTCTTTATGTCATGAAAATGGAGCTCTCTCTTCCTCACAATACATGAGCCACGCCAAGCGAATTTGTGTCTTTGAGCATTCCGTCATGACAAATTTTAACTGCGCATGCCCAGCCATTCAGAAGGGCCAGGGATATGGCTTTCTGTCTGAAGGTTCCTCTTGATTCACTGCTTGTATGAGCGAGCAGCAAAGGTTCTGGCGAGACTGCGCGGATGGATGCGCAGGCTCACCTGAACCTTCGCTGCTCGCATAGGCGATAAGTACCAAAATCGCTTTACGGGGCCCACATGTAGTTTGTTGCCTTTGCCATGCTGAACATATCAATATGCTACACTCCTCCAGAATGATTACGAATACACGCCTATACAAATACATTATAATTTTTACCGCCAAAACCCCCCCCAAAAATTTCAGATGAAAAAGGGTGATATTTGTCTTATTTCTGCTCAAAATATAGATTGTGGGTACATGTTAGAACCTCAAGGCAGTTCTAACAAGTACCCACAATCTATATTTTAGAGCAGAAATAAGAAAGTTCTGCTCAAAATATAGATTGCGGGTACACATTACAACTGCTTCATTGAGGCAGTTCTAATGAATACCCAGAAATACGAAAGATAAGGTTACCCCTGTAAACCCCAGTTTTACTGTATAAACGTGGGGTTCAAGGGGGTCAAAATTAAATAGGCGTGTTTTCGTGATGTTTTGGCCAGTTTTGTTGCATGATTCCAATTTTAACCCTTATCTTGCTGTTCACGACAACCCCTATCTTTGCAAACAGTGTAGATCCAGATCAGATGGCTTCTGAAGAAGCCATCTGATCAGGATCTGCACTGTTTGGCATTCAGTTTATAAATGTGTAGTAATAAATTACATTAAGTAATTTGATTGGTTCATAGACAGAAATGGATGTGGCTTAAATGAATATTCAGCAAGATAAGGGTTATTTCCTTTTTAACATGGTGAGGTTCAATCTTTGAAGGTATTTTGTTCTGTCTCCCACAGACAGGAAGAAAAGAGACAGAAGAGAATGATACAATTGCCCTCTACCCCTATCCCGCTCAATAATTAATTTAGCCACTCCCAATTCTGACTCTGAACAAATCAGATTATTTGATAGAGGTTGTTCCTACAAATTCACAAACTGAATGTCAAACAGTGTAGATCCTGATCAGATGGCTTCCTCAGAAACCATCTGATCTGGATCTACCTGTTTGCAAAGGTAGGGGTTGTCTCGAACAGCAGGTCAATTTTGGGTCTTTGAATCAATGGGCTCTGGCATGTATAAATTTTTATTCAGATCTACATCAGACAAACTTCTAAGAAGCTTTATCTAGATTCAGCATGGGGTAATACCTATAAATTAATTTTTGTTCCAGTGCTGTCCATTTATACCAATTTTCCAACCATGTTCCTGGCATTTCATATCTCTTGGAACAGTAGTCTTATAGATAGCCCTGCTGTAATTCTCGTAAAAAATCTAACACCTAATCCTTATCCCCCCATCCCCCTGATCCACTGTTCACAACAACCCCTACTTTTGTAAACAGTGCAGATCCAGATCTGATCAGGATCTACACTATTTAACATTCAGTTTGTGAATTTGTAGGAATAAATTACATCCAGTAATTTGATTGGTTCAAAGTCAGAGATCTGTATAGGTCATTTTGGAGATGTTTCTTCCAATTTTGTAGGACTTTTACCCGACATTGAGATGAAATGACATCTCAAGCCCTGTCGCCCAATGAAACCAATAGGGTTTATAAGCGGGCTTGTTCATGTGATGTGGAAAACTTACTTATTTTTAGAAATTCAATTAGAGAATGGCTGAAAGTTTTGCAAACAGTCAAGCGTCTGATCAGATGCCAGATCCGTTTGCCAGTCTAACGGATTTGGGGGTCCATGTTTGCCAGTGTAATAGATTTGGGGGTCCCTGGCTAGAATGGACTAGCTTCAACACAGCCATCGGGGCTTGAAGAGATGGGCTGCACGATGATTTCACCCAGAGCTGAAACAAGCCGCACACAAGTACTGGTAAACTGCTTAGAGGATCTAAGTCTGCCCAGGCAAAGTGGTGCAAGTCAGACCATCCATGCTTATAAACCCTATTGGTTTCATTGGGCGACAGGGCTTGAGGCGTCATTTCAACTCAATGTTGGGTAAAAGTCCCACAAAATTGGAAGCAACGTCTCCAAAATGACCTATACTGTGTTGGTGAAGACGTTAAACCTCAAATCAAACAAACAAACAAAAATCAACACAGTCCTGAAATTTAGGATAATTATGGGCAAAAACAAAGACCAAATGATTTTTCCAGATAACCTAATGATTTGTTCTGATGAGGTTTTGTAGCCTTATCTTCAAGAGCTTTTGTTCTGATTATTTGGCCACTGTTCTTGTATGACAGGATCTAAAACAAACACTTATTTTGCTCCTTACAAGAATATGAATCCACTTCTAATCCAAAAAGCACTCGCTGCTCATTGGTTTAATCCATTTTAACCCTTTTTGTACCAATATTAATCCTCTTCCAACCCGAAAAGCACTGGCTGCTCATTGGTTTAATCCATTTTAACCCTTTTTGTACCAAATGGAATCTTCCTCCTTATATATAGCAGGAGTCCATTCTAACATTAAGGCCTGACAGGTTGTGTTATCTTCAAAATTTATTTTGAAACTGGCTGAACGATTTGCAAACAGTGTAGGCCCTGATCAGACGCCGCATTCTGCGGCGTCTGATCTGGACCTGCACTGTTTGCCACACACCCCTTTTGGGGGTTTCAGGTACCAAATGGGTTAATCCACTTCCAATCTGAAAAGCACTGGCTGCTCATTGGTTTAATTTATTTTAACCCTTGTCCTGCTGAGCCCGGATATGCCTTATTTTCCAAACAATGAGTGTGTGTGTGAATTAGGATTTAACGTCGCTTTCGACAATTTTTCAGTCATATCACTACAGAGTCTGGTTGCGACAGGAAGCTAAATGCTCACTTTTATAGTGCTGCCTCACTGAAGTATCATGTCCCAGACACATTACATGATACCACACCCAGTCACATTATCATGACACTGGGTCGACCAGTCCTAGCTCTACCCCGTAAATCTGAGTGCCAAGCGAGGAGCAGCTAGCTCCTAGTACCATTTTTAACGACTTTGGTATGTCGCGGCCCGGTATCAAACCTGTGACCTCCCGTTCCCCGGAGCGGACACTCTACCAACTGAGCTATCGGGGCCGGTAAGACCCAGATCAGATGCTGCAGTATGTTGCATCTGATCACTGTGATTTGATTAGGCCCTTCAGTGTTTGCAGAATATAAGAATCTTACATGAGTGAGAGGGGTGCATTACAATAACACACCCGTGCGACGAAGAGCATTTTTCACATCTCCAAAAGAGCTACTTTTCTGACGAAAATCCGTAATATTTTTCTTATTTATATTGCAAACATAGGTTGTGGATGCTCGTTAGAACCGCCTCATTGAGGCGGTTCTAACGAGTGCCCACAACCTATGTCTTGGAGCAGAAATAAGAACAAGATGTGTTTGTGAAACACTGATGCCCCCGGACAGCGCCAATGTTAATGTTTTTAAAAATTTTGAAAAAAATAGGTCAAAGGTCAAGTTCAAGGTCACGAGATCAAAAATTATGGTACCACTGGAAAGGTCTTGTGATAAGGTATACACATGTGAAATATGAATGCTCTATCTATTACCATTCAAAAGTTATGCCCAATGTTAAAGTTTTTGCAGACGGACAAACGGACAAACGGACAAACAGACAAACGGACAAACAGACGGACAGACCAAAAACTATATGCCCCCGAATCTCTTAGATTCCGGGGGCATAAAAATATTGTACACCCCTGTAAACCCCAGTTATCTGTATATAAAGTGGGGTTTAGGGGGGTTTGGGGTATTCATTTCACAGACTTGTTCACGTGATGGGATAGAAAAATCTGTTTCAGAGGGTTACAGTTTGGCATCATGAGGCTTGCTGAGTGATGCCGGACTGTGATCCCGAGAGACAGATTTTCTATCCACCCCTCACACCATGCAAGATTCTTTTTCTTGCATACCTTTCATTTCTAGGCAAAGTTCCGTGAGTTGGACCGTCCAGACAAATAAACCCTATTTTGGTTTCATTGGGTGGCAGAGCTCGAGATGTCATTTCATCTCAATTGTCCAGTAAAAGTCCCACAAAATACATGTAGGAAGCAACATCTCCAAAATCATGAAAGGAAGCTTTGTACATTCCGGATGGATGAACAGATGGATAGACAGATGGCTCAATGGATGGACAAATGGACAGATGGATGGATTTTTTTTGTTTGATTTGAGGTTTAACGTCCCCATCAACACTGTAAAGGTCATTTTGGAGACTTTGCTTCCAATTTTGTGGGACTTTTACCCGACATTGAGATGAAATGACATCTCAAGCCCTGTTGCCCAATGAAACCAATAGGGTTTATAAGCATGGACGGTCCGCCTCGCACCGTAGTTCCTGGACAGGCTTAGATCCTCTAAGCGGTTTACCAGTACTAGTGTGCGGGTCAGATTCAGCTCTGCGTGGAAGCATCATGCAGCCCATATATTTCTTCAAGCCCCTATGGGCGGGGGCCGAACAGACGGATGGACGGAGGCTTTCACAATATTCCCTTACGCTTTCTTAAAAGCCGCTTTCTTAAAAGGGTGGAGGAGGGCAAGGGTTAACCATTTCCGATGGGAAACGCCAAAACAGGTAATTGGCAAACAGTGCAGGTCCAGATCATACACTGCAGAACACAGGTCTGATCAAGATCTCCACTGTTTGCATATATACAGAAAAAATTCCGCTATTAAGACCACCTAAAATTAAGCCTAGATCTGCTTTCAAAAGCTTTTTGATAATGTTTTAGTTATTCTTTCTTTGTGTTTTCTACACCAAGTGTCTCCTAAAAAGAGACCACCTTTGGGACTGCTCAAAAGTGGTCGATAAGACCACTTTTGAACAGTCCCAAAGGTGGTCTTAATATAGGAATTTTACTGTATTTCTACAAATAAGCTAAATTTCAACACGAACCAATTCTAATCAGAAGAGTGAATGTTTGAGTTTTACGTCTCACCAACAGCTAAGGCCATACGGAGAAGGGACCTCGGTTTAAAGACTCATCCGAAAGTTTGGAGAAGCCCAGGATCCATCCTGCGATCCCTGGTCTACAAGGCGACAATTCTAATCAGCTTAAAATAGCTGACAACAATGAATATCATGTGTCTGGAACAACATTCCAATAAATGATATTAGACTGATCTGTCTGCCAAGTTTTTTGATACAGACTGGACTTATTAATCATCATTATAACCCAGAAGCTTGCAATAACACATTCTGTGACAATTATTATATGATTCAGCAAGCTGCTAGCTAACATTTTCCAAGACCCTTCTAGCCATACTACAGCATTAAGAAAATGCATCTGTGCATCACAGTGCATTCTTTCATATCTCCAAAGAGGTAATTTTTCTTATGAAAATTTGTGATATTTCCCTCATTTCTGTTTGCAACATAGGTTGTGGTTGCTCATTAGAACTGCCTCAGGCTTGAAGAAATATATGGGCTGGATGATGCTTCCACACAGAGCTGAAACCGATCCGCACACGAGTACTGGTAAACCGCTTAGAGTATCTAAGCCTGCCAAGACAAAGCTTTGCGAGTCGGCCCATCCATGCTTCTAAACCTTGCTGGTTTCATTGGGCGACAGGGCTTGAGATGTCATTTCTTCTCAATGTCGGGTAAAAGTCCCACAAAATTGGTAGCAACGTCTACAAAATGACCTTTACAGTGTTTACGGGGACGTTAAACCTCAAATCAAACAAACAAGAACTGCCTCAATGAGGCAGTTCTAACGAGTACCCACAACCTAATAATTTTGTCTTGGGGCAGAAATGAGAAAAAATAATGTATACCCCCTACAAAACACTTTATGCATGATGAAATATTCATGTAAGGCGAGCAAGAACTCACATCAGGTCATATATCAGATTCTGTGCAGTCTGACCAGCATATTTGCAAACTGTTCAAGAGCCTTCTCATAACCCTAATGAATTCATGAGGACATCAACCCTTAAACTGCAAATTGCACCAGTTGCAGATGATAATTTCAAATAATTGAGAGCAAATAAGGCTTGGAATTGGCAAATGATTCATGAATCATCTGCATATTCACATTAAATATCAAGCTGATTTTTTAAAAAAGAAATTGATGTATGCTCTAAATATTTTTATGGCACTTTAACCCTTAAGTGTGTGTGTGTGAATTCGGGTTTAACTTCGCTTTCAACAATTTTTCAGTCATATCACGACGGTGTCTGGTTGCGGCAGGGAGCTCAATGCTCACTTTTATAGTGCTGCCTCACTGAAGTATCATGTCCCAGACACATTACATGATACCACACCCAGTCACATTATCCTGACACTGGGTCGACCAGTCCTAGCTCTACCCCGTAAATCTGAGTGCCAAGCGAGGAGCAGCTAGTACCATTCTTAAGACTTTGGTATGTCGCAGCCCGGGATCGAACCCGTGACCTCCCGTTACCCGGAGCTGACACTCTACCAACTGAGCTATCGGGGCCGGTTTTTAACCCTTAAGTCACCCAGAAAAACTACATCTTAAAATGTTGTCTGTTTATGCGGTAACTGGTCAACTCGTACCTAAGTCAACTCGTACCTGAGTCAACTCGTACCTGTTTTTGGTCAACTCGTACCCGTTCTTTGGTCAACTCGTACCCCCTAGTCAACTCGTACCTATTTTGGTCAACTCGTACCCCAGGGGTAGGTGGGGTACTCGTTTTTTTTGCTGAACAATAGTTGAAATGGGTTAAACTTGCCCCGAGACATGTCTTTAGTTCACCGGAGGCCAGAAAGAAGTACTGTGGGTCCTTTTATTGTAATATGGTTTTCACAGCGCGGGGATATGCGATGGCGCGCCATCAACCTGCTCTAGTTATTATTATTATTATTATTATTATTATTATTATCATTCACTTTTAACCCATTCCGTCCCTGAAACCCACAAAGGGGTACCTTGTCAAACACTGCAGGCCCAGATCCGACGCCGCAGAACGCGGGGATATGCGATGGTGCGCCATCAACCTGCTCTAGTTATTATTATTTTTATTATTGTTATTATTATTATTATTATTATTATTATTATTCACTTTAACCCATTCAGTACCAGAAACCCACAAAAGGATGCCTTGTCAAACACTGCAGGCCCAGATCAGACGCTGCAGAACGCGGCGTCGTATGATCAGGGCCTTCGCTGTTTGAAAAAGTTTAGCCACTTCCCAAATAAATTTTGAAGAAAACACAACCTGACACCCCTCAGTTTCGAAATATAAAAGATGGAAGATTCCATTTGGGTTGTCAAACACTGCATGCCCAGATCAGACGCCGCAGAACGCGGCGTCGGCGTCGTCTGATCAGGGCGGACGCTGTTTGAAAAAGTTAAGCCACTTCCCGAATAAATTTGGAAGAAAACACAACCTGACACCCGTAAATTTCGAAATATATATATGGAAGATTCCATTTGGGTTAATTTAATTAACACTTTAGTTAATCGTGTACCGATTAAGGTGGGTGTAAAAAACGATTATCGGTATTAGTTTAATCTAATCGTCCTACATAAAGACTGTTTTTAATTACTTTAATTTTGCCGGCGAGCGGCTGTATTTGTTCTGACAAAACTTAAAACTAAATCCCAGTTTTACTATTTATATATAAAAGTGGGTTTTAAGAGGGACAAATTCATATAGGCTTGCATTCGTGATGATTGTTTTTATTTAAGAGTTTGTTAGTTAAACGGTATAACAAATGTTTATAATTTAAGCAATAAAATTATATAAATAACTGAATTTATTTTTATTGTGCTACCTGTACATTCCACTGTGTTTATACTCGCTGACATGTAACCGGTTTTGTCCGTGCAATGGGCACACCCCTAAACCTCACTTTATATAGAGAAACTCGGGTTTACGAGGGTATACATTATCTTTCTTTATTTATGCTCCAATACATAGGTTGAGGGTACTCGTTAGAGTCGTTCCAACTAAAGATCACAGCCTATATGTGAAGTATAAATAAGAAAAAAAAAAAGAAAAAAAACACGGATTTTCGTAAGAAAAATTGCCATTTTGGGGATGTGAAAAACGCACTATATTGCACGGGTGTGTTATAGTAAAGTAACAGTAATAAGGAATATGCAACATTTATGTTAGCCAACATTTATGTTTTGAGCATATATGAGAACAAATTATAATTGTATACATGTAACTACATTTTATTTGCAACTGAGCATGAAATGTAAGTTCTACAATTATATTTTTCTCGTTATTTTCATTTACATATTTACATATGAAGTTTGTCTTATGTTGAGCATGGTGTTATGTACCAATCACATCCCTCTGGAGCATAGATTGTTGGCACTCAGAGCTGCCCCACGGGGATAGTTCTAATGAGCACCCATAAATTATATCTGGCTAAAGGGATATGAGGGCCATACACATGAAAGGCGCCATTTTGGCGCATGTGCGTAATGGCGTCATGCACACACTATCTATCGTCTTCATCGTCGGGGAAAAGAATCAGAAGTCTGCATAGACCATAAAGTTGACCTGTATATATGTGTACTTAAGCCAAACTTACCCCAAAACAAATTTTATTTTTTCTAAGGTACGAGTTGACTTAGGTACGAGTTGACTAAGGTACGAGTTGACCAAATTCGGGTACGAGTTGACTAAGGTACGAGTTGACTTAGGTACGAGTTGACAAGAAACCGTTTATGCCGTCTGCTGAATTTTTTGCTAATGTTTTAAAAAATATTTTTGATTACAGGCAAACAGAGGAGCAGTCTGATTTGGGTCCACACTGTTTGCAAAAATGACTTAAAATAACCTGCAGACAACAAAGCTGATGATTGGCATTTTATGGGTTAAGGTTTAATGTACATGTAGCTTGCCAATTAAGTTACACCATTTTATGTGATCAGACTCATTTATATATGTCCAGTCACATACAGACACTTGCCGGTAGCTGCATGACTGTCACTTGATATTATTAGGTCTCAGAATAACTAGTTATAATATTCCAGACACATAAACTGGAAAATCATATTTGCAGAATTTTACAGTTACATTAATGAGGCTTGGTCAGTTCTAGGGCTCGAGAAAATGCCAGTTCATCAGTCCAGGACCGATTTTTGTGAACCAGACCGATTCTGACTTCAAAAGGACATCAGTTTTCAAATCTCCTAATTTCAAACGTTGTTTAGCAGCTGGTTTGCTTCCAGCTTACTTGTAGCCGGCCTCGGTAGCTCAGTAGGATGCGTGTCTGACTGATGATCAGGAGGACGCGGGTTTGATACCTGCCGGGGTAGACAACATTCTTTTGTAAAGATTGATCATGAAATCTTTTCTACAGTCATTCTCTCCCTTCTGCTGATTCATGAAGGACAGTTGTCAGTTTCTGGAAAAGGAATGCGCAATGTACTGGATAACCGCTTGTGTATAAGCCTGCCCAGGAAAAGTAAGGATAGGTAAACAGACTGGCTTAATTGTTTAATTTGAGGTTTAACGTCCCCATCAACACTGTAAAGGTCACTTTGGATACTTTGCTTCCAATTTTGTGGGACTTTTACCCACCATTGAGATGAAATGACATCTCAATCCCTGCCACCCAATGAAACCAATAGGGTTAAAAGCATGGACGGGCCAACATACACCCCTTTGCCTGGTCAGGCTTAGATCCTCTAAGCCGTTTTCAAGTACTCATGTGCAGGTCGGTTCCAGCTTGACTGGCTCAAAAATGACCTGAATAGTGTTGACTGGGCTGATAAGCTACAATACAAACCAATCTGTTTATCAGAGATTCTATCCACTCCAAAATGGATTCTAAAAGTATTCTTACTAATGATGGAATTGCATGCAGAGCTTTCAGCTTAAGATGACATCAGGAAATGCCTAAATATTTTCCTGGCATTTCCCATAGGCCTTTTTCATCTTGTCATTATCCAGTAGAATAAACAGCTATTTCACTCTAGCTATATATCTTCATTCATTTAGTGCCATAAAACATACAGAGTAAAATGGAAATCCATATCTGAGGGAATTTTTCCCCAAGATTTTCCAGGGGTGTGGGTAATTAAAACACTGAAAGGGGAGGCACTGACTCTGTCAAAAACGTTTACATGTATGTTTTCTTTTGTCAAAAGGAGTCTGCTATTGGAGGAGACAATTTGTTCCAGAGGGGAGCAAATTCTCTCCTTAAACCTTGTCCTGCTGAGCCCGGATATGTCTGATTTTTCAAACAATGCAGATCCAGATCAGATGGCTTCTGAAGAAGCCATCTGATCAGGATCTTCATTGTTTGCCATGCATTTTATTAATTTGTTGCAATGATTTGCATCAAGTAATCTGATTGGTTGATAATCAGTAGTGGGTGTGGCATATATGAATATTCAGCAGGACAAGGGTTAAAGACAAGATCACTTTCACGAGAAGAGAACACTTCCTCCAAAAGAAGATCCAATTCTGACAAAAAATCAAATGCATAATCTTTAAAGTTAGCTCCAAAATGACCTTAACAGTGTTGATGGGGATGTTAAACCTCAAATCAAACAAACAAACTAAAATCTCCCATTCAAAAAAGAACTAGGCCCCCGCCCATAGGGGCTTGAAGAAATATATATGGGCTGCATGATGCTTCCACGCAGGGCTGAATCTGGCCCGCACACTAGTACTGGTAAACCCCTTAGAGGATCTAAGCCTGTCCAGGAACCGCGGTGTGAGGGGGATAAACCCTATTGGTTTCATTTTACGACACGGCTTGAGATGTCATTTCATCTCAATGTCGGGTAAAATTCCAACAAAATTGGAAGCAACGTCTCCAAAATTATCTTTACAGTGTTGACGGGGACGATAAACCTCAAATCAAACAAACAAAACAAACAAGAACTCCCCAAAAGGCTGTTTGCTACAGAAGTTAACCCATTTGTACCAGAAACCCAAAAATGGGTAATTGGCAAAACATTGCAGGCCCTAATCAGATGCTGCAGAATGATAGTAAACCTATACTTGCTACAACCAAAGCAGGCCTTGCCCAACTGTACACCAATATCGGTGGAAGTCCCAACCCACTGAACTGCATCCTTCAGCAAGAGTTTCTTT
Organism: Lucinisca nassula; assembly: GCA_963580285.1. NCBI lineage: Eukaryota > Metazoa > Mollusca > Bivalvia > Lucinida > Lucinidae > Lucinisca > Lucinisca nassula. The sequence goes on along the minus strand of OY757013.1, from coordinate 112,757,081 downwards.
CCATACTGAATTGCAATTTTTTTTCTTCTCAACTGTAATCTGGGACCATTTGAATTTCAACTGATGTAATTATATTAATGCAGTCCTCAATTAGTCACGAAGATGGTGGAGAAGAAGCATGACATTTAAAGTTCAGATGAGAAAAGATCAATAGCGTGAGAGGAACCAGGTGCTTCTGGTGACGATAAGACATAATATTACAGAGAAAGCACATTATCTGATTGTTTGAATGACCAAGACAGGAAATCCAGAATCTGTTCATAAATCTTAGAGACCTTCAATTCCAGAACTATGCTTTCCAAGATCAGCTAGCATCTGTTTGGTATGAACCAAAGGGAATATTGTTTTCAATATTAATCATAGCAACAGATTGATGTGTGTGTGTGAATTCAGGTTTAACGTCGCTTTCAACAATTTTTCAGTCATATCACGACGGTGTCTGGTTGCAGCAACAGATTTATATTTTGTGAATACTGATGAGGGGGTTCTAATGAATACCCATAACATAGGTTTCTATGGAGAAATAAGGAAAACTATCAAATACGCACCTTATCTGTGGCTATGATCAATACTGCTCACATGAAGTTCCCCTGCGAAATGGAGTTCTTCACTCAAGAACTGTTCTTGAACTGCTCTTAAGAGTTCTTAATCTGTCCATGAAGGTTTTCAGGAACAATTGTACTTGAACTATTCAAGAACACATTCTAGGAACAGTTCAAGAACTTTTTAAGAATTTGTGATATTCTTGAACTATTCTTAAACTTTTCTTGAACACTTTAAAGACTTTTCTTGAACAACATGATGACTCTGATGTTCTTGAACTGTTCTTAAATTTGTTCTTGTTGACTTCAAAGACTTTTCTTGAACAAAGTGTCTTGAAAGGGGTTCTTAAATTGTTCTTAAATTTGTTATTGTTTATTTCAAAGACATTTCTTGAACAAATTGTAATGACAGGTGTTCTGAAACTGTTCTTAAATTTGTTCTTGCTTATTTCAAAGACTTTTCTTGAACTTGTGTTCTTTAAATGTTCTGAAACTTTTCTTGAGTGTTTTTCAAGAACACTTTATGAAGTTTCAGAACTTTGTCACATGATTTAAATCACATGATTGATTGATGATGTCATTCAGATCTCAGCTTTCATTGGCCAGTTTTCCAACTTTCCTTTTCAAAATGGCTTCTACTTAAGATTTATTGTTAGGGTAAGCAAAATGATTTTGATTTTGATTTTCAAATATTGTTTTTATTTCTGATTACTGATCAGCCTCTTTTTGCCAAAGACTTGTTTCTAGCAGTTACCAAGATTTGTTGGTGTTTTTGTTAAATATGGATGAGCAAATGTTTAAATCTACTGCTGTCCACATGGCAGCACCATTTATCTGATGTGTGGGTGGGGTATAATTTCTTCCTGCAGCACAAGATGAGCCCATCAAAGGCACAGAGTCTGATCAGAGTCTTTGTTGTGTCCTCAGTGTGCAAAAAAGGTATAATTTTCTTCATGTAAACAGCTAACTGAGCAAAGATTCTGATCAGCATGGGCAGTGCCAAGGCTTATGAGTCTTGGCTGGACACACATGCCATTTTTGTCAGTTTTGTCACATTTGTTAGCCCATAAAATATAATGTCTGGTATTATAAAGTGAAATCTGTCCAACTCCACAGATGGATTAAACATGATTGGACAATGTCTCATGCAAAAGAATGACAACTCTACCGTGCTGCATTTATGAGTTACCTGCCCTTGCATAAATTCTGTGTCCTGGCTGAAACTCTTTGACCATTTGACTGATTTGATTTATGATCTTGAACTTCACAGGTGGATTCAACACCATGGGACAATATGGTTTACATAAAAATGGCAACTCTACCTTGCTTAATTGATGAGTCATCTGCCCTTGCCAAACTTTGGTGTTTGGACTTACTTCTCATAAAAAAGTATGCAATGGCATATACTGATGAAGAGCAGTTCTTGAACAGTTCTTGGGCAGTTCAAAATGTGAATAACAGTTCAAGAACACCGTGAATTTTCATCATCTTGTGAATTGCAACCCATTTACCGACCCTTATGTATTGAATAACAATATCGCAGTCTTCGGGAGATGGCGAAGATAAATACATCCATTCAGTCGGTTGTGAAATTAGTTTAATAGACTTCACCAGTCTCAGGTCATTTTGTTGGAATTATAAGCTCAAGCATTCAATGCATTGATATGCTGCTTCATTAAAACAAATCTGATAAGGACAAATTCATAAATTAACTACTGCACAGGTAAGGTAGAGGCAATGAACATGAGAGCAGGAAACCAATCAGACTTTATGGCACTGAGATTATTAATCTATTCTGTTACCATTGACAATTCTTGTTTCAGCTTTCTGGTCAGAATATAGCGCCAGCAGGCAGAATACCAATGAATCACTGAAGCATTACATGAAATTTTAGCCACAACTTATCATCCTCATACTAACAGAACGGCTGAAAGATACTATCTCATTAACATACAAATTACTATCTTTTAGTTTTACCTTGAATGACACCCTATGCTTCTTGCCTTTTTGTCTTCTGGGGCTCTGTGTTCCCTGCAGTTCCTGGTATGACTGTTCTTGAATATCTGAAACCACTCTATTGGGACTGGAAGCAGGAGACCTGAACTGATCATATGCCCTCCTGTACACAGGTATTTCAGAGTAAGGGCTTGTATAAGTCCACACTGGAAATGTCTCCTTGTTTTCACTGAAGTCAAAACTGTCTTGGACATAACCTTCATCTAGATCTGCCTGACAGCCCACACTCTCATATTCTACTGAACTTGTAGGAAACTCGTATTTTGTTGAATATTGTGTTGAAGTTTCAGGAGGCCCATATCTCAGCCACTGCCTTTGTGAAGCTTCGGCTCTTATCTCAGGCACATCATGCCGGATATTTCCACTGGCATCAAAGTCAATGTCAGCATATTCACATGGGGACTCCCTTCTCCATCGCTGGATATAATTTCTACCTTCATATTTTGTTGGCTCCCCGTTATTGTCAATATCAAGGTCAGCATAATTACAAGGACTGGTTGCAACCAAGTTTGGACTGGTTGCTATGAAGTTTGGACTAGGGAACTTGACATGTGGACTGGTATTATTAGTTGCACAGTCTGGTGTCTGGTTCTCTCTCACATTGAGATCAATGTACCTGTCAGACTGATTCTGAGGCTGAATATCCTGCCTATGATTAAAGAATGATCGTGGAACAGGACACCATCTAGGTATATTGCATGGAACATAGACTGGTGCCCTACCCGAGTTCTCATTCACAGCTTCATAGCAGTTTCGTCTATCAATAGTTGTAAGTATCGGTTCCTGTTCTACTGGAATACTACTGGTGGGTGCAAATACTTCATCATTTCTTGCTGAATGACCAAAGTTGTCCATTAAAGAATATCCCATTTTAGGCCCCTTCTTGTGTAGTGGGGATCTTTTGGGCCCATTTTCCATGTCATCTAACTTTATTTCAGAAAGCGAAACTTAACCACACTAAATTAAAGTATCTGTCTCACATCATGTCAGATGCCATCAAATATTTTAATTCCAAATGCATGTTCGAAAAGGGAATGCTAACGACACCTTGAACAACTGCCCGGGTGTGCCAATTCTTTCCATTCAGTGTACGTCCACATTGACAACTGAGGCATTAATTCTGAATCAGTTGGCTCCCAAAAGAGTGTATCGCTTCCAAACAATTCCTTCCTTACACTATTAGACTTAAAACTACTGGATATTCCACTAATGGTATAAAATGTTTTCTTCTTTTCTTTACAGTAAAGACCATTATCTTACTGTCACCTTTTACTGGAACACTACAACTTTCAAAATCAAATTTAACTCCAGATTATAGACCATACTTGTATTTCTTTCTCAATTTGTTTCAACTAGATATAAGTTTCAAATTCCTGGAACAGACCAAGTATACCCCTGGGAACATATCAGCCTGATTCCATCCATATCCTATCAGCTTGTTATAGATTTCTATGACAACTTATTGGGAAGGAAATTCTTTACTTGTTGACCGTAATGGATATGTTTCACGACATATCCATACAATACTGTTTAAAGAAGGATATAAGTCTGTCTGTTGTTAGTTACCATCCTCCTACATTTCCAAGAAGAAAGGAAAAAAAAAAAAAAAAATGCGACACATTACCGTAAAAATCCTAAAAACTAGGACACCTTGGGGACTAGTTGTAACTCTCCTTAAATTTTAACAAATTTGTTTCTTGTCCAAAAGGTGCAGAAGGAATGGTAAGCAGAGCAGACCCTGATCTGTCTGATCTAGGTCTACGCTGTTTGCATATGCCTATCTGTCCCAATACTTAGGATCATTACATTCCTGCTGAACATTTCCAAATTGTCACCAGTTAAGGACTGTTTATTTTTCCTTTTAAACGCTTTGTCCAAAGACAATACAAGCCCAATTGTTCAAAACATAGTTGACTTAATAAGCCTGTAAGTGATCAGAGGCCAGCTGTTCAATACTAATGACATCATTAGTTAACATATCATTACAAATCTGCTCATTAAACATGGCATATACACTTGTATTTTTGCTGAAAAAAAAATGAGTAGCTTTTGCCAAAGCACCACTACAAGCCTGCTAATCTAACAGTGCTTTGGACAACTTGGCCCAGAAGCTAACTATGCTTTGGACAACTGGGTCCAGAAGCTAACTTTGCTTTGAACACCTGGGCCCAGAAGCTAACTATGCTTTGAACACCTGGGCCCAGAAGCTAACTATGCTTTGAACAACTGGGTCCAGAAGCTAACGATGGTTTGAACAACTGGGCCTCAGAAGCTACTGATGCTTTGAACAACTGGGCCCCAGAAGCTAACTATGCTTTGAACAACTGGGCCCAGATGTTAACAGTTCCAGCAAGTAAAATATCTAATACCCTAGTATTTTTTGCCAGAAAAATGTCAGTAATTTTTTTCATGTTGCAAAAGCTACTCACATTCTATTCAGCAAAAATATATCAACATATTTGCCATATAAAATGATCAAATTGACTAATGACATCCTTTGTTTCAAACAACTAGACCACAGACTTGCAAGTTAAGGCTTTATAGCCTCCATTTTCATAGTGAGATCACCACAGCATAAAATGGTTTGTTCTACAATGTTTGTTTGTTTGATTTGAGGTTTAACGTCCCCGTCAACACTGTAAAGGTCATTTTGGAGACGTTGCTTCCAATTTTGTGGGACTTTTACCCGACATTGAGATGAAATGATATCTCAAGCCCTGTCGCCCAATGAAACAATGAAATGATATCTCAAGCCCTGTCGCCCAATGAAACAATGTTTGTAGACCATTTCAGATGGGAAGATTGGGAAATTAAAATGAATACCAATCAGATCCTAAATTGTTTCCACAATATCACTAGGAAAATTCTTTCTTTTTTAGAGCCATTTCTTTCAGTTAAGCATCATCCCTCTTTTGGCAGGGAAGCAAGTGTATGATTTCTCTGTCAAAGCGTCCCTCTTTTGGTGGAGAAGCAGTTATTTCCCTGTCAAATTCATTCATGTTGGATGTGATTCATTTTAAATCTAAGAAAGCTAAAAGAGCAACAGAACCAGAATCTCCATTACAGTTTTTCTCCAAATCAAACAAGCTTTTTCTGATGGCTTTCAACAATCTTTTATTCAGTAGCAAAGGTTACTGTTCATTAAGCTTATTATGCATTTCACCATTAAAACCATTTAAAACCATTTAAAAAGTCTCCGCTAATGGAAACTTCAAATAAAATGCTAAACTATTTGCAATATCAACAAATGTTGGACATCTAACAGATGCATTTGAAATGCAGGAACAAATTGCATGCACTAGGTGCACGTGTATGTTATCCGTTTAAAATATTTTTCAGATCTCTGAAAAGACTCAGGCTCACAATCACAATTACAAGTTCCACTGAACACCCAGGAAAACTCCACTTTATATATAGACAAGTTGGTTTTGCTTGTTTTGTTTTTTCTTATAACCCTGCCAAAACATAGATTGTGGGTGCTTGTTAGAACCGCCTCAATGAGGCGGTTCTAAAAAGCACCCACAATATGTGTTTGAAAAAATATAAGACAATTACACCAGGACTGGTGTTTGTTTGAAAAAATGTCATTTTCAGATACATAAAAGACAGCCTTATCTCGCATGTGCACATTTTCCTAAGGTCACACAACATTTTAGCTTTAGACAGTCTGCAGAACTGAAGAGCCAGTGACTTTATTTTTTTTTTTTTGCCTGTTATTTTTCCGAGAAAATTGACTTGATCATGCCTATTATTAGACAATTCACATGACATTTTTGTATGCCAAGCCAGATTTTTTTCTAAAAATATTTGAAAATGTCATCTGCACAATTAGCTAGCTGTGATTGATGCCTTAAGTTAATGATGTCACTCTCTGAAGATAACATGCCTTATACAGCACTTTCACGTTCTTAAAACAGTAATAAAGTCTATTTTGATTTATCAAGTGCTCATTTTCGATAATCAAATTCATCCATTTCGTGACAGAAGTCTAGGACAATTTCAAACTTCCCATCGTTTATCACTGACAGATAATAACGACCATACATAATGGCAGTTTGTCTTTTCCAGCTTTTATTAATCACTGTAAATATTTCATAACCCCATAAATTCCGGCTTCATACAGCGTATTGTTCCACCTGAGGTTTATTCCGGCGGTAATCAATACCTTAGCACTGCGATGACAATTTTCTCTGTAAACCTCATCCCTGTTTCCTTATTAGGCATCTGAGCGTTTAAGTTTACAATGTCAACACATTAAATGTCACAAAAATTACAGAAAAATCGTGTGCATTGTAATTCGTGATAATTGTCTAAATTTATTGAATTCCATTATCACGATGCAGCTGGATTATATTTGTGACAGTGTGCTGAAGCGTGGTCATGTTATTATATTACATTGCGGCAGGGAACTTGACATTTTTTTTAAATTTTCACGAACTGGATTTCTTACACCTACAGGTGTCCAGTGTCACAGGGCCTGGACATTTCAAAATCCATCCAATACATCACATGAACAAGTCCGTGAAATTAATACCCCACAAACCCCCACTTTATATAGAGAAAACTGGGGTTTATGGGGGTATGCACTACTTTTCTCATCTCTGCTCCAAGACATAGGTTGTGGGTACTCATTAGAACCGCCTCGGTGAGGCAGTTCTAATGAGCACCCACAACCTATGTTTGCCGTATAGACAAGAAAAATATCACAGATTTTTGCCAGAAAAGTAGCCATTTTGGAGATGTGAAAAATGCACTATGTTGCAGGGTTATGTTATCGTAATGTTGAAGCTGCAACAAAAAATTGTCAAGTTTCAATCCAATGTGACATATACACCAAACTGTGTATGTTTTCAAAACACAGAATCTAATCCAATCCAATTCCAGGGAAGCTTGTGGGAAAAATCCTATACTCGTAGCTTACAAATATAGTATGTGCAGAGAGCGTCTACCATTCAGGGACAATAATAGAAGACAGTGCCTGACATAAAGCATATTTAACTGAATAGTGACAATGCAAACTAGACCAGATCGTGCATCTGCATAGTCTGATCATTTTTTTTTTTATCATCGGTAAATTCAAAATTTCAATGCTTTAAATCACATACAATAAACAACAATGACCGTACGACAATGTGAGGGCACAGATTGGCCTGGGTATTTAATGACTGCTAAGAATCGGTGACGTTACCGTCAGTCCTGGCTTGTCAAACTATTGAATTCCGAGACTCCCTTTGGGAACTGACGACACCATACAATAGACATACATGGAATTATTTCGCAACAATATGAAATTAACCACACATTAAATTAATCAGAGAATAATGAAACATCTTTTATCAGTGTTATTTGATTCTTCTGGCATACCGTAAAAATTCCTAAATATTCGGACACCTTGAGGACTTGCAGTAATTCTCCTAAAATTGTTAACAAGTTTGTTTCTCAATCCAGCAAGGAGTCCGAAAGGCGCAGACCAAATGGTTAACAGTGTAGACCCTGATCAGACTGCTCCTTGAGGAGCAGTCTGATCTGGGTCTGCACTGTTTGCTCAGGCCTATCTGTACCAATACTGGGATCATTACCTGAGCAAACAATGTAGACCCTGATCCTCCAGGAGCAGTCTGATCTTGGTCTGCACTGTTTGCTATCTGTCCCAATACTTAGGATCATTACGGTATTACTGAATTGATTTTAACCCTTAATCAAACGCTAAGCATAAAGCATACGGCAATATCCCTTTTTTCAGCAAAAATTAGGCTTGACACTATATGTGACTTGTCTGTTTGGCAGACAATTCACATGAAATGTCAAGCCTATACTTCCTGATTTTTTTTCTTCTGAAGTTTTTATAGTATTTTTCAACAAAAATAAGACTTGATATTATATGTTGTAAAGTGTCAAGTCACATCACGTCAAGCTTTATATTTGCTGAAAAATACTGAAAAACAAGAAAAGTGTTCAAAGGACAGGTACCCTCACCTGGTAGCCGATTAATCCAACGCAAACTGGTGACGCCATTTCGGATGCTGACACGACAAGGATGGAAACAGACAGACAGGGGTCTTGCCCCTATCTCCCATTCTTTGAATGGTGGGGTATAAAACAAAAAAATAGATTGCCGTTCCACTCTAGTATTTTCTGGAGCACTTCAAACTGATTTTTACATGTCACAACATACAAACCTCACTGGAAATGAAAACACCTGGCAATTTTTCTGCTGTTGTTAACAAGGGACACAACTTTCAGAACTTCATTTTTGCTATTAATGAGCAGAATACCTGTAGCAAGTGTGTGTACAGTGTATGGGAGGAAGGGGTAGGGGCATAAAATTTAGGTAGCTCGAACTCCTGAGAAAATCAACCTGGATGGCTAGAAATTTATCTAAGGTGATCGAACGCCTGTTTCCATCAATAAATGTCTACCAAAGCAGCTACTTATTGCATATCCCACGGATGGCAAAATTATAAAGCAACTCTACTCATCCGGGAGGTGATAAGAATAAACCACTGGAAGAAAACATTCCAATTTTCAGTAATTAAGGGTCAAATGCCGACACAAGCCCAGACACTGTCAAGCCAAAAGCAATTTCGGGAGACATTCAGTCCAATATAAGAAAGAAGATATATGACTGGTGTTGCCAGGAAAACCTATTTATAACATGTGGACTGAAGGTTGAGATTAGCCTGTGCGAATGCCCGGACTGATCTCAGTCTTTGCAGTCCGCGAGGCTTCCACTGAACCTAATTTTGCCAATGTCTTTTTTCACACCGATGAATTCTCTGGTTAGTGAACCCGAGACAGAATTTTTTTCGGAACGTGCCTCTTATAGGCATTGGTATTCATTAGAAGAAAAATATGGGCAACAGCCAGGCAAATATTTCTTAATGATTTATTTCTCGCATGCCACACCATTTTATCCCTCTGATTCTCATTTGGGTTTCACTTGCCTTTTAACCTTTGCCCTGCTGAATATTTTAGACTGCCACACCCACTACCGATTATCAGCCAATCAGATTCCTTGATGCAAATTATTGCAAATAAATTCACAATCTGAATGAAAACAATGTAGATCCTGATCAGATGGCTTCTTTAGAAGTCATCTTTTCTGGATCTACATTGTTTGAAAGGTAAGGCATATCCGCGCTCAGCAGAACAAGGGTTAAGGTGCCAATCACAACAATTGTTGTCTGCTTTATTGTCTGCTGTCATTTTAAAAGTCAATTGTTACAAACAGTCTGGCTCCAGATCAGACTGCTGCTAGAGGAGGTACGGCCTCCACCCATCGGGGCTTGAAGAAATAGATGGGCTCCATGATGCTTCCATGCAGAGCTGAAACCGACCACATACGAGTACTGGTCAACCGCTTAGAGGATCTAAGCCTGCCCAGGCAAAGCGGTGCAAATCGGAGTGCCCATGCTTATAAACCCTATTGGTTTCATTGGGAGACAGAGCTTGAGATGTCATTTTATCTCAATGTCAGGTAAAAGTCCCACAAAATTGGAAGCAACCTATACAGTGTTGACTGGGACGTTAAACCTCAATCAAACAAACAAAACAAATCGTAGAGGAGGTCTGATCTGGGTCAACTCTGTTAAACTGTTAAGTGAAAATAAGTTTGCAAGCAGATGCAGCAGACAACATAAACAGATGACATTTTCAGATGCACTTTTTCTTTGTGAGGTTTTCGTTTGTTTGTATTGGGGTTTCATGGCCCAGTCAACACTATTTAGGTCATTTTTGAGCTGGTCAGTTTACCTATGCACACTTTTCCAGGCAGGCTTATATGTAAGCTGTTAACCAGTATAGTCCCAAATCTTTCACCAGATACTGACAACTGCCCTTCTTAAATCAGCGGAATGGACAGAATAACGGTAGGAAAGATTTCATGATCAATCTTCACCAAAGAATGCTGCCAACCCCTGCAGCATTCAACCTGTGTCCTGAAGACCTGATCACCACTCAGAAGTGCATCAGACTGAGCTACTGAGCGGTCTTGAGGAGATAACCAAAGACTTTAACCATTGCATGTGGAAAACCCCTAAAGGGGTACCTTGGAAAACAGTGCGGGCCCAGATCAGAGGCCACAGAATGCCGCATCTGATCAGGGCCTCCACTATTTGCTAACAGAATTTTCCATCAAAATAGAATGAAAAGGAAAAAATAGGCCTGACACCCCTTATACGACATATGAACTTGTCCAACATATAACAAATGGAAAAGTCCACCAGTATACAATGGTTAAAGGAAGTCTAAAAGGCTGTAAGAATCTTGTTCCAACACTTGCATGCAAGAAAGCAATCAAACAATATGAGGAAAACATCCTTTTTCTGAATGAGCAATAAACCTTCACGTGCTAAACACAACTGGCAGAAGCTATTTTCAAAGTACCTTTTTTCTTATTTTTCTGAGAAAATAAGGCTTGACATTACATATGAATCTTCATCAGATGATTCACATGAAATCTCAAGCCTTTTTTCTCAGAAAAATAAGAGTAAATTGTCATCTGCTCCAGAATTTCCCATAGTGTATGATGCAATAAATCTCTTGATCTCTTCAGTGAGTCATGGTAGTGGCTCATGAATTCTCAGTCAATAAATGAGTGCAGCGCTCATGAAATGATTTTCAAGTCAAAAACAATCAATTAATACAGTTCTTGCAAGGATTATAAAAAAACAGAATCTTCTCCTCAGGTTTTTTTTTTTTTTTTTTTTTTTGCCCTCGTGCATTCCGCTCATCATAGTACGACAAATGAACCTTGGAGGTTCTTTTTTTTTTTTTTTCTCCCTTCTGCTGATTCAAGAAGGGCAGCTGTCAGTTTCTGGCGAAAGAATGTGCACTGCACTGGTCAACCGCTTTCATTAGACGCCTGCCCAGGAAAACTGTGGAAGACTCTATATGACCTAAATAGTGTTGACGGGCCATCAAACTCACAATGTAAGCCATCAACAATCTATGTCTGAAACGTTGACTACAGCAAAATTCCACTATTAAGACCACCTAAAATTAAGTCTAATTTTGCTCCAAAAAGATTATTTAAAAGTTGCAGTTAGCCTTTCTTCGTGTTTTCTGCACTCAATGTCCTCTTGTCAGGGACCACCTTTGGGACTGTTCAGTGGTCTTAACCCTTATCTTGCTGTTCACGACAACCCCTATCTTTGCAAACAGTGTAGATCCAGATCAGATGGCTTCTGAAGAAGCCATCTGATCAGGATCTACACTGTTTGGCATTCACTTTATTAATTTGAAGCAGTAAATTACATCAAGTAATTTGATTGGTTGATAGACAGAAATGGGTGTGGCTTAAATGAATATTCAGCAAGAGAAGGGTTAATATAGGAATTTTACTATTAGGCGAGGCACTTTAATTTTTATGGTCAAGATAATTCCTTGAGAAATTCTTTTAACACCAAAACACAGGGCTATGTTATATTAATTACCAAAAAAAAGTCCTCAAAAAATATCCGTGCCAGTTCTGAGAAAATTAGGATTTAATCCGCAGAAAAAAATTAAATAAGTAATGGTCCAATAATAGCACCATACACTGTTTTACCGGCTGTAAGGCTAGCTCTCCTCACGCGCAAACAAATGACGTCATTAAAAACAAAATATACGTCACAAATTGTTGATGTGCAGTCTGTAATTTATTATTAAAAAGAGAACGAAGAAGCTTTCTCTTGATTGAAAAATGGAAATATTTGCTCAAAATCGTTCGAGATATGGTACAGGAGGCTATGCATTTTCCCAAATCTATCCATCTATATGTGTTGGAATCCACAAAATCAAAAGGAAATCCAGTTGAAGGTTTGGCGGACACAAGCAGACGATGTAGACTCCCATTGCTTTCTATATTCATTTTTTTTTGTATAGATGCCATTTATATTTCCCTTGTATGCTATTGATATACAAGATCTATGTTCAAGTGGTGGGGGGGGGGGGGGGGGGGGGTCTCATGACAAAAATTTAGTGTATGGAAGCATATTTGTGCCATCAGAATCAAATCAATTAATATCATAAATATGTGTATACGGTGTATTCTGGTAACATTGCGCACATAAGATTTTGAAAGCTATGTGTGACTTTGTGGAAGCAACCATTCAAAAATCACAATCAGAACAATTGCAACACTGTCCTATCTACTTACTGCAATAGAAATTGGCCGCTGAATTTTAAACAGGCAGGAAAAATAATACTAAGAAAAGGGATACCCCCTTAAAATTGATTTACAAATTTTGTCTCCCAACATTGCTCACAATAACTGTTTTGAGCTGATTGAACATAAAGGTTGACTCAAACAACCTTAAAAGGGGCAAATTCCGGATGAGAAAAATATCTTTCAGCTAACTTTCCATGATGAATCCATATATGAAATTTCAAAACCCTAGCATACAAGCTTCTAAAGTTATGTTATGCATCACAATGCATACAATGTACCGAAAGTGACAAAGGGCCATTAGCCACAAAGTATTTTTCGGAATTTAGTCAAAAGTTAATCAGGACATCTACTCATCAGCACCAATCTTTTCACCAACTTACAAGGTTCTAGCTACAATAGATTTTGAGATATGTTGCTGACAAGATTTTATAAAAACAAAAATTCAAAGGGCAATAACTTTTGAAAGGGGCATAATCCGGATAAGAAAAAAATACGGGTTAGCTAAATTTCCATGAAGAATCCACATATGAAATTTCAAAACCCTAGCATGCACGGTTCTTGCGTTATGCTATGCATCAAAGGCGTAACGGAAGTTCTAATGGACCAACCAGAAGCAATATGCCCCTCCAAAAAAGCTGGGGTCATAAAAAAAAAACATTACGAAAACACACATATTGAAATCTATTGGAAGATTTGATCACCCAAAAAATTTCCAGAGAAAATTCTGATGTTTTTCTTATTCATCACGAAAACGAGACGTTGCTTCCAATTTTGTGGGACTTTTACCTGACATTGAGATGAAATGACATCTCAGTCCCTGCCGCCCAATGAATCCAAAAGAGTTTACATGCATGGACAGGCTGACTCGCAGCAACTTTTCTGGGCAGGTTTAGACATTCTCAGCGGTTTAACAGTACTCATGTGCGGTCGGTATCAGTTCTGTGCGGAAGCATCATGCAGCCCAATCTATTACTCCAAGCCCAGATCGGCCCCGCCCATAGGGGCTTGAAGAAATATATGGGCTGCATGATGCTTCCACGCAGAGCTGAATCCGGCCCGCACACTAGTACTGGTAAACCGCTTAGAGGATCTAAGCCTGTCCAGGAACCGCGGTGCGAGGCGGACCATCCATGCTTATAAACCCTATTGGTTTCATTGGGCGACAGGGCTTGAGATGTCATTTCATCTCAATGTCGGGTAAAATTCCCACAAAATTGGAAGCAACGTCTCCAAAATGACCTTTACAGTGTTGACGGGGACATGACCTTTACAGTGTTGACGGGGACGGATGTTCTCACAAATGGATAGTTATGTGGCTATTTTTGGCTACTTTTAGCCACAGAAAAGAAGTATTTTGCGGTGTCTAACGGAATAAATCCCATTGACTTACATTGATTCTGTCCATTTACATAGCCACCTAACTATACATTTGTTGGTGCGTTAAACCTCAAATCAACCAAACCAAGCCCAGATGGGTGGGGTCGAAAAACAAGCCTATATCATTTTGACCCCTCCAACCCCACTTTTATATTGTAAAACTGGTTTACAGGGATAAACATTAAATTTCTTATATCAGTGCAAAAACATAATTGTGGGTACTCGGCAGAACCGCCAAGTTCAGGGGATTCTTAGTCGACCTCTGCAATCTATGTTTTGAGCAGAAGTAAGAAAAACATCATTTTTTTAATCTTAAAATTCCATTTTGGGGCTGAAAAATTGACAATGTTTTTGTTAAGGCGTGTTTCGTAATGTCTACTCAAAAGCATAGATTGTGGGTACTCGATAGAAACCCCTTCCTCATCGAGTTTTAGTTTATACTAATTTATTTTTGTTCGATTGCGATGAAAGTCTCAAACTTAATCACTCAATCCGGATGTTTTCACGTGCGCGAGGAAGAGGCAGTTGACTTTTACACCACTGCTACCCATATACACCTGGGTGGGGTGGGGCAGTGGGGAGTTTTAGGGCGTATACATGTACATTATTTTTCTTATTTCTGCTCAAAGAAGCCTCCATGGTGTAGTGGTTAAGCTACTCACCTCATTAACCAGGAGTCGTGGGTTCGATCCAAAGGCTTCTCCAGACTCTCAGATGAGTCTTTAAACCGAGGTCCGGTCTCCGTATGCAGGGGTTTCATCAATAGACGGGTACTGGGGGTTTTCCCGTTTACTTAGACATTATTCCCCTGCTATGCTTCATAAATTTGGCTTTATTCAGATAACATTGAAAATCACAATCCTATCTTTCCTTGAAATCTGGATGCCAAAATGTTTTTGAAACCACTGCATATGACATTTGCTGTTGACGGGACGTAAACCTCAAACACACTCACTCACTTGTTTCTGCTCAAAACATAGATGAGGCGGTTCTATTGAGTATCAACAATCTCAGAAGCTATGTTTTTGAGCAGAAACATAATGTATAACCCCTAAACCTCAAGTGTTATATAAAAGTGGGTTAGTGGGGGTCAAAATTACATAGGCATGTTTTGTGATGTGCCACAGTTTGCTTTTGATTTTCCTTTTTTGATTTTGTTTTATGTGACATTGTTGATAAGATTTGGAAATCCTTATATGATGTCTGTGACTCTTTTTACACTTTATGGTAACTGACACATTTTAGTTCTACACAAATTAATGTGTGCTTAGCATAGACTCAAGCGTTTTGAAAAAGCTAATACTTGTTTTTCCATATATTTCACACAAAAATATATATAAAAAAAAAAAATTAAAAGAAAACTTTTATCTTCAGAATTTTTAGTATTTTTCCCCAAATAGAAATATTCATTTTGGATGATTTAATGAAGTCAAGTATTAATTGTTTAACGTACGCCAGTAATATTAATTTTGTCCTGGTTTTTGTGATTTTTCTTCATTTTTCGTAATTTTTCACCCCCAAAAAATACCCTTTCCCCTCGGATTTTTTTTGAGGACTTTTTTTCTATAAATCAGGACACCTTCCTGATACTAAAACTGCTGATAACATTTCTCAAGGAATTAGTTGTATGTCAAGGGTCATTTCGAGCTAAATGTACTGGCCTATATACTTGTAGCTGACAACTCCATCTTTTTGGGGTCTTTACTGCGCGAAATTGACAGTAGTTTCAGAGTGTGCATAATATTAACTATGCGCATCAGTTTGTCTGTCCATCCATCCAGCCACTATTTGGTAAGATGTGGTCCATAGTTGTCGGAAGTATGAAATTCTGGAAGCTGAGAGCACTGACACCCGAGACGGTCGAACGGAAACTTAAACCATTTGGTTCAAATCTTAAAATCATGTCTTTTAGGCTCTTATACTACCATAATGATCTTAAGTATTGGGGCAGATAGGCCTCAGCAAACAGTGCAGACCAAGATCAGACTGCTCCTGAAGGAGCAGTCTGATCAGGGTCTACACATTTTGCCATTCTATCTACAACTTTTGGACTCATTGCTGCACCTTTTATTGTGAAACAGAATTATTTGTTACAAATTTTGGAGAATTACAGCAAGTTTTGAAGGTGTTCGAAATTTTAGTTTATACTAATTTATTTTAGTTCGATTGTGATGAAAGCTTCAGGCATATTGAATCGCTCTCAAACACTTATTCCGGGTGTTTTCACCCACATGCGAGAGAGAGAGAGAGGTAGTGGCTACCCATTTACACCTGGGTGGAGTGGGTCTTGCCCAAGGACACACCTTCTGTACCGGTGGCCGGATTCGAATGCACAACCTCTCGATCATAAGTCGAACGTGTTAACCACTGCGCTATCATGGCTGAAATTTTAGGCATTTTATGGATATTCAAAATTAGATAATCAGAATACACCTAGTCCAGGTTTTACAGATAATCCTCTTTATATAGCACTCAACAGCGTGTTGGCCCCTACCCATCGGGGCTTGGAGAAATAGATTTGGCTGTACGATGCTTCCACGCAGAGCTGAAACTGACAGCACATGGGGCTTGAGTACTGGTAAACCATTTAGACAGACAAGCCTGCCCAGGCAAAGTGGTGCAAATCAGACCATCCAGTGCATATAAGCCCTAATGGTTTCATTGGGCAGCAGGGCTTGAAATGTCATTCCATCTCAATGACCGGTAAAAGTCCCACAAAACTGGAAGCAATGTCTCCAAAATGACTTAAAGTGTTGACGGGGACGTAAAAGCTCAATTCAAACAAACAAAAAACCAAATGGAATGAGGTCTCAAGCCCTGCCACCCAATGAAAGCTGATGTGTTTATATGCATGAACAGTCCAACTTGCATCACGTTGCCTGGGCAGGCTTAGACCTTCAAGGCAGTTTACCTGTACTCATGTGCAGTCCGAGTCAGCTCTGCATGGAAGCACCATGCAGCCAAATCTATTTCCCCTGGCCCTGATGGGCATGGGGATAGTCAATAATAATCACATGGACATTAGCAATGTATTCAGATTTATCAGGAAACATTGGGAGGGATATTCTGCAACCTGTTCCTCATTTTCTGTGGGAAACTGACTTGCTGGAAATAATTGCCAATAGCCTCATAAATATTCATCAAGTCCAATAATGGACTATTTATTTGTGCACATTAATACCGTAAATGCGCCTGTATGGTTGTATATTGGCAGAACTGTATGAAAGATGGATTAATCAGATTACAAGTAAAACTCTATCAGCGAACTCATTGATTTCTGTAATCTGCTTCCACTGACCAGTGTACGCTAATTACCGGATTTAATGTATGTATTCGGAAAGGCCTAAGCAAACAGTGTAGAACCAGATGAGATGCCGCATAACGCGGCATCTCATCAGGTTCTACACTGTTTGCCACTCATCCCGCTGTTCTTAGGCACAACATCAGGTAGTAAATTGTACTTATACAAATTTTAGAACAAGTATGGTTAAGATTTGCTGCCCAAATATTTCGGGTAAATATGGTCATGAGAATCGATACAACTGACCTTTTCTGCCATTTTAACTCTTATCCTGCTGAATATATTAAGCCACACCCATTATGAGCTATCAGCCAGTCTGATTACTAGATATATATTATATACATTCAGTCCGCAAACTGCATAAAAGCAGTGTAGATGCTGATCAGACGGCTTCATTAGAAGCCATCTGATCTGGACCTACACTCTTTGCAAAGGTTGGGGTTGTCGTGAACAGCAGGATAAGGGCCTTTCATCATTTCTTGTTTTCAGTATTCTCTCCAAGACATGATTTGGTTCTTTGGTTTGTTTTGGTTTTGTTAGGAATTAACAGCCCAGTTAACATTATTTAGGTCATGTTCAGCCAAAGTCAGCTTACTTAACAACACTTTTTCTGGGCATTGGCCCCAGCCCATCAGGGCTTGAAGAAATAGATGGGCTGCATGATGCTTCCACGCAGAGCTGAAACCGACCGCGCATGAGTACTGGTTAACCACTTACAGGATCTGAGACTGCCAAAGCAAAGTGGTGCAAATTGGTCCATCCATGCTTATAAACCCTATTGGTTTCATTGGGTGACAGGGCTTGAGATGTCATTTCATCTCAATGTCGGGTAAAAGTCCCACAAAATTGGAAGTAATGTCTCCTGTACTGGGTTGACGGGAACATTAAACCTCAAATCAAACAAAACAAAAAAACATTATTTAGGTCATGTTCAGCCAAAGTTAGCTGACTTAACAACACTTTTTCTGGGCAGGCATATACATAAGCAGTAAAACAGTACAATGCACCTTTTACCGCCAGAGATTGACAACTGCCCTTCTTGTATCAGCTGAAGCAAAATAATGACTAGAACATATTCATAATCAATCTCCATGAAAGTATGTGACTGGACCCTCCGAACCTCCTGAGGCACATCAAACTTAACTGCCGAGACCAGCTGAAAGACTAGGTTACTGATTCCACAGTTTACTGAGAAGGGAGATAAGTGATTTTAAAGAGTTGTCACCCCAAAGCTTTATTCAGTCTCCTAAAGGTACGGTAAAAATCCTAAAAATTCAAACATCCTTGCTGTAATGCTCCTAATATTTTAACAAATTCGTTTGGTGATCCAGCAAGGAGTCCAAAAGGTGGAGACGGAATGGCAAATGCTGTAGACCCTGATGAGACTGCTCCATCAGGAGCAGTTCAGCAGCAGTCTGATCTGGGTCTGCACTGTTTGCTTTGACCTTCCTGTTCCAATTCTTCGGATCATTTGATTCAAGATCAGTAACATTTTTAGTACCTGAAACCCCAAAACGGGTACCCTGGCAAACAGTGCAGGCCCAGATCAGACGCCGCAGAATGTGGCGTCTGATCAGGACCTACACTGTTTGCAAATAGTTCAGCCATTTTCCTAATCAATTTTGAAGAAAACACAACCTGAGATCCCTAAATTTTGAAATGGACTCCCAATATATATATATATACAAAAAGGGTTAATTTCAAAATTATTTTTGTATTACTCAACAATAGGGGTCTGCTCTAACAGGGGAGAACAGATCCTGATGCTTGTTTATCTGAGTTTTATGTGGCACCAACAACTAATGCGATCTTTATTTTAAGACTTACCCAGAAGTCTGCAGAAGCCAAAAATTGAACTCACAACCCCTGGTTTATGAGGCGAGTAGGCCAACTACTACAGCATGGAGAAGCTGGATCACCAGAAAAAAATTTTATGTATCAAGGGAGGTAACCACAAGACTCATGATGTCAATATTATATGCCAATTTTATCCCCTTGTCTTGGACATATTGTAGTAGCTGTTTCTTATTAGGCCTGACATTACATGATAAGGCGAGGTTGTTCGAAGGTTTGTCAATTTTTAGCTCCAGCACCAGCTTGTTGATCTGAGCAACTTTGGAGCATTCCAGTGAAATTATTTTAACCCATTTTGTACAGGAAACCCCAAAACGGGTACCCTGGCAAACAGTGCAGGCCAAGATCAGATGTCGCAGGACACGGGGTCTGATCAAGGCCCAAATTGTTTGCAAAAAGTTCAGCCATTTACCAGACAAATTTTGAAGAAAACACAACCTGACACCCTAAATTTCGAAATGGGCTCCTGCCATATATAAGGAGGAAGATTCCATTTGGTACGAAAAGGGATCCATAGACAGGGTACTTGTTAGAATCAACTCAATGAGCCGTTTCTTCTACAAGGTACCAACAATACATGTTTTTATGAAGAATAAGAAAAATTACCCTCTCATTACCATCAATAATCTGTACCACGAGCTATGAAAGGTATTAATATTTGATAAAATATTATTATCCTTACCTGAAACAGTTTTAACTCTGTGCGGTATATTTCTTCGACTACTTCCATTGAAAGCACACGTGACCGTCGCATTTGGAAACTCTTCAAAAAGTCACTATATTCTCACAATAAAAACACGCTTCCATTTTCCAGACTTCAGATTATCTTTAGCTTTGTCGTCCTCATCTTTCATTTACCTATTTATTCTTTTTAATCTCAGATAATATCATTTCTACATTTCTGGCTATTTTTGACCAATCAAATTTCTTGTCTCTGTCACTGCAGACAGACAGAACCATCACATTTTACTTGATTTTCCTTTTTTCTTTTCTTTTTTCCTTTTTGATTTAAACTAAAAAACCAGTTTGTGTCCTTTATTATTAAACGGTTGTTGCATTTTAGCACTGATAACATTTAACCCTTTAGTCACGAGAAAAACTACATCTGAAAATGCCGTCTGCTTAATTTTTTTGCAAACTTTTTAAAAATATTTTTGCATACAGGCAAACAGTGTGGGCCCAGATCAGACTGCTCCTGCAGGAGCAGTCTGATCTGGGTCCACACTGTTTGCAAAAAAATTACTTTTAGGGTAACACAGACGACAATTGTCGTGATTGCCATTTTATGGGTTAAATGATTAATTTGAGTCATTAGCTCTGCATACTCAAAGTTCTTCTTTACAACAAGTTCATTTTTCAAGTCTATCAAATTGGTAACTTGTCTTTAGGTTCATCTTGTGCAATGAAAACTTTGTTCGAAGCAGATTACTTAACAAATGAAGGTAATTTTTTTTAACATTCACGAACAACATTGGGTCACGAGCAAAGTACGAGAACCCTAGAGGGGTTCACTCTAACTTTGCTCTCGACATCATGTTGTTCATACTTCAGTGAATGTTACATAGATTGCCATAACTCTCATCATTTACCATCCATGATTTGACGAAATATTTTGTTTTTTGGGGGGATAAAACTGAACCCAGAATGCAACTGTACACAGTATTCCTACTGACAGCGGAATAGTGTCAATGTGTCCAAACATTTATCTATAAATGCACAGAAAATCGAGAATTCTTTAATATTTCAGTAAAATGAACACCATACTAAACCCCACTTTAGGGAAAACTGGCGTTTACTGTGGTACACATTATTTTTCTGATTTTTACTCCAAGACATACATAGTGGCTACTAGTTAGAACAGCCTCATGATAAGTATTGGGTACTCATTAGATCCGCCTCAATGAGGCGGTTCTAGTGTGCACCCAAAACCTATTTTTGGCGTATAAATAAGAAAAAATTCAAAATTTTTCATTGGACAAGTAGCTATTTTGGGGATATGAAAGAATGCACTATGTTGCATGGGTGTGTTGTGGTAATAGAAAAAAATCATCCTTTACAGAGACATGAAAGAAAGTCTTATCTCATATGGTGTAGCTTTACAGAAAATATGGTATCCATCACATTAAAAAGAAAAAAGGTGAATGTTCTAATATCATATATAACTATTTCCTGATAACAAAGAGAGTGTTTGTAAATGTTTATGTATCTAAATTCCATTGTTCTGTTTATTTTGCTTCATTCTGGCTTTACATCCTACTCAACACTACAGTAGTCATTTTAGTAACACTTAACTTAGCCACACCCATTTCTGACTTTCGACCAATCAATTTACTTGATGTAATTTATTAATTCAAATTCACAAACTTCACAACAAACAGTGTTGTTCCGGATCAGATGGCTTTTGAAGAAGCTATCTGAACTGGATCTACACTGTTTGCAAAGGTAAGGGCTGTTGTTTGCTTTAATTGAGGTTTAACGGCTCCGTGAATACTACCATAGTTACCCTAAATATTCAGACACCTCAACTCCTTACCATACTCGTTCTTTAATTTTACTCTTCAATGTTGTGTGTTAAGACAGCTGAATGAGTGGCAAAAAGTGTAGACCCTGATGAGACACAACATACTGCAGTGTCTCATCTGGGTTTACACCATTTGTTCAGGCTCATCTGTCTGAAAACATAGGGTGAATATGGTATTTTGGTCACTTTGAAGACACTGCTTTCAATTTTGTGGGACTTTTACCCGACACGGGATGAAAAGATATCATCTCAAGCTCCAACGCCCAAACAAGCCAAAAGGGTTTGTATGTAGGGACGGTCCGAATGCACCACTCTACCTGGGCAGGCTTTGACCATCTAAGCAGTTTTGGGTCAGCTTCAGCACTGCATGGAAGCATCATGCAGCCCAATCTATTTCTCAAAGCCCTAATGGGACTGGTCCACAGGGGCTGTCATGTTAAGCAGGTGAAGCTGTCCTGTGTGCAAAACATGTTTGGCCATGCCCACTGTACCTTAAGAAAAGGTTCCTGTCAGTTTATAATTATTTACACATATTGCCTGCCCAGACACACATCAATGTCGGGCCCCTGCCAATCAGGGCTTGGAGATATAGATTGTGCTGTGATGTTTTCACCGAGGGCTGAAACCGACAGCACATATGTACTGGTAATCAGCTTAGAAGGCCTAAGCCCACCCAGGCAAAGTGGTACCAGTGCGTCCATGCAAAGACACACACAAAACTGGAAGCAACATCTCCAAAATGACCTATATAGTGCTGAGGGGGACGTTAAACCTCAACTCAAACAAACAAGCACATCCATGTCCACAAGAAAAATGTTTTGCATCCAAATACCACTAATGGAGAAAAAGTCCTTTTTTAAACACTTCAAATATCCACTCACATGCTAGTAAATGCCGTCTGCTAGTAAATGCCCTCTCCTAATCAGGGCTTAAGATTTCTTGCAGAAGAACTTATTAGTCTTAACCCATTTTGTACCAGAAGCCCTAAAATGGGTACCCTGGCAAACAGTGCAGGCCCGGATCAGACCCGCAGAACGCGGCGTCTGATCAGGGCCTACACTGTTTGCAAAAAGTTCAGCCATTTTCCTGATCAATTTTGAAGAAAACACAACCTGAAACCACAAAAATTTGAAATGGCATACCTGCCAACTTTCACCCATTAGGAGTGAGTTTCACGATTTTTCCATGCATTTTGACCTCACGATAGTGTTGCCAAAATAAGGCAAAAATCACGATTTTTCCACCTCCTCACGCTTGGAATTTAATCAGCCATATTGTTTGTGGATGGTCATTTGGAATATCTTGGATTTCGTCACTATCTATTTTGGAGATGGAAAAACCCTGTATTGACTATTTTTAACCCAATGATAGATTACCAAGTACCGACAAACAAATGCAAGTTGCCAACAGTTTTCTATCTGTATGAGCATGAACAGGGATGCACTTTGCTGATCTTTTCATGTAAATATGTTTGAACAATTATCTTATCTCTCCCAGATGTAATGAAAGTAAATATTTACCTATGAATGAGCAATGTCACGTATTTTCGTGACTACGAAATTCGTAGTTTTTATCTCTCAAACTGAGAACTGTATTATTATTTGGTAATAAGTGTTCTAACACTTCAGAAACAATTGTTTTGCAAAATAATTAAAGGCTGTCATAGTCAGACATTAAGCACTCCTTGCAATTGCATGAACACTGTTTCTGAGTAAAAGAACCTAATTTCAGACAGATCATGTATTCAGACAATCTTTAGTTATTGCAAATACTGTTAATTATTGAAGCTTAAGTATTATACCAGTGATTTATTGGATTATACATAAAATGTAAATGTGCAATTTTTCTGATTTTACTAGTGGACTGGAATGTGTCTACTAGTTTTAAAAAAAATCTCCCCCATGGAAATTTTGGGGAAAATATTCACCGCGCTTTATTCCATCGAAAAATGCCGTGACACACAGAATCTCCCCCATGAAAAATTTGAAAAGTTGGCAGGTATGAAATGGACTCCTGCTATTTATAAGGAGGAAGATTCCATTTGGTACCAAAAGGGTTAATTCATATCAGACAATACAAATCACAAGAAAATGTTTCCAAGAAATAGCACTTTTTTTTCACAGCATACTTGAATATTCAGTTTCATCAGCATGATAGCTGTCATACATTTTGGTGCCAACATATTTTGAAGTGTTGAACCTAAGTCCCAATTGTTCATACCTGCCAACTTTGAGAAAATCCAAAGAGTGAGACTGCGCGCGGCAGACCCTTTTTCACCTTCTTTTTTAGTATTTGGCTCGCGGGGAATTTTCAGGAAAAATTTGAAAGAGTGAGATTTTTTTCCCTAACTGTATGGGGGTGGGGATGGGTGCTACCTTTTTCAAAGACCCACCGCCCATAAAAAAATAAATTGAACCCCACCACCAATAAATTTCAATTTTTAACCAGACCAAGCACCCATTAAAAAAAGGAAGTGCTAGCTCACCCACCTAGCATAAAACGTGCATTTTTAGCAGGGGTGAAATGTATGAAACTGTGTACTGTCCGAATATATGTGACTTGGGTCACTTTACAAGTCAGATACAATGATTCATTTTACCACAGAACTTCATCAAATCTTATTGAAAACTGAACATATTTATGCTAAAATAAATAACTGATCAATACTATGAGCGTTTTTGCTAATGTTTACGTTTTCATAGATTCATAAACAAAATGCAAGATAGACCATAGGTCGCCACACAACATTTTGGGTGCCTTGTAAAATGTCAAAAAAGAGAAAAAGATCGTTTTTATGGAAGATTATTAGTATGTAATGAAGAAATTAAATGGCCAAATATGATTTCTGTAATATTTTTGTAACGCAGGGATGCCTCGATATCTGATTATTCTGAGGACTAAACTTAGAAATTTACCGATAGATAGATTATAGACAAGATGGATAGTTTTGTTTATTTACCTGTCCAATAATAGATTTGCTAATAATAGTCCAAATATACCTGTGACCTGAGGTGATTTTCCAATACGCAGAGTTCCCACTCACGCAAAATCTTACGTGAATCACGCAAAGAAAATAAAAATCACGTGCGTTTTTTTTCCGTCGGGCGAGATTCCGCGCGTCCGAAATTGACTGGGGCGAACCGGCCGATTTTTTTCGAGCGTCCGAAATTGACGGGGGCGAATCGGCCGATTCGCTGAAACAGATTTGGGACAAGCCGCAGACTTGAATCCATCGCATAGTAGAGCTTCCGCGCATCCGAAATTTACTGGGGCGAACCGGCCGATTTTTTCCGAGCGTCCGAAATTGATGGGGGCGAATCGGCCGATTCGCTGAAATAGATCTTTGACAACCCGCAGACTTGAATCCGGCGCATAGAACTTCCGCGCATCCGAAATTGACTGGGGCGAATCGGCCGATTTTTTCCGAGAGTCCGAAATTGACGGGCGCGAATCAATGAAATGAAACCACCGCTACAGTTTTTTTCTGCACGCGATCGGTAAATGACGTCATAGGTCCCCAGCAACCCCACACGTGTCTATTGTTTTATCTTAATGGGGCGTATCTCTTTCATAAAAAAATGTTTCGAAACGGTCAAAAAAATCTCGATAGCAAAACGGTTGTGGAACACAGCGCTTTCTGTAAACTCCGTGTCAATAACCAACAACAGCATACAGATGTTTTAACACAAATTAAAGCGTTCAACTTTTCTCGCCAAGCGTCTGCTATTTGGCGCCAAAATATAATCATTCACGAGATGGTAGAATAGTCGTAGCAACTCGTCTTAGGAGCAATTAAATAATTTTCACATTGATTGCGGATTAAATTTTATGATCAGGGAATACACGCAAATAAGAGACATAACTTGACCATATTTTCACACCTTAACGACATGCACCGCAGGATGGCAATTATATGACAGGGATTAACAATAGTGTCATAATTGAACCGTTATCAATCATCAAACAGTGTAAATCCAAGTCAGATGTCTGCGGCGTCTTTCTGAGGTGTCTGATCTGGGACTGCACTGTTTGCCGATGTCCCAAAAAGGGCCGCGGGCATATGTGGGCAAAATTAGCGAATTTCTAAGCGTGAGATGCAATATAATTCGTGAGATTTGGGCCATTTTCAAAATACGATCGTGGGGGAGTGAGACACACAATAAATCGTGAGAGTCACGCTCAAATCGGGAGTGTTGGCAGGTATGATTGTTATATACTGTTCTGTCGGGTTTTCGTAAGGCTCATTTTTGCTTCAAGCTACTGAATGACATTTTAGACATTAAAGAAACCTTAGATGACCAACATCCTGCTGAGTCGAATATTGAGGTCACATGACAATATTATTGTCTGCCTGTCAAAGACGTAACTATGTGAATCGCATGTCTGACAGGTAAAATGTTGTCGCAACAAGCTGCCTGTCAGGATATCCCAAGATCAGTCAACTCAATAAAATTGACAAATGATGATGTTCTCACACTTCCAAATGATTTTCATGTTCAAAAATTCACATCCTTATCCAAACTATTATATTTTCATGTTCAAAAATTCAAAATCTCTAACCAAATGATTTTCAGATTAAAAATTTAAAATCTCTATCCAAACTATGTTCATGTTGAAAAGTTTAAATCGCTATCAAAAAAAATTTCATGTTCAAAAATTTAAATCTCTATCCAAATAATTTTCATGTTCAAATTTAAATCTGTATCCAAACTATTTTCATGCTAAAATATTTTTAAAATCTCTATCCAAACTATTTTCAAGTTCAAAAATTTAAATCTATATCCAATCATTTTCATGTTCAAGAATTTAAATCTCCATCCAAACTATTTTCATGCTCAAAAAATTTTAAAATCTCTATCCAAACTTTTTTCATGTTCAAAAATTTAAATCTATAGCCAATCATTTTCATGTTCAAAAATTTAAATCTCTATCCAAACTATTTTCATGCTCAAAAACTTTTAACTCTTATCATGCTGTTCACGACAACCACTATCTTTGGAAACAGTGTAGATCCAGATCAGATTGGCTTCTGAAGAAGCCATCTGATCAGGATCTACACTGTTTGACATTAAGTTTATGGCTCTGTAAGAATAAATTGATTCAAGTAATCTGATTGGTTCAAAGTCAGGTATGGGTGTGGTTAAACTGAATATTCAGCAAGAGACAGGTTAAAATCTCTATCCAAACTAATTTCATGTTCAAGAATTTACTATCCAAAAGTGTATTCATAACGCAAAGAAACAAAGCCATCTCAACCTTCCAAACAACAAATGTGGTTAAAGTTTCTTAACCTTTCAAGTGGTACAGATAATACATCACAACAGTCTATATTTTTTTCTTATTTTTCAGAGAAAAAAGGCAGGCCTTTTTATGTGAATCATCCACTAGCAGATGATACACATGTAATGTCAAGCCTTATTTCCCCTGAAAAAAAAGGGAAAAAAATCCTTTAAAAATGTTATGTGCTAGTATTGATCAGCACTTGATGGATTAATTTTGTTCTAACTGGCCATTAGGAATCTTACATTCTCGTAGCTCCAAAAAAGTTTCCAAAACATTGATTAGATGGCAAAAATATGGATAATGAAAACAAAAGCAAAACCCCCTCTTTTTATATATATATATTTTTCCCATTTCAGACAGAAACATCCCCGATTGGGACAATGGCAAACGGTTCAGGCACAGACCAGATGCCATATTATGCGGCATCTAATCAGGGCCTCCACTGTTTGCAAAAAGTTTAATCATTTTCTAAATAAATTCCTAAAAAAAAAGACAAAACAAAAAACCCTCAAGCCGACACCCTAAAGTTTTGAATGGACTCGTGTGGCAGATTCTATTTGGCTCAAAATGGGAGTATAGTTTTATTGCTCTGTTGGTGGTCTGAGGTCTATCAAAAAATACAAACACGTGGCTATTATGAAGCACACAAGCCTGCACTCTCCTTGTTTGTAACAAAGATAAAGAACTCCTCCTTGACTATTTTTCTGCAGGTTACCGTAAAAATACTAAAACAAGAGGCCCATGGGCCACTACGCTCACCAGAGGTCATGTGGTTTATACCATATACAGGCAAGGTGCCCATCTTGGTCATGTGACAACAATACCACGAATAATGTTTAATTGCCTCACCCCCAAAGAGGTTTTTCATGTAATTTGGTTTCAATCAGCACAGCTCTTTTACTGGAGAAGAAGATAAAAATACTGAATCTGAGCCATCCAAGACAAAGGTCAGTAATGACCTTGACCTTTGGAATTAATAAACTTCCATTCAGCTGATTGTAAATACCATTTTTCCATACAAATGTCTAAGTGACCAAATTTGACCTTTACGTAAAACAGTCAAGGTCAACCAAAGGTCATCATTTGAACAAATTTGGTAGGGCCAGAGTCCCTGATGCTGCATACCAAGTTTCAAGAGCATCAGCCATTCGGTTCTTGAGAAGAAGATTTTTTAAAGGTTTTTACCATATATGGGCATGGCGGCAATATTGGTCATGTGACCCAGTCATCACGAACAATCTTTCGTTCCCTCATTCCATAGTCTCCACATGTAATTTGTTTCAAATGGCCAAGTAGTTTAAGTGAAGAAGAAGATAAAAATACTGAATCTGAGCAGTCCTGGACAAAGGTTGGTAAATGACCTTGACCTTTGGAACTGATAAACTTCCATTCAGCTGATTGAAAATACCATTTCTGATGCCACTAGCTAATATACAATCAGAAAAATCCACTGTTTTGTCATTTTTCCCTACAAATGTCTAAATTTGACCTTGACGTAAAACAGGTCAAGGTCAACCAAAGGTCATCATTTGAACAAACTTGGTAGGGCCAGAGTCCCTGATGCTGCATACCAAGTTTCAAGATCATCGGGCTTTCGGTTCTTGAGAAGAAGATTTTTAAAGGTTTTTACCATATATGGGCATGGCGGCCATACTGGTCATGTGACCCAGTCCTCACGTACAAACTTTCGTTCACCCACTCCATAGAGGCTCCACATGTAATTTGATTTCAATTGGCCAAGTAGTTTAAGTGAAGAAGAAGATAAAAATACTGAATCTGAGGCGTCCTGGACAAAGGTCGGTAAATGACCTTGACCTCTGAAACTGATAAACTTCCATTCAGCTGACTGCAAATACCATTTCTGATGCCACTACTTAACATACAATCAGAAAAATCTACTGTTTGCCATTTTTCCATACAAATGTCTAAGTGACCAAATTTGACCTTGACGTAAAACAGGTCAAGGCCAATCAGAGGTCATCATTTGAACAAACTTGGTAGGACCTGAGTCCCCGATGCTGCATACCATGTTTCAAGATCATCGGCCGTTCGGTTCTTGAGAAGAAGATTTTTAAAGGTTTTTACCATATATGGGCATGGCGGCCATATTGGTCATGTGACCCAGTCCTCCCGAACAAACTTTCGTTCCCCCTTCCCATAGAGGCTCCACATGTAATTTGGTTTCAATTGGCCAAGTAGTTTCAGAGGAGATGTTGTTTGAAAATGTTGACGACGCAGATGCAGACACAGACGACGACGACGACGACGGACGACGACGACGGACCAATGCCTATACTATAAGCTCCCCCGGAGCCTTCGGCTCTGGTGAGCTAAAAATTGGACACCTTGAGGATTTGCTGTAATTCTCCTAAAATTTTAACAAATTTGTTTCATGACCAAGCAAGTCCAACAGGTGCAGACAGAATGGCAAACAGTGTAGACACTGATCAGACTGCTTTTTTTTTTTTCTTTTTTTTTGGGGGGGGGGGGGGGGGGGTCATTTTAGTATTTTTTTTTTCTCCCAAAAATCTGTTCATAAAAATGGTAATGTCTAAGCAGGCAGAGGGCGTCATGCCGATGTTGGGCAGTGGCTGTCCTACAGGTTTACCTTTTGTTTAACTTTTTTGAAAAACCTCTATAAAGACTATTTTTGGTATTTTTCTTCTATAATGACTTATCAAGTTAGATGGGAGACATTCTGTATTTACAGCACTCGACCCCCACCCATCGGGGCTTGGAGAAATAGATTGGGCTGCACGATGCTTCCAGGCAGAGCTGAAACCAACCCCACATGATTACTGGTAGACTGGCTCCAGTCATTTTTGTTTTATATCTATTTTGCTCTTTCATCCCCTTCCATCCAACTTCAACTTACCTATTGCTAACAAATTTCTTTCTAGCCAAGGGACTGAATTAAGAAAATTTCTATAAGATATGCAAGGTTGGTGTCCCTTCCAAAAAGAGACAGAAGAAATAAAAGAAAGGGTCTGGGGCCAGACTAGATTACTGGTAAACTGCTTAGGAGGTCTAAGCCTGCCCACATAAAGTGTTGCGAGTTGGACCGTCCATGCATATAAACCCTTATTGGTTTCAGTGGACTCTCAATGTCGGGTAAAAATCCCAAGAAATTGGAAGCAATGTCTCCAAAATGACCTAAATAGTGTTGACGGGGACATTAACCCTTATCTTGCTGTTCACGACAACCCCCATCTTTGGAAACAGTGTAGATTCAGATCAGATGGCTTCTGAAGAAGCCATCTGATCAGGATCTACACTGTTTGACATTCAGTTTATGAATTTGTAGGAATAAATTACATCAAGTAATCTGATTGGTTGATAGACAGAAATGGGTGTGGCTAAAATGAATATTCAGCAAGAGAAGGGTTAAACCTCATATCAAACAAACAAATATTTACAGCACTTCAGAAAACACATTTTAACTGGTTGCCACTCATCTGAGTGCTGCCTGTAATGTTACCCTCCAATTCATCTGAACTTCTGCCCACCACTTTGGAACAGCTGTAATAAATGATATCAGATGCCAGCATCAAAGTGAATGAAACAGGCTGAGTTTCAATCAAATTTGAAAGTACAATGCCCCCAGGTGAAAGTATCACTAATATTGGATTAATCACCTCATAAGATTTGGATTTCCATGGCAAAAGGTATCTGCAACCTTTCAGCTGGCAACAGCCCTGATTGTCTGGTGGTCCAACCCAAAGACAGAGCCCCCTTTAAAAGGCCAGAAGGGCAAAGCCCCACTGCCAACAATAGATTAAGAGGATATAGTAGGGGTGAAAATGAATGTACACTGTATTCCTCTTCTCATTGCCTGGCATTTTATTTGTGTTTGCCCTTGTTGTGGGGTGTGTGTGTGTGTGTGTGTGTGTGTGTGGGGGGGGGGGGGGGGTGGATGATGATGGATATTTTGTGATTTTTGTCATAATCAGAGGATATTTTTTGTCAATTATCCATAAAAATCTATGCTGTGATTTTCATTAGAACTGCCTCACCTAGATGGTTCTAATGAATACCCACAACATAGGTTTATATGGAGAAATAAGGTAAATTAACACCACCGAATTCTGCTGCTCTGAATGTATGGGAGAGTCCCTTCCATTATCAGCATTCAGTCTGAAATGCTTCTGTACGAGTATGAAGTTCAAATCCAGCTTTGATACAAAACATTTTGTGGATACCTGAAAAATCTGAAAAACTCGGTCACCTTAATTGCTGTAATTCTCCTAAAATTTTAAGAGTTTTGTTTCACGATCGAGTAAGGAGTCCAAAAGGTGCAGACGAAAAGGCAAACTGTGTAGCTCCTGATCAGACTTCACTCTAGCAGGCTGGTTCATGTCCTACCTTGTCACAAATGCCAAAGATATGTTTTCTCAAGACTAGCGGTCACATGCTGTCTTCAACTTTTCTCCCCGTAACTGTCCCTATAACTGTCCAGTTCAACGAACTGCAAAGTATTCCACTTTATGTATGAGTTTTTCCATAAATCCCACTTCATCTCAGTGTCATTTGTCAACCCCTACTTTTGCAAACAGTGTAGATCCAGATCAGATGGCTTCTGAAGAAGCCATCTGATCAGGATCTTCACTGTTTGGCATTCAGTTTGTGAACTGAATGAAGACAATATACAATATATCAAGTAATTTGATTGGTTTAATTATCAGAATGGGCGTGGCAAAATTAATTTATTCAAGAGGTGGTTAGTTAATCAACTCTTGTGCTGCTGAGCCCGGATATGTCTTAACTTTGAAACAATGAAGATCCAGATCAGATGGCTTCTGAAGAAGCCATCTGATCAGGATCTTCATTGTTTGTCATTCAGTTTATGAATTTGACACAATAATTTGTATCAAGTAATCCGATTGGCTGATAATCAGAAGTGGGTGTGGCATATATAAATATTCAGCAGGACAAGGGTTAATACCCATCATTATGACCAAAATGAGAGCTTCCTAAAAATAATACTGTTTAGTGTTTCATATAAAATTGAGGAAAAAAGGGGCAAGATGCTGCTAACAAAGAAGTTACAACAACAATCAAACTGTGCAAATTATAATATCAACCCATAAAATGCCAATCACGACAACTGTCATCTGCTTTGTCGTCTGCCGGTTATTTTAAAATTCATTTTTGCAAACAGTGTGGACCCATCTCAGACTGCTCCTGAAGGCCCACACTGTTTGCCTGAATGCAAAAATATTTTTAAAAACGTTTGCAAAAGGATTCAGCAGACGACATGAGCAGACGTCATTTTCAGGTGTAGATTTTCTTGGCGTTTTAAGGGTTAATAAGGTCACAATTCCGTAACTTCAGCACAGTTCCGTGTAAATTCAGAACAAGTTGTATCAGCTAACTTTTAATCTGCCGCATTTACAAAGTTTATTTTAATTATAAAGTCCATTCAATTTTGTCGAGATCACCCCATAAATAAAATATTGCAAAACAGAAGGAGCGGTTACTTTGTTGCAACAAAGTTTAACCCTTAACCCTTATCTTGCTGTTCATGACAACCCCTATCTTTACAAACAGTGTAGATCCAGATCAGATGGCTTCTGGCTTCTGAAGAAGCCATCTGATCAGGATCTATACTGTTTGGCATTCAATTTATGAATTTGTAGCAATAAATTACATCAAGTAATTTGATTGGTTGATAGACATAAATGGGCGTGGCTTAAATGAATATTCAGCAAGATAAGGGTTAAGATGCCGAGAAAAACTACATCTGAAAATGTTGCCTGCTTTTGCTTCTGTAGCTACTTTATATCCAAAATTTCCTTGAATGGAACAATGTTATTTTTTTTTTTTGGTGGGGGGGGGGGGGTTTGGTTTTATGGCCCTTTTAAGATTATTTCATTTATGTTGAACCAATCATCAATCAGAGGTGGGTGGGAACCATAGTACCCGGAGAAAAAAACATCCATTGCAGAACTTGGGAGTTTCACATGTCGCCTCAGCAAGACTCGAATGCCTTCATTGTCATATAGAAAGTAAACGAAGGCCTTCAGATTTGCTTTTAACCCTAATTCTTTTGAAACCTGAATGCAAATCAACAAGTTAATAGAGGATTTCAATGAAGACTTCAGAACTCAGATCATGAAGTAAATACAGGATTGCAATGAAACACTACACAAGAAAGTCTTCAAATAAGAAACTAAACAATTTAAGAAGAACTTTGAAACACAAAGTCTTCATGAAAGGCTTCTCTTCTTTTCATCTGTAGATGGCTATCATCAAAGGATTCCACTGTTTGAGGCATTACAATAATACATCCCTGCATAGCACAATTTTTTTTTTTCAAATCTCCAATACAGTTATCTTTCTGATAAAAATTTGTGATATCTTTTTCTTATTCTGTTTTTTACACACAAACATAGATTGTGGGTGCTTGTTAGAGGCGGTTCTAACGAATACCCACAATCAATGTTTTTGAGCAAATATGAGGAAACTGATGAATGCCCCCGAAACCCAAGTTTTCTCTACATGAAGTGGGGTTTAGAGAGGTGTCAATAACACGGAACTGTTAAAATTGGGAGTCTCTTGGTAAAATATTTTTGACTTTTTTTATTTTATTTTATAAGGGTCTACTCTTGAAGGAAAGAATTTGCTCTGCAAGAGCAAATTCTTTCCATTAAGAGTAGTAGCCCCCGCCCATAGGGGCTTGAAGAAATATATGGGCTGCATGATGCTTCCACGCAGAGCTGAATCCGGCCCGCACACTAGTACTGGTAAACCGCTTAGAGGATCTAAGCCTGTCCAGGAGCGGCGGTGCGAGGCGGACCGTCCATGCTAATAAACCCTATTGGTTTCATTGGGCGACAGGGCTTGAGATGTCATTTCATCTCATTGTCGGGTAAAAGTCCCACAAAATTGGAAGCAACGTCTCCAAAATGACCTTTATAGTGTTGACGGGGACGTTAAACCTCAAATCAAACAAAAATCAAACAAACCATTAAGAGTAGATCCCTTTCTCAAAGGGGGTCCTTTCCAAACCAAAAGTGAAGACAACTAGAAATGTGTCCAGGAGACACAGATGCCCCCACCTGGTAGTGCAAATAAGAAAACTTAAAGCCACCTCATACACAGATGTAGATGCAAATGTGGATGGAGATGGACAGGCCGATGGACATGGGTAACACTGTATGCTCTTTTCACCATTCTCCAAATGGTGGAGTGGGGGGTGGGGTCACAAAAAAGTATGCGTTCAGCTTAATATTGCATCTCTTGAGCCAGCCTAGCCATTCTGAATAATCCTATACCATGCATGCATTTTGCTTTTAACCCTTGTTCTGTTGAATAAATTAATTTTGCCGCACAATATTTTGTTTATCAACCAATCACATTACTTGGAAGCCATCTGATCTGGATCTTCACTGTTTGTAAAGATAGATCATGTCCCGCTTCAGCAGGACAAGAGTTAAATGGGGGATTACTCTCATCATTTTTTAAGGAAGACAACTTTTCCAGTACCCTGTTTGCTTTCCTGTTAAGTGAACCACTTTTTACCCCTTCTAAAAAGGGGTCTCTCTACTCTTAATTAGAAGTCTCCGTGGTATAGCGGTTATGCTGCTCACCTTGTAAACCAGTGATCACAGGATCGATCCCCAGCTTCTCCAGTCTTTCAGATGGATCTTTAAAACCGAGGTCCAGTCTCCATATGACCTAAGCTGTTGGTGTGACGTAAAACTCAAACACTCACTCACTCTACTCTTAATTACAAGATTCCTTCCATTAAGAGAAGATTGTTTTGTTGTTGTTTTTTCTTCAGACTTGAAGATGCCCCCTCCTCTCCACCCACCCCAACAGCACACCCCACTCCAAATCCCAACTCGCCACTGAATGTATCTATTCACTTTACCATCAACTGTTATCTTATTAAACCTAAGTCAAATAAAGTGTAGTCAAAAAAAAAAAGAAAAAAGAAATTTTAACCCTTGTCCTGCTGAGCCCGGATATGCCTTATCTTTGAAACAATGTAGATCCAGATCAGATGGCTTCTGAAGAAGCCATCTGATCAGGATCTTCATTGTTTGCCATCCAGTTTATGGATTTGTTGCAACAATTTGCATCAAGTAATTTGATTGGCTGATAATTAGTAGTAGGTGTGAAATATTTAAATATTCAGCAGAATAAGGGTTACGATGTGATGGTTCCTTTTTACATCTACTTTAACCTTGTCATATCTATTAATAGCACTTCCACAAATCCATCCATATCCATTTTATATTTTTCCTCATTATTTAACTTTGCACATTAGAATGTTCTTCAGTACCTGATTATGCCCTGATAAGAATGTTCTGCGAAGTAATCCCATTTTTTTATATGCACACCAACCCATTTTATACAGGATACAGGACACTGGCAAACAGTGCAAGGCCATATCAGATGCTGCACTAATCAGACGCCACACAGCATGGCGTCTGTTATGGCCTTCACTTTTCAGGTAAAAATTTCAGCCGTTGTCAAATAAATTTCTAAAATTAATCCGTTAGATGCCGAGAAAAACTATATCAGTTCTGAAAATGTTGTCTGCTCATATTTTTTCTTTTTTTTTGCAAACTTTGCATACTGGCAAACAGAGTGGACCCAAATCAGTCTGATTTGGGTCCACACTGTTTGCAAAAAAGACTTTAAAAGTAACCAGCAGACGTCAAAGCAGACGACAATTGTCATGATAGGCATTTGATGGGTTAACTCAACTAAACAACCCTTTATTTCAAAATGGACTCCAGTAAAACATGTATATATAAAGCAAAATCCATTAATGAAGCACTTCAGATCCAGAATGTCTCAGAAACAGGTTTCAAACTCCCAAACTGTAAGTTCCACATATTTTGTTACCATTTCAGTAAATCAAGTTTAATATACTTTCCTATATTCCTGAATGATAAGTATTATAGTAATTTTGATTCACCCTTCGACTGCTAATCACGACTAGCAGACGGCATTTTCAAAGTGTTTTATTTTTTCTTTCTTATTTTTTTTTTTCAGAAGTAAGGCATGACATTACATGTGAATCGTCTGCACATGTAATGTCATGCCTTATTATCAATGAAAAATGTTTTAAAAAATTCAGAGTGTCGTCTGCTCTACGATTTTACAGTAGCAGTTAAAGGGTTCACTGTCAGATAAATATTTATGTGTGTGAACCAGTCCACAGGAAAATTTACTTTTACACCCATGATGTGAGACAAATTCAAGAGGACTGCTAATCCAATCAGTCTGATCAGAAGCTACATTGCACACAATACCATGTCATTGCTGACCGTTGTAAGCAAAGCTAGAATGTGGGCCGGTCAAAAAAGTCTTGGATTGCGGCAGGTAAGGATTAAGATTTTCTCACCCTGCCATGCGATATATTTACATCTAACCCCCTCCTGCAGTTGTGTATGAATGTTAATGAGGCAGAAAGATACAGGTTCATCTTATCTCTTCTTCTTACAGGTTTATATACAGGTGAGAACTTTCTGTTATTACTATTATTATGATTACCACTATTAACCCATTTCTGACAGGAAACCTCAAAACGGGGCATGGCTGACAGTGTGTTTGAATGTGTTGAGCTTTAACATCACTGTCAACACTTTTAAGGTCATTTTTGAGACATTGCTTCTGATTTTGTGGGACTTTTAACCCACATTGTGATGAAATGACATCTCAAGCCTTACTGCCTAAAGAAACCACTAGGGTTAAAGGGGTGGTCTTTCCTGGGCAGGCTTAGACCTAAGTGTTTTACCAGTACTCAAGTTTGGTCGCCTGAGCAGTTTACCAGTACTCAAGTTTGGTCTGTTTCAGCTCTGCATAGCCCGATCTATTTCTGCAAGCCCGCATGTGTGTGTGTGGAGGGGGAAGGTTGCCACAGGTCCAGATCAGGACTGTAAATCCCACTAAGCTTTTAGAGAGTTAGAATCGAAATAGATCAGCTCTTGATTTGCTGGGTTATGTGCTGAGGCTTGACCTACTTTACAACTGACCTCCAAACTGTGATTTATTAAACTTTTCAGAATATTACTTTTCAAATCACACATTTATTTTTTCGACTAAGCCTTTGACCGTTCATGCACAGGTGTCAACTTATGATATAAATTTCATATAAATTTTATAAAGTAGATTATGAGATGTGGCAACCCATCTGAACCATAAAAAAAAAAATTCTGACTGAGTATTCGGTGTAACCTCATCGTGCCGAACAAGCATATGCTCTATGTTTGCAAACAGTATAGATGCAGATCTCTGATCAGTATCAATACTGTTTGCCAGTACAATTTGTAGGAATAAAATACATCAAATAATCTAATAGGCTGAAATCATAAATGAATTTATTGGGCAGGACAAGGGTTAAATCATGAAGGCACCCCTTATTCTCCTGAATACATCACAATAACTTTTGTTTTCATTTTATTGGAGGTTTAACATCCCTGCCAACACTGTTTATGTCATTTTGGAGACTTTGCTTCTAATTTTGTGAGACTTTTACCCAACATTGAGATGAAATGACATCTCAATCCCTGCCGCCTAATGAAACAAATAGGATTCATATGCATGGACGGGCCAACTCGCACCACTTTGCCTGGGCAGGCTTAGACCTTCTAAGCGGTTTACCAGTACTCATGTGCGTGAACGCATCATGCAGCTCAATCTATTTCTCCAAGCCCTGATGGGCGGGGGCAAACTGAATTTAACTAGCCTTGTCCATTTCTGACTTTCAGCCAACCAGATTACATGATATAATGTTTTCATTCAAACTCACAAAGTGAATGACAGTGTATATCCTGATTAGATGGCTCCCTCACGAAGCCATCTGATCAGGATCCATACTGTTTGTAAAGGTAGGGGTTGTCATGAACAGCAGGATAAGGATTAACATCCACCCATCTGCCATCATATAACAAAGACTTAAAATGAAATATTGCAGGTACAACAGACCTTCAATCTGTTTGTTTGTTTGTATTGGAGTTTAACAGCCCAGTCAACACTATTTTAGGTCATTTTTTAGCCAGTCAGTTTACCTATCTACACTTTTCCATAGCAGGCTTATATGTAAGCAGTTAACCAGTACAGTGCACATTCTTCCACCAGAAACTGACAACTGCCCTTCTTGAATCAGCGACCCTTGCAGGTATCGAATGCCCATCCTCCTGATCACCAGTCAGACGCGCATCTGACTGAGCTACCGAGGCCAGCCCTTTCTACCCTGTAGACTGGTAACCCATACTTTCGCAAACAGCGTAAATCCAAATGAGATGGTCATCTCATTTTACCATAATATTAATGATATTGGCTAAAACACCTCTTTATAACAATGGATGTGTCCACTTCAGAAACTCCTGGGTGATGGGGTTAACTTGTCTGCCAATCAACAGTATGGTACAATGAGCAAGGTATCTCCCATCCCCTTTTCTGTGACCCCACCTTCAACCTCCCTCCTCCTGCTACGACACAGTTTTTTTTTTATTTATTTATTTAACACTTATCCTGCTGTTCACAACAACCCCTACCTTTGAAAAGAGTGTAGATCCTGATCACTGTTTTTGTCATTCAGTGTGCGAGTCTGAAGGAAAACATTATATCATGTAATCTGATTGGCTGATAGACAGAAATGGGTGTGGCAAATTAAATTATTCAGCAGGATAAGGGTTAACGATATGACACGTTAACAAGTCTATGTGTAAACGCTACTTTACGTAGAAAAAATTGGGCTTTAAAAGGGTATACATTGTTATCTTTATTATTGATCAATAGCACAGACTGTTGGAACTTGTTAGAACAGCCTCAACAAGTCAGTTCTAACGAAGCATCCACAATGTTTATTTGAAGCTGAAATCTTTGACTTCTGCTGGTTACTTTAAAAGTCATTTTTGCAAACAGTGTGGATCCTGTAGGACCAGTCTGATCTGGGTCCACACTGTTTGCCTGTACCCAAAGGTATTTTAAAAAAAGTTTGCCAAAAACATTTAGCAGAAAACACAAGCAGAGGACATTTTCAGATGTAGTTTTTCTCTGGTTCTTTAGTGTTAATAAGACTAGAGTTTCTGAAATCAATAAAGTAGAAATTTAATCCACCAGCAAAAATTCTCTGCGGGTTTGCCCTTCTCAACCCCATGTAATTTGGTTTTAATCGGTAATATTTTTTATCGCATATTCAAAACAGGTTGAGTGCAGATAAGCTGAATTTCAAACTTCAGTGCATTTTTCACTATAATTTTTCTTTTTTATTACTATCACAACCGTAACCACTTTACCTAAATTCTTTAACTTATCCTTTAACCCCACTACAATGAACCTATTTGCCTTATTTTACCACACATGCTCCTATAAGCGCTTACCCAAGCTATATTTAGAAAGTAAATGCACAAGCACACACTTTACCGTAACCTCCCCATGGTTTCATTTAGAGTTTTGGTGCATTTTTGACCCAGACAATCATAT
The DNA here is from genome assembly GCA_963580285.1 of Lucinisca nassula. Taxonomy (NCBI): domain Eukaryota; kingdom Metazoa; phylum Mollusca; class Bivalvia; order Lucinida; family Lucinidae; genus Lucinisca; species Lucinisca nassula. Next base: position 112,717,593 of record OY757013.1, on the reverse strand, counting down.
GGCTAACATATGTATATGTTGTGAATCGCTCTGCTAAAATTCAACTCAATCTGCAATATGTCCTAGCTATTTCTTTTTTAACAACGAGTATGCATTTCTACAGTCATTCTCTCCCTTCTGCTGATTCAAGAAGGGCAGTTGTCAGTTTCTGGTGTAAGAATGTGCATTGTATTGGTTAACCACTTACGTTTAAGCCTGCCCAGAAAAATTGTGGATAGGTAAATTGACCGTCTCACAAATGACCTAAAATAGTGTTGACTGGGCCGTTAAACTCCAAAACAAACCAACAAATGATTATGTGCTTATAAGGTATATATTTTCACTACGATTTTTTTATACAATTTTGAAACAAGAGGCTCAATGAGCCTAAACCGCTCACTTGAGGAACTTAAGTTTTAACAATTCACAGACTTGACTACTAAATCTGCTAATAGAATCCAGCCCATTGACCCTTACAGGATATAAGTCATGATTATTGCATTGCATTCCAAGTTTGAGTCTTCTAGCTTCTATAGTTCCTGAGAAATCTTTGACGAAAATTTAACATTGGTCAAAATGGAGAGAAAGAAGAATGAAAGAACAGATGAACAAATAAGCTGAGAAAGCCCAATGTCTCTTACACAAAATAAGTCATCATTATTCTATTGAATACCAAATTTGATGCTTCTAGCTTTTATTTTGTTTGTTTGTTTGATTTGAGGTTTAACGTCCCCGTCAACACTGTAAAGGTCATTGCTTCCAATTTTGTAGGACTTTTACCCGACATTGAGATGAAATGACATCTCAAGCCCTGTCGCCCAGTGAAACCAATAGGGTTTATTAGCATGGACGGTCCGCCTCGCACCGCGGTTCCTGGACAGGCTTAGATCCTCTAAGCTGTTTACCAGTACTAGTGTGCGAGCCGGATTCAGCTCTGCGTGGAAGCATCATGCAGCCCATATATTTCTTCAAGCCCCTATGGGCGGGGGCCGTTCTAGCTTTTATAGTTCCTGAGAAATCTTTGATTAAAAATTTAACATTGGTCTATTATCTCTATATGGAGAGAAAGAAGAATGAAGGAACAAATGAACCAGACTAGCTCCAAAACCTAATGCAGCCTTTCCCCTTGCCCAATGGTGCTACACATAAAATTTAAACAAGATTGGTCGACTGCCTTCTGAGATATGCTTCATTGAAAGTGTGGACGACGGATGGACGGACGACAGACGACGGACTCCGAAGCCTTGGTATACTATCGGCTCACTGGAGCCTTTGGCTCAGGTATGCTAAAAATTCAAGTCGCTATTTCTGTCACAACATTTTCCCTACGTTATGTCTATGGGCAAATTTTTTTGTCTCTCAAGGTCACGTAACTCCGAGGTCAATATTCCGATTCGGCCCAAAATCGAACTTAACCGAGATTTTATGCCTGTCCTCGTTACCTGCAAGTTTGAAGCTGATATGAATAAAAATAAAGTTGCTATCGTGGTCACAACATATTTTTTTATGCTCAAGGGCAGGTAACTCCAAGGCAAATATTCCGATTCGGCCCAAAATCGAACTTAACAGAAATTTTATGTCTGTCCGTGATACCTGCAAGTTTGAAGCTGATCTGAAAAAAATTCAAGTCGCTATCGTAGTCGCAACATTTTCCCTAATTAAGTCTATGGGCAAATTTTTTGTCGCTCAAGGTCACCTTACTCCGAGGTCAATATTTCGATTTGACCCAAAATTGAACTTAACCGAGATTTTATGCCTGTCCTCGTTACCTGCAAGTTTGAAGCTGATATGAATAAAAATAAAGTTGCTATCGTGGTCACAACGTATTTTTTTATGCTCAAGGACAGGTAACTCAAAGGCAAATAATCTGATTCGGCCCAAAATCGAACTTAACTGAGATTTTATGTCTGTCCTCGTTACCTGCAAGTTTGAAGCTGATCTGAAAAAAATTCAAGTCGCTATCGTAGTCACAACATTTTCCCTATGTAAAGTCTATGGGCAAATTTTTTGTCGCTCAAGGTCATGTAACTCCGAGGTCAATATTCCGATTCGAACTTAACTGAGATTTTATGCCTGTCCACATTACCTGCAAGTTTGAAGCTGATCTGAATAAAAATAAAGTTGCTATCGTGGTCACAACGTATTTTTTATGCTCAAGGGCAGGTAACTCCAAGGCAAATAATCCGATTCGGCCCAAAATCTAACTTAACCGAGATTTTATGTCTGTCCTCGTTACCTGCAAGCTTGAAGCTGATCTGAAAAAATTCAAGTCGCTATCGTAGTCGCAACATTTTCCCTAATTAAGTCTTGGGGCAAATTTTTTGTCGCTCAAGGTCACGTAACTCCGAGGTCAATATTCCGATTCGGCCCAAAATCGAACTTAACCGGGATTTTATGCCTGTCCTCGTTACCTGCAAGTTTGAAGCTGATCTGAATAAAAATAAAGTTGCTATCGTGGTCACAACGTATTTTTTCATGCTCAAGGGCAGGTAACTCCAAGGCAAATAATCCGATTCGGCCCAAAATCGAACTTAACTGTGATTTTATGTCTGTCCTCGTTACCTGCAAGTTTGAAGCTGATCTGAGAAAAATTCAAGTCGCTATCGTAGTCACAACATTTTCCCTATGTTAAGTCTATGGGCAAATTTTTTGTCGCTCAAGGTCACGTAACTCAGAGGTCAATATTCCGATTCTGCCCAAAATCGAACTTAACCGAGATTTTATGCCTGTCCTCGTTACCTGCAAGTTTGAAGCTGATATGAATAAAAATAAAGTTGCTATCGTGGTCACAACGTATTTTTTTATGCTCAAGGACAGGTAACTCAAAGGCAAATAATCTGATTCGGCCCAAAATCGAACTTAACTGAGATTTTATGTCTGTCCTCGTTACCTGCAAGTTTGAAGCTGATCTGAAAAAAATTCAAGTCGCTATCGTAGTCACAACATTTTCCCTATGTAAAGTCTATGGGCAAATTTTTTGTCGCTCAAGGTCATGTAACTCCGAGGTCAATATTCCGATTCGAACTTAACTGAGATTTTATGCCTGTCCACATTACCTGCAAGTTTGAAGCTGATCTGAATAAAAATAAAGTTGCTATCGTGGTCACAACGTATTTTTTATGCTCAAGGGCAGGTAACTCCAAGGCAAATAATCCGATTCGGCCCAAAATCTAACTTAACCGAGATTTTATGTCTGTCCTCGTTACCTGCAAGCTTGAAGCTGATCTGAAAAAATTCAAGTCGCTATCGTAGTCGCAACATTTTCCCTAATTAAGTCTTGGGGCAAATTTTTTGTCGCTCAAGGTCACGTAACTCCGAGGTCAATATTCCGATTCGGCCCAAAATCGAACTTAACCGGGATTTTATGCCTGTCCTCGTTACCTGCAAGTTTGAAGCTGATCTGAATAAAAATAAAGTTGCTATCGTGGTCACAACGTATTTTTTCATGCTCAAGGGCAGGTAACTCCAAGGCAAATAATCCGATTCGGCCCAAAATCGAACTTAACTGTGATTTTATGTCTGTCCTCGTTACCTGCAAGTTTGAAGCTGATCTGAGAAAAATTCAAGTCGCTATCGTAGTCACAACATTTTCCCTATGTTAAGTCTATGGGCAAATTTTTTGTCGCTCAAGGTCACGTAACTCAGAGGTCAATATTCCGATTCTGCCCAAAATCGAACTTAACCGAGATTTTATGCCTGTCCTCGTTACTAGCTACAGTGATGACAACATTTTCCCCTTGTTAAGTCGATAGGCAATTTTTCGGGCGCTCAAGGGGACGTAACTCTTGAGTGAATTATCTGATTCGGCCCAAAATCAAACTTGACCGAGATTTTATGCCTGTACTGGTTATCTGCAAGAATGAAGTCAATCAGAAAAAAATTGACGGAGCTAGAGTGATGACAAGCTTTTTCCTATGTGAAGTCTATGGGAGCTAGATGTTGCCATGGCAACCAGAGTTCCACTCAGATCTGCCTGAAAACCTAATGAAGCCTTTCCACTTGCCCAATAATGCGACACATGAAATTTGATCAAAGTTGGCCAAGTAGTCTTTAAGATGAACATTTTTGAAATTCCCATTAACCCTAATGCAAAAACACACAAGGGCAGGTAACTCCTAAGTGAATGATCCGATTCTGCCAGTTATCGAACTTGACCGAGATTTCATGGCTGTGCTGGTTATCTGCAAGAATAAAGCCAATCTGAAAATAATTGAAGCAGCTACGGTGATGACAACATTCTCCCCATGTTAAGTCAATAGGCAATTTTTTCAACGCTCAAGGGCACGTAACTCCTGAGTGAATAATCCGGTTCAGCCCAAAATCGAACTTGATCGAGATTTCATGCCTGTCCTCGTTATCTGCAAGAATGAAGTCGATCAGAAAAAAAATGACAGAGCTAGAGTGATGACAAGCTTTTTCCTAACGCTCAAGGGCACGTAACTCCTGAGTGAATAATCCGATTCAGCCCAAAATCGAACTTGATCGAGATTTCATGCCTGTCCTCGTTATCTGCAAGAATGAAGACGATCAGAAAAAAATTGAAGGAGCTAGAGTGATGACAAACTTTTTCCTATGTTAAGTCTATGGGAGCTATTTGTTGCCATGGCAACCAGAGTTCCAATCCGATCTGCCCGAAAACAGAATGCAGCCTTTCCCCCTACCTGATAATGCTTCACATGAAATTTGATCAAGATTGGCCCACTGGTTCCGGAGATATACTTCTTTGAAAGTGTGGACGACGGACGACGACGACGGACGACGGAGGCCGGCTCGTGGTATACTAATACCTCACATGAGCCTTCGGCTCAGGTGAGCTAAAAACTAAGTGCACAATCATCATCATCATCATCATCAGAGTCTTGATTAACATGCAGGTGAAGGGGCAACATCCACATAAAAGGGCCCCCTTCCAGGTAGCTGGCTTGCTGCACCCATTGCAGATCTCACACTAGAAGTAGCAAATTGAAATATTTCTATTACGCCTGGTACATTAATACCATACAAGTACCATCACATTTGAAGAATTATGATCTTATCTTTATGCATTGATAAGTTTTCATGGTTGATCAGCATTTACAAATGACTCTCATCAAAACAGGTGAGGTATACAAAGTAAGACTTCAACAAATGAGCCCCGCCAAGCGATTTTGTGTCTTCGAGCATTCCGTAATGACAAATTTTAACTGCCCATGCCCAGCCATTCAGAGGGGCCAGGGATATGGCTTTCTGTCTGAAGATTCTTCTTGATTCACTGCTTGTATGAGCGAGCAGCGAAGGTTCTGGTGAGACTGCGCGGATGCGCAGGCTCGCCTGAACCTTCGCTGCTCGCATAGGTGATAAGTACCAAAATCGCTTGACGGGGCCCAAATATTTCAGACATGCTGGATAAGCATATCATAGGATGGGAAAAGGTGCCATCTACCATTTCACATAATCTAACATAGGTATTGTTAAGGAAGTAACATTGACAACTATGGGATAATTTTCCTTATTTCGCTGGCCTCGGTAGCTCAGTCGGATGTGCATCTGACTGGCGATTGGGAGGACACGGGTTTGATACCTGCCGGAGTTGGCAACATTCTTTCATGGAGATTGATCATGAAATCTTTTATACGGTCATTCTCTCCCTTCCACTGATTCAAGAAGGGCAGTTGTCAGTTTCTTGCGAAAGAATGTGTGCAGTACTGGTTCACTGCTTAATAAGCCTGCTCAGGAAAAGTATGGACAGATAAACTGACCAGCTCAAAATTACCTAAATAGTGTTGACTGTGCCATTAAACTCCAATACAAACAAATTTTCCTTACTTCTGGTCAGAATCATATTGCAGGTTGTCCTAAGAATCACCTTCTCAATCCTATTTTCTCCCTTTAATATTTTTTCCCAGAAAACAGGATTTGACATGTCCTGCAATTTGTCTTTTGCATGAGATGTCAAGTCCTGTTTTCTGGGAAAAGAGTAAGAATTTTTTTTTTTTTCAAAATTTCACCAGCTGAAGAAAAAAAAATACCCAGCATGCACAGGGTTGAAGGCTGAATGTCGACAACCATCAGAAAAAAAATGCTCAGGTTACTATCTCATTACCATACTGCCTCCGCACATTGGGGCTTGAAGAAATATATGGGCTGCATGATGCTTCCACACAGTGCTGAATCCGGCCCGCACACTAGTACTGGTAAACCGCTTAGAGGATCTAAGCCTGTCCAGGAACTAGGGTGCGAGGCGGACCGTCCAAGTTAATAAACCCTATTGGTTTCATTGGGCGACAGGGCTTGAGATGTCATTTCATCTCAAAGTCGGGTAAAAGTCCCACAAAATTGGAAGCAACGTCTCCAAAATGACCTTTATAGTGTTGACGGGGATGTTAAACCTCAAATCAAACAAACAAACAAACAAACAAATCTCATTACCATAACACATCTATATATTACAATGGCATCCTTTTGTGAGATGAGTACTTGCGATGTTTTCCTTTTTTCAACTCAAAAACACAGAGATTGTGTGTGCTCATTAGAACCGCTTCATTAAATACATAGAATCAGAACATAGACTGTGTGCTCATTAGAACCGCTTCATTGAGGTGGTTCTGCCAAGTACATGGAATCTATGTTTTGGGCAAAGATAAGAAAAAGTAATGCATATCCTTCTTAACCCATCATTTCCCTATATAACATGGGGTTTACAGGGGTATTCTGCATTGTTTCTACATGTACAGTATGTAGACGATTGAAAAGAGTCCTAATTTGTGCCAAAAAACAGCAAGGATTGTACTTTCATTTGGATAAAGAGTGCTCGGAAAAAGAGTAAGGCTTAAACTAATCACTTGTCCCCTCTGGCAGGGAGTAGGATAGCTGGGTGTCGGTGAAAAAAAAGTCAAAACCCCATTGTTTGTGGGGTGCAGGGACTACAAATGACTGGTACCTCTGATTACTCTAAAACTAGGCGAAACTTTGTGCAAGGAACTAGTCTAATGACATGTAAGGGTTATTCTTGTTCTAATTAAACGTCAAAATGAACACAATGAGTGCTTACTGTGAATGTTTTGAAGCATTCACATTAAGCATAGGAATAAGTTAAGTAGGTATTTTGTGATAACTAAAGGATAGTTTTTGTCAATTCTCCATATAAACCTATGTTGTGGGTATTCATTAAAACTGCCTCGATGAGGCGGTTCTAATGAATACCCACAACATAGGTTTATATGGAGAAATAATAAAAACTATCCTTCAGTTCTTACAAAATACGCTATGTTGCTATGATTAAGCAGAAAAGTACAGTCAAATCTGTTTAAAAAAGCACCTCTATAAAGCTGTCATTTGCAACAGGTTTTTTTTTTTTATCTTTATATATTGGAATGTAACCGTATGTATTAAGCAACCACATGTTCTGCTCACCTATCAGTGCACCCTGAATACAGGTTTGACTGTAAAAACAAGGTTTGACTGCAAGAACAACACTCTTAATTCCAGTTAACCCTTTACCACTCAGATACGTATATTCCCGACTCGATCCATTACCACTCAGACCCGTATATTTACGACTTTATCGATTAACGTACAGATACGTATATCCCCGTGTGTCGCCATTTGAACAAATACGTGTTTGCCCGTGTCTCAAAATCAATCGCGTTATTTTTACCTTTTTCCTAAATATAAAAACGCCGGATGTTTATTAATGTTAAGTTTGGTCTTTTGCCAACAATATTTGCGAAAAAAACAAATATGTTTCTATACAAAGTTTTTGTGTAATTTACAACCAAACACACCAGGGGTTTCTTCTACTGAATCACGATGACCTTGCCTGACCGGAATGGAAAATTACTGGGTTGAGTTACTGAATGACGCAATATTTGTGTGTTGGTCGCGCATGATTTGCATGATTTAGGTAAAGACAATTAGCGCTGTATAATCAGTTAGATTCAAGGGATTTATGGTTCAAGATAATTAGTTAATTGGGGATTATGATACCCTAGGAATGTTTATACAGCGGATGCCACCCGCAGCGTGCCGAGCTTTGAGCCGCAATAAATTACGTAACAGTACCCAAAAGTGTACCCAGGTGTTCATCGGAAGGGTAATAAAACCCACAGATGGGTAGAAGCCCTTTCATTGGTCAATAGTTTCAGCCCCTTTAATGAATATTAATTTCTAAAAAAAAAAAATATGCGACGTCTGATCAGGGTCTCACCGCCGACACGTTAACAGACAAACAGATGCAATTATTAAGCGGCACCTGATCAGGGTCTTCTGGTTTTTGGACCTTATAATGCTACGGCACCCGGATCAGACCCTCCACAATTATTGCCGCGACGTCTGATTCAGCTCCAACCGCCGACGGTTCATTTTATTTTATTTTCCGCGACCGAAAAGGTTTGGAGGATATAGCGACCGTCCAAATGTCCGTCCGTCCGTAGACACAACAGACAGATGCAAACAATGCAGACTCGGATCAGACGCCGTACTATTATTGAACGGCGTCTGATGAGGGTCAGCATGTTTGTAGAAGGCATCTGAGACGGCGCAGACCCGGACAAGACGCTGCGCAACGGTTATGCGGCGTCTGATCAGGGTCTTATCGGCGACGGTGGTGTTTTTTATCCCTAGTCTAAACAGGTTCGGAACCTGGCGTCCGTATATTCGCCTGTTCGTAGACACAAAATTATGAGTGACAAGACGCTGCGCAACGGTTATGCGGCGTCTGATCAGGGTCTTATCGGCGACGGTGGTGTTTTTTATCCCTAGTCTGAACAGGTTCGGAGCCTGGCGTCCGTTCAAACGTCCATCCGTAGACGCAATAGACATATGAAAACAATGCAGATCCGGATCAGATGTACAATTATTAAACGGCGTCTGATGATGGTCTACATGTATGTAGACGGTATCTGAGACGGCGCAGACCCGGACAAGACGTTGCGCAACGACGCGGCGTCTGATCAGGGTCTTATCGCCAACGGTGGTGTTTTTTTTAACCCTAGTATGAACAGGTTCGGGGGATATAGCGATCAGCGTGGCGTCATTCACCCAACCGTCTGTATAACAAAAGACAGAACACAAAGGTGCAAACAGTGCAGATTTGAATCGAACGCCATACAATTATTATATGGCGTCTGGATAAGGTCTACAAGTTTGTAGACGGAATATACGACGGCACAGACCCAGACCAGACGCTGTACAATGATCATGCGGCGTCTGATCATGGTCTGACCCCCGCCGGTGCGTTTTATTTTTATCCCCTGACCAAATAGGTTCGGGGATATAACTATCAGCCTGGCGTTCGTCCGTCCGTCCGTCCGCAAACAAAATTATGAGTCTGGCGTCCGTTCACATGTCCGTCCGTTCGTCCGTAGACACAACAGACAGATGCAAGCAATGCAGATAAGAATCAGACCTGTACAATTATTAAACGGCGTCTGATGGGGGTCTACAGGTTTGTAGACGGCATATGGATCGGCGCAGACCCGGACAAGACGTTACACAACGATAATGCGGCGTCTGATCAGGGACTAATTGCCGACGGTGGTGTTTTTATCCCTAGTCTGAACATGTTCGGGGGATATAGCGATCAGCCTGGCGTCATCCACTCAACCGTCTGTATAACAATAGACAGAACACAAAGGTGCAAACAGTGCAGATTTGAATCAGACGCCATACAATGATTATAAGGCGTCTGGATAGGGTCTACAGGTTTGAAGATGGCATATGCGACGACACAGACCATGCGACGTCTGATCATGGTCTGACCGCCGCCGGTGCGTTTTATTTTTTATCCCCTGACCAAATAGGTTCGGGGATATAACTATCAGCCTGGCGTCCGTCCGTCCGCGAACAAAATTGAGTCTGGCGTCCGTTCACATGTCCGTCCGTAGACACAACAGACAGATGCAAGCAATGCAGATTCGAATCAGACTTTAAAAATTATTAAACGGCGTCTGATGAGGGTCTACAGGTTTGTAGACGGCATATGGGTCGGCGCAGACCCGGACAAGACGCTGCACAAAGGTAATGCGGCGTCTGATCAGGGACTCATTGCCGACGGTGGTGTTTTTTATCCCTAGTCTGAACATGTTCGGGGGATATAGCAATCAGCCTGGCATCATCCACCCGTCTGTGTGTATAACTATAGACAGAACACAAAGGTGCAAACAGCGCAGTTCGGGATCAGAGCCCAGAAAATTATTATAAGCGTCCGATCAGGGTCTACAGGATTGTAGACGGCACAGACCCAGACCAGTAGCTATCAACCTGACGTCATCCACCCGTTAGTCTGTATGACAATAGACAGAACACAAAGGTGCAAACAGTGCAGATCGGGATCAGAGCCCAGACAAATATTATAAGGCGTCTGATCAGGGTCTACAGGGTTGTAGACAGCACATGCGATAGCACAGACCCAGACCAGACGCTGTACAATGACCATGCGCATCAGATGTCATTGCACTTCAGTGTTGGGTAAAAGTCCCACCAAATTGGAAGCAATATCTCCAAAATGTCCTAAATAGTGTTGATGGGGATGTTATACCTCTAATCAAACAAATCTTATTTATAAAAAAAAAAAAAAAAATACAGAGACGGCTCTATGGGGTGAGCTGGCTATGGGGTGGTTGATACATTTATTAAAAAAAAAAAAGGTAAAGTTGGGGATGGGGGTTCAAAAAAGGATAGATAGGCTGTAATAGTTATTTTAATCTTATGCAAAAGCACTGATTTTTTCATAAACAAAACACACCCATGTGTCATAGCACATTCTTTAATTTCTCCAAAATGGCTACTTTTCCATTGAAAACTTTTATATTTTTCTTATTTATACTCAGAACATAGGTCGTGGGTGCCGATTGAGGCAGTTCTAACGAGTACCCACAACCTTGGTCTTGGTGCAGAAATAAGTAAAATAATGTATACCGGGTTCAGATAGATGTTCATTTCACAGACTTATGAACATGATCTTATTTCTGCATAAAAAGTATGTTATGGAAACTTGTTGGAAGACCCTCAGTGACATGCCCTAATGATTACCTACAAATGCGTTTTTGTGCGGAAATAAGAAAAATAATACGTGGATACCCCCTCTTTTCTGGGGCTATGGTGGTTAAAAAAACTTTCTATGACCAACCCAAAACAGAAATTTTTGCTAAAGAAAATATTTTGCTTACTCTGACACTTCATATTTTCAAAACGCAAGGAGAAACTATAATAAATTTAGTACCATTGGAAAGAAAATTTAATTTCCTAGAAACTTTACATTTACATAAATATTGTCAAATGTACAGAAAATACTAAAATAATCATTTTTGTAACATAAGGGTGAAAATCACACAAAAATGCCAATATCTCTGTTCAGATAAGACTGTCAGGCCTATCAGCCATATATGGACTATTGGTTATTGATTTACCTATATCAGTGTTCTGTTAAGATGCTGTATTGGATAATTTTCTGAGTGGTAAAGGGTTAAGGAGGAGTATGATGAGGATAAACGAGGGATAATTTTCTTTATTTTTGGCTATAAACACATGCTGTGGGTACTCATTAGAACCACCTCATTGAGGCTATTCCAGCATGTACCCACAACCTACCATAATGAACCTAAGCATTGGGACAGATAGGCCTAAGAAAACAGTGCAGACCCAGATCAGACTGCTCCTGAAAGGGTCTTCACTGTCTGCCATTCTGTTTGCACATTTTGGACTCCTTGCTGGGTCATCTAACAAATTTGTTAAAATTTTAGGAGAATTACAGCAAGTCCTCAAGGTGTCCTAATTTTTATGATTTTTACGGTATTTTATAATTCAGAAAAAAGATCCCTACATTTTGTACCAGAAAGCCCAAAACGGGTACCTTGGCAAACAGTGCAGGCCCAGATCAGACGCCGCAAAATGCGGCGTCTGATCAGGGCCTTCACTGTTTGCAAAAAGTTTAGCCCTTTTCCTAACCAATTTTGAAGAAACCACAACCTGATACCCCTAAATTTTGAAATGGACTCATGCTATACATAAAGTGGGAGATTCCATTTGGTACAAAAAGGGTTAATGGTCCTCCCTATCTGGATCTCTCAGCCATTACGATGACTTACCCGAAACTCCTCCAGGTAGAACGTACACAGGTCCTTGTTCTCCAGTACGTCTGCTTTGCTCGTCTCCTCCGCCAGCCGATCTAAGCTCTTCTCGGTACTGTCGACCCAGGTCATGAATTCATCAAGGCCAAGGTCAAACTGTTCTGGTGTCTGTGGTGTCTTGTCTGCTGCTTTGATATTGGTTGCTAGTCTGAAAATATAGTAGAACTTCGATGGCTAGAACACCGGTGGCTCGTTTACCATGGATGCGTCGGACCCATTCTTGAGCCCCTAGCGAAATCCTCTACATAAGAAATAGTGGGGGGTTATTAAGGTGATTTTAGTCTTTTATCTTGCAAATGTATGCTGTGTGTACTCATTAGAATCGCCTCGATGAGGCGATTCTAATGAGTACACACAGCATACATTTTCATTATAGAACACCGAAAGGATGTCTAAGAGCATCTCGTTATGCCTCCGGGCAGTCACCTCAGTGGCTCGAACTACCCCTGTCTCGAACAGATTTTCGAGGTCCCAAAGGTGTTCGACCCATTGAAGTTCGACTGTATAGACATATCAAGTACAGAAAAGAATTTATACAACATTCAACAGTTTTCTAAAACTTTTGGAAAAGTAAAAAAAAAGTTATGAAAGAAGCTGTCAAGACTCATTTTGTTTCTGAATTCTGTAAGGATTTTTTTTAAAATGGTGACAATCTAAATATATGAATGTAACTATTTTGTCACATCTTTAATCCTCTAGTCATATAGCTCCTGATCAGTGGGGGAGAGGTGGTGGGGGAGAGGTTTCTCAATGCAGAGACAAATCTCCACATTTTGATAACACGCCCTTACAACATAGTACTTTTTTTATCGCATCTCCAAAATGGCCACTTGTCTGATGAAAATCTGTGACATTTTTCTTATTTATACTGCAAACTTAGATTGTGGGTGCTTATTGGAACCACCTCATTTAGGCGTTTCTAACGAGTACCCTCAATCTACGTCTTGGAGCAGAAATAAGAAAAATAATGTATACCCCAATAAACCCCAGTTTTCTCTAAATAAACCTGTGAATACAAATCTGTTCAATGAATCTCTTAGCAACAAGTTAGTTTGACAAGCAAATGTCATTCATCAAAGTAGTCTAAAACGGGATCAAGCAATATGCATTGATTGGTCTCTTTGTGACAAGCACTTTTTTCCATTTTTAGATCTGATTGACATTCGAGATGTATTCTGATTGAACAGTGCAGGGTCTACAATGAAATGTACAACATTTTGTGTTTTGAATTTATTCCTGTCTTGCAGTTGACTGACAGGATGTAAGGAAATATTGAATGAAACATCAGATCAGAATGAAATGAAGCTCATCAAAGTTTGAAAGGATTTGTGTCCACAGGTGTAAAGTGGGGTTTAAGGGGGTGTTAATTTCATAGACTTGTTAACGAGATGTCCAGTGTTCCTGAAAGATCTCTAATAATATCAAGCTCTTCAAATTTTACCATAAACTTACCTATTCAGAAGTGCTGACCATCTGTTCATTATTTTTTCTAGCTGTAGTTTAATGAGACTTGTGTCATCTTGTTTATAGTTGTTTATTAGTTTATTGGACAACTGTTTCAGTTCATCTGCCTTTATCTGCCACTCCGAGACTTCTGATTGTAATGTCTGTAATAGAAAAGGTTAGCTTCAAAACTAATGATGTCATTAGTTAATGAATGATGTCATTAGTTAATGTATTATTAAAACTTTTAACATTTAATATGGGTAATATTTTTGCTGATAAAAATGTGTGTAGATTTTGCCAATGCAGAAGATGCTGACATTTTTTCAGCCGAAAATACTGCAATCAGCCATATGATGATCATTTAACGCCGTATGAGCTTAGCTGTTGGTGGGACATAAAATCTCAAAACACTCTCACACACAATTATTAATGTTCATAATTTTAGAAGCCATCAAGTTGATTGTTACACGACAGCATCTGAAGTACTGGAAATCAATCAAACACATTCCATTTTGTAATAAAAACTTGTTTTTTTTTTTTTAACTGAAAATAAAAGTAACTAGAGCTGTCAGTGAAACTGACTAGGGCCCCGGCAGCGCTATCAGAGGAGTAGGAAAATGTCCTTTCACCTCTAAGTATGACCTTGACCTTTGAGGTACGGACCTGGGTCTTGCGCGTGACACACTGTCACATTATGGTTAATATTTCTGCTAAGTAATATTTAAATCCATCCAGGTATAAGAAAGTTATAGATTGGACCCAATGGAAAAGACGCTTTTTTGACCTTTTATCTCTAAGTATGACCTTGACCTTTGAGGTACGGCTGTGGGTCTTGCGTGTGACACTTCGTCACATTATGGTTAACATTTCTGCCAAGTAATATTTAAATCCATCCAGGAATAATAACAAAGTTATTAATTGGACACAGGAAAGACCCTTTTTTGACCTTTAACCTCTAAGTATGACCTTGACCTTTGAGGTACGGACCTGAGTCTTGCGCGCAACACTCCATCACATTATGGTTAACATTTCTGCCAAGTAATATTTAAATCCATCCAGGAATAAGAAAGTTATGGAGGATAAAAAAATTTGTGGACGGACAGACGGACAGACAGACAGACAGACGGACAGAATGATGCCAAGTAATATTTAAATCCATCCAGGAATAATAAAAAGTTATGGAGGATAAAAAAATTTGTGGACGGACAGACGGACGGACAGACAGACAGACGGACGGACAGAGTGATTACTATAGGGCACCCACACTTTCAGTGCGGGGCCCTAATAAACCTTGTAAGGACACAGTCCGGTGTGGGAGTACTGGCATGACAAAATCCATAAGATGCTAATCACAACAATTGTTATCTGCTTTGTCATCTGCTTGTTACTTTTAAAGTCATTGTAAAGGAGCAGTCTGATCTGGGTCAACCCTGTTTGTCTGTATGCAAAAATTTGTTTGAAAAAGTTTGCAAGAAGATACAGCAGACGACAAAAACAGGGGAGGCAACTCCTGTAAAATTATTTCTGTCTCCCATGTCAATAGGGGTTAACTCTTAAAGGAAAGAATTTTCTCCTCAGGAGCAAATTCTTCCCTTTATGAGTAGACCCTTTTTCAGTAGGCCAGGGCTTACAGAAAAGCAAATTGGAAGTCCTGAAAGTTGTCTCCCTTTGAAAAATGGCTGAAAAATCTGCCACCTTTAAGGGTAAAACACATTCTCAGCATGGTAAACGAGTCATCAGCCTTGGAGACATAAAAGTTTCATGCTACCTTGTTTTGCTTATTAAGCCTCTGTGTGTTCAGTTTTTGTGCTGGATCAACTGAAAGCTCCTCCTCGACACTGACCAGCCAGCGGTCAAACTCATTATGCAACTCCTCAAACTGTCGACATTCTAGAAGCATGTCTTCTAGCTGAGTCTGTCTCTGCCTGACGCTTGATACTACATGATCCCAGTGTTCCTGAAGCTTGTCAGCTGAAATTCAAACAATTACAGTAAAATTCTGCTATTAAGATCACCTAAAATTAAGACTAAATCTGCCTTTAAAGTACAGTAAAATTCCTATATTAAGACCACCTTTGGGACTGTTCAAAAGTGGTCTTTAAGACCACTTTTGAACAGTCCCAAAGGTGGTCCATAACCAGAAGACACTGTATGCAGAAAACACAACGAAAGAATAACTTTGACCAGAGGACACTGTATGCAGAAAACTCACAGAAGAAAAACTGCAACCTACTAAATAAGCTTTCTAAAGCAGAATTAGTCTTAATTTTAGGTGGTCTTAATAGCGGAATTTCACTATATATCCATTAGGGGGGTATAGTGACAATCACTAACAGGATGACAAACGGTGTAGATCCTGTCGAGACGACTCATAATGAGTCACTATGTTGTGCCTGTGATTGTACTTCTTAAGAAATGGACTAAGGGGTTGCGACAAAAAAAAAACATTCACTGGAATTTTTAGAAAAGTGAAGTTTCATTATACAGTCAACCCTCTTTATACCGAGATTCATTATAATGGCAAAACTCGTTATAACGACAATTTCAATGGAATTAATTCTTAGCTCAACTTAGTCAAGGCTAAGCCTCGATACCGAGTGACGTGGGCTTCCCTCTCCGTTGATAATGCCCAAATTGAATCCATAGTCATGAAAGATTCTTATTAAATTTAATACTCCAAGAATGGCCCCCACCCATAGGGGCTTGAAGAAATATATGGGTTGTATGATGCTTCCACGCAGAGCTGAATCCGGCCCGCACACTAGTACTGGTAAACCGTTTAGAAGCTCTAAGCCTGTCCAGGAACCGCGGTGCGAGGCGGACCGTCCATGCTAATAAACCCTATTGGTTTCATTGGGCAACATGGCTTGAGATGTCATTTCATCTCAATGTCGGGTAAAAGTCCCATAAAATTGGAAGCAATGTCTCCAAAATGACCTTTACAGTGTTGACGGGGCCGTTAAACCTCAAATCAATCAAACAAATTCTCCAAGAAACAAATGTTTATATATATGATATTTGTTAGAATCCCGGTGAAGCGATTCTAACAAATATCTATAACATTTGTTTCTTGGCCTAATGATGTGGAAAAGACCTTTTATTACCTATCATTCTCCTAACTGGGATTCTTTATAACGGCAAATTCATTATAAGGGCGTAAAAACAGGGAACAAATACAGTTGTGGACTCTTCTAGCTTTTAAATTTAAGTATATCCATTGTTCTAAATACTGTAATTTTCTTGTTTTGTTTGAATTGAGGTTTAACCACCCCACCAACACTGTTTAGGTCATTTTGGATATGTTGCTACCAATTTTGTGGGACTTTTACCCAATAAAATGACATATCAAACCCTGCCACCCAATGAAACCAAAAGGCTTATAAGCACTGAACGGTCCAACTCACACCATTTTGCCTGGGCAGGCTTAGTCCTTCTAAGCAGTTTACCAGTACTCATGTGTGGTAAGTTTCAGCTCTGCGTGCGTGGAAGCACCATGCAGCCCAATTTATTTCTCCAAGCCCTGATGGGCAGGGGCGCTTTCTTGTCGTATCTCCTATATATTCATATGATATACATGTATTTATGAATAATTAACAAAGCCCCATTATAACAGGGTATGACACCCAACAGTAACACTACAAAGGAGGGACTGTATATACATGCTATGTGTGTGCATGCTGTATTTGTATTTTATACGCAGAGAAATACGAAACCTCTTTCTTTCAAACTTGTCTTCTCTGCATCATTAGATGAAGACTTGTGTAGTGTCTGAGCGGCAGATAGGACTTCTTCAAGCTTTGGTTTCTTGAACTCTATGTCTTGGAGGTATGTCTGAAAGAAATGATAACGATAAACAGTTTAAGGAGAATGAATAGTTTGGCTGTACGTTATAACAACAGTAAATGTTCTGTATTTTTGTGCCATTGTAATGAATTTGTCGTTATAAAGAATCCCAGTTAGGAGAATGATAGGTTATAAAAGGTCTTTTCCACAGCATTACTCCAAGAAACAAATATTATTGACATTTGTTAGAAGCGCCTCGATGAGGCGATTCTAACAAATGTCAATAACGTTTGTTTCTTGGAGTATTAAATTACAAGAATCATTCATGACTATGGTCTCGATTTGGGCATTTCCAGCCGAAGGGAAGCCAAAGCCGCTCGGAATCGAGGCTAAACCTTGACCTAAGAATTTGTTTCATTGAAATTGTCGTTATAAGGAGTTTTGCCGTTATAAAAAAATGTCCTTATAACGCGGGTCCTCTGTATTTTATTGCTTGAAATGGAGCAAAGGGGTCGGGCCACAAGTTCTCCGTACATTAGTTACGACTCTTCCACTTATGAGAATGAATGCTCCTGATATTTTTCCCATCATTTTTAACAAGGAAGTTGACTTTCATTATATCCTCTTCACTTCTCTACAACCTACAGAGTTCTCCCAAAAGAAAGGGTCTAGCCTTAAAGGAAAGAATTTGCTCCCAAGACTTTTTCACCTATGTCAATTTGGGTCTAATCTAAAAGAAAAGAATTTGCTTCTAAGAATTTGTCATCCTTGTCAATTTGGGTCTAATCTAAAAGAAAAGAATTTGTTTCTAAGACTTTTTCACCTATGTCAATTTGGGTCTAATCTACAAGGAAAGAATTTGTTCTACAACTTTTTCACCTTTGTGAATTCGGGTCTTATCTTGCTCTTAAGAGTTTATTACCCTTTTCAATTTGAATCACCATCTAGTCTTAAGGAAAGGGACCAAATTCTTTCCTCTATGGAGACAATTTGTATATGTCAAGACCTGTTTTCCGGGAAAAATAAGAAAAAGAACAACAATTTGTTGTCTGCTGAATTAGCCTACAGAGTGCTAAAGGATAAAGAGGCTGGGAATAAAGTATAAAAGAGAAATAAAAGAGAATAAAGCAAGAAACAAAGTCATGCAATGTTTCTGGACAGGTTATCTCCCTTGGTAAATGTAAACCAATATTTTCATTACACAGTTTTCATTGTTCACATACCATACTTTCAATCCATATTTTTCCTAAAACACATGTCAGTAAAAAGCGAAACCAATTGTTTGGCAATACCACTTCCTTTTCCCAAAAAACATTTATTATACCATCACAAAAACACACCTATATAATTTTGACCCCTTTTGAACCCCCCTTTTATATATTAAAACTGGGGTTTACAGGGGTAAACCATATTTTTATCCCCACGGTTTTAAAGAGAGCGTTGGGGATATTGTGAATGCCTCCATCCATCTGTCCATCCATCCGTCCTTCACACTATCTCCTCCTGAACCGCTATTCAGAATGAAACCCAATTTGGTACATTGTTTCCTTACTGCCAGAGCAATATTAAAATTGGATCTGCCCACAGCGGGAGAAAGCGTGGGTTTTGCGATGGCTTGCCATTAACTGCTCGCTGTAGTTCTTATTTCTGCTCTAAAATATAGATTGTGGCTACTCGTTAGAACTTCCGCGATGAGGCAGTTCTAATGTGTACCCACAATCGAGGCTGTACTGACGTACCAACAATCTATATTTTGAGCAGAAATAAGAAAAATATCACATATTTTCATCTTAAATTTTTTGTTTTCTTGGGGGTAGAGTTTACAATGTATTTTTATAGGCATGTTTTCATAATGAAAGCAAAACTTGCTGTCTAATCCACAGGATATCCACACCTCTGTGGGAAAAGCAATGACAGGTCCATTGCTACCATGATTTTTACTCACAGCGGTGAGAGACCAAATGATTAAGAGTCAGTGCTCTTATCCACCAGGCCATGGAAGCCCATTTTTTAAGCTTTACTTTGCCATATCTTCAACAAACCTTTAGTTTCTGTATTGTAATTTCTATCTCCTGTATATCTCCAACAGTGACTTGCTGTGACTTCAACATTCTTTCTAGCAATGTCAACCAGTCTTGAAGCTCTGCCACTGATTGGTCGAAATCTGACCAGGCTGGTTTACTGGTCGGTTGAGTGGCTACTTGTGCTACTTTTACTGAAATGAAACAATGAACCAGTCTTGAAGCTCAGCCTCTTATTAGTTAAAATGGTGTTACTACTGTAACTACAAGGAAGCAATTAACATAGATGTCAATCACACCAACTGTCGTCTGTTTGTTGTCTGCTGGTAACTTTTAAAGTCAGTTTTGCAAACAGGGTTGACCCTGATCAGACTGTTCATCTAGGAGCAGTCTTATTAGGGACCACACTGTATGTAAAAATATGTTTGAAAGTTTGCAAGAATAAACAGCAGACGACAAAACAGACAATATTTTAAGATGCAGTTTTTCATGGCATCTTCAGGGGTAAGTAGAAGTTTCGCAGTTAAACGCATTACAAAAACATGCCTGTATAATTTTGACACCCTTAAACCCCACTTTTATAACTGGAGTTTACATTGGTATACATTTTTCTAGTTTCTGCTGAAAAACATAGATTGTGGGTAGTCCTTAGAACGGCCTCTCTGAGGCGGTTCTACGAGTACCAACACTCTATGTTTTAAGCAGAAATATTAGAACTGTGTGAGGCGGTTACAATCTATGTTTTGAGCAGAAATATGAAAAATATCAGTATTTTTTATCATTTGACTACATATTGTGATAAAATTTCCAATATACTTTTTAATTGTGATTGAAATCTAACTGGACTGGTTTTTAATGATGATCTGACTGACTACTAGGGTCCAGAAGCCTTCGTGGTGTAGTGGTTAAGCTACTTGCCTTATAAACAAGGGGTCATGGGTTTGATTCCGGGCTTCTCGAAACTTTCTGAAGGATGAGTCTTTAAAGCTGTTGGTGGGACGTATAACTTGAACACCCTGACTATTAGGGTCAGATTCAGAGGAATGGACTAAAGACAAAAGTATCAAATACAATATAT
Source organism: Lucinisca nassula (assembly GCA_963580285.1). Taxonomy (NCBI): domain Eukaryota; kingdom Metazoa; phylum Mollusca; class Bivalvia; order Lucinida; family Lucinidae; genus Lucinisca; species Lucinisca nassula. The sequence continues at coordinate 112,697,179 of OY757013.1, read as the reverse complement.
CACTAAAGTGAATGCTAGAGAGGTGTAGACAAACTTTTAAACTACATGTATATGAGCCAGGACTCTCAGTATCCTGATTTTCTCTTTTTTTATCACAAGACTTCTGAACTGATGATTCAACTATACAGACTTGAGTTTGATTTAAACCATTTCAGATGATTATTCAAAGATTCACATGATTATTCAAAGATTCACATATTTTTTCATAATATTCCACATACAAATGAAATAATTCAGACTGAAACTGAGACTGAAAAGACGGTGCACATGAAATTCCCTACACCTTTTTTGGGGAAGACCATTACGATAACACGCCCGTGGGACATAGTGCATTTTTTCACATCTCCAAAATGGCCATTTTTCTGATGAAAATCTGTGCTATTTTTCTTATAAACACTGCAAACATAGGTTGTGGGTGCTCGTTAGAACCGCCTCATTGAGGCGGTTCTAACGAGCACCCACAACCTATGTCTTGGAGTAAAAATAAAAAAAATAATGTTTACCCCCGTAAACCCCAGTTTTCTCTATATAATGTGGGGTATAGGGGGGGTCTTCATTTCATGGACTTGTTCAAGTGATGCTAAGCTAGGTTATTTTTTTGCTAGCCTAAAATTATTTCTGAGACTGACTTAAAACTGCATTATGTCTAAATAATTATGTTGCAATAAAGGATTTTTCACATTTATTGTTGAATATTGCCCCATATTCACCTTATTTGCATTATCTGCTGGTTCCTAGTCTGAAGGTTATCAGTGTTGGAAAAACAGATAACCAGACCCCTCTGACCTTGAAAGGTCAGGGGGGTCTGGTTACCTGTTTTTCCAATATTGACAATGTGCAAACTGGGAGCCAGCAAATAATACAAATATGGTGAATTGTCTCCTAACTTGGGAGCATATTCTGCCTGGTCACGAGTAAGCTGTTTGAGGTTGTTAGGCCGAGTGTTCAAATATCTTCCAATGGATCTGCCAAAACTTATTTTGTCATGTTAGATTTTCATCACGTGAACAAGTCCTTGAAATGAATAACCCCCTAAACCCCACTTTATATAGAGAAAACTGGGGTTTAAGGGGGGTATGCCATATTTTTCTTATTTCTGCTCCATGACATAGGTTGTGGGTACTCGTTAGAACTGCCTCAAAGAGGCGGTTCTAACGAGCACCCACAATCTATGTTTGCAGTCAATAAGAAAAATATCACGGATTTTCATCAGAAAAGTAGCCATTTTGGAGATGTGAAAAATGTACTATGTCGCAAGGATTTGTTATCATAATGATTGTTCATTTCTTACTATTCAATATTTAAAGCTATATAATAATGGACAGTGTTATGTTCATTTATACCTTGTTCTAACACTTCATGTATAGAAGAATCTGCAGGAATTGGTTCAAGATTGTCTGCTAAATCTTTTAATTTTATCCAATCAGTGTTGAGAGAATCCACTTTCTGCTGAACTTTCACAGGAAGTTTAGACTGGTTGTATTTCTCTGCTAGCTGTTTGTATGACTTGTTGACTGCTTCTATGTTCGTCTGCCTTGCTTGAACTGCAATTTTTGTTGTCTGAAGGAAGAAATGGACTGACATTTGAACACATCCTCAACAAAGTTAACCCATAAAATGCCACTAATGACAATTGTCGTCTGCTTTGTCGTCTGTCAGTTACTTTTAAAGTCATTTTTGCAAAGTATGCTCTAGGAGCAGTCTGATTTGGGACCAACTGTTTGCCTGTATGCAAAAATATTTCTAAAAAGTTTGCAAAAATTTCATCAGACAACATAAGCAGAAGAGATTTTCAGATGTAGTTTTTCTTGGCATCTTAAGCGTTTACTAACAACTGACAATTTAAGGTTAAGCATTAGGAACATAAGTCAGTGAAATTGATTTGCATTTTGAATTACTGTCCAATACTCTAGGTTCTACATACCATGCATAGAAGCTAGTCTGTACAACCAACAACTTGATCAGTGAGAATAACCAGGGTACCTTGCATTGAAGTTTTGCAGTAACAAAGATAATGAAAGGATCATTTTCTTTATTTCTGTTTGAGGCATATGTTGGGGGCTCATGTTACAAATGTCTCAATGAGGCATTCTAACACAATATGTTTCTTTATTGCCTGTTTACTGTACAGTCAATACTATTAAGGTCATATTGAGCTGGTCACTTTATCTACCCTCCACTTTTCCTGGGCTGACTCTATATCGCTCCCACCTATCAGGGCTTGAAGAAATAGATTGGGCAGCATGATGCTTCCACGCAAAGCTGACCGTGCACATGAGTACTGGTGAACCGCTTAGAGGCTCTAAGCCTGCCCATGCAAAATGGTTCGAGTCGGACCGTCCATGCACATAAACCCTTTCGGTTTCATTGAGCTGCAGGGCTTGAGATATCATTTCAGCTCAATGTCGAGTAAAAGTGCCACAAAATTGGAAGCAACGTCTCCAAAATGACCTAAATAGTGTTGACAGGGAAGTTAAACCCCAAATCAATCAATCAATCAATCAATCAATCAATCAATGACATGTACATAAGCAGTTAACCACTACAGTACACCTTCTTTGGCCAGAAACTGACAACCCCTTCGAGACTGTTTTCTTTTGGAAGTAAGAAAAATTATCCTGAAATTAATCCTCCTTATCCAGAGCTAAAGAAGGCAAGCAGGGGCCAGTTGTTCAAAACTAACGATGTTGTTAGTTAACATATCGTTAAAACTTTTATCATCAAAAATGGCAAGTATGCTAATACTTTTGCTGAAAAAATGTGAGAAGCTTTTGCAAATGCAAAAGCATTTGCAAAAGCTGCTCACATTTTTTCAACAAAAAAAAAACAGAGTATTATATACTGAACTTAATAGAACAGTTAGCAATTTGACCACAAACAAGCTCGTTAAGCTGATAATGCTTTCAACAATTGGACCCAAATTTTTACTTACTTGTGGATCTACAATAATAGAATCTTGTTCGTCTTCTGCTGTGGCTGACTGTGCATGCCTCTGTTGTATGACATCACTCGTACCACTGACCCAGGACTGCAGATCTTCGACGGCCGATATGAAAGCTTTCATCTGAGTGAGATGCTGTTCTACTATGTGGATGCTGTCAGGGATCTGATCAATGACCTGTCATACAAAAATATTAATCAGTTTTGCAATAGTTTATTAAATTTTTGTTTGTTTGATTTGAGGTTTAATGTCCTCGTCAACATTGTCTTTGGAGACGTTACTTCCAATTTTGTGGGACTTTTACCCGACATTGAAATGAAATGACATCTCAAGCCCTGCCGCCCAATGAAACTAATATGGTTTATATGCATGGACGGTCCAACATGCACCACTATTCCTTGATAGGCTTAGAACCTCTAAGCGGTTTACCAGTACTCATGTGCGATCGGTTTTAGCTCTGCATGGAAGCATCATGCAGCCCATCTATTTCTTCAAGCCCCGATGGGCAGGGCCACTTTGCCACAATTTATTCAATGACTGGTGCCAAGTTGTCTTAATTCTTGCATATATACTGATGTGCATGGACCAGAAGCCATGTTCAGATCATGAAATTCACATACAGTTTTTGATTTAATATTGGTTTTACAGCCCCTCATATTGAGCTGATCGTTAATCAGAGGTGCACAAAAACCAGAGTACCCAGAGAAAAACCATCTTTTGCAGGACTTGGCATCTCACATACCATGCAAGCCAGGCTTGAACCCACAGTGGTGAGAGACCTAATGGCTATGGAGGCCCGTGACATACTGTTTGAACATAGCTTTTCTTGCACACCAGACAAGGAAATCCGTGATTTTACCCTGGGATAGAAATTTATGTTCTGACCCTGGTGTTCCGACCCCAAATCGAATATAATCGCGTGTTTGACAGATGCACTAGTTGATTACGACCTTGTGTGCGCCATTGTTAAGGTTGATGTCATGCACGATCCGTGACGTCACTAAACATTCCTGCAGTGTCAACACAATATGGCAGACGTTGGTAACCGAATTGACTGCAGCATTAAAATTCCGCTTTAAGAAATGGAAGGTATGCAAGAAAAAGAATCCAATATGGGTGTGAGGGGTGGATAGAAAATCCGTCCCTCGGGATCACTGTCCGGCATCACTCGGCAAGCCTCGTGATGCCGGACAGTGTCCCTCGGGACGGATTTTTCCATCCACCCCTCACACCCATATAAGATTCTTATATTATCAGCAGGATAAGGGTTAAACAGAACAAGAAGTCTGCCTAAGGTGGCATGGAATCGTCACAAAGTTAATGAACCATGAAATGTAGGTCAAGATCAAATACGGATGCATGCATTGAAGTTGCCATCCCTACATGCAAGTTTGTGAGCTCAGTTTCAAATGAAGCTTTTATAGTTCTTGAGGAATGAATTTGACTGTATGGGTGAACGCTAGGGCAGTCACAAATGTTCATAGTTCTTGGGAAATAAAGTTGAACATTATGGTAAAAACTAGTGTTGATACAATAGTTCACAAAGTTAGTGAACCATGAAATGTAGGTCAAGGTCAAATACGGATGCTTGCACTGTAGCTGCCTTCCCAACAGGCAAGTTTGTACTCAGTACCATTAAAGAAGCTCTTATAGTTCTTAAGAAATGAACTTGACCAAAAGGGCTAATGCTAGGGCAGTTGCCAATGTTGACAGCTTCACAAATGGATGTAAGGCTGAAGGGACAGACAAAGGGATGGAAAACTGGACAACTATATTGTTTCATGCTAATAGCAGGCATGACGAAAATTGATAAGTATGAGCTTAATATTCCAGAGGTGTATTATGATAACACGTCACAAACCTTGGCCCAACGAGAATTCAGATTTTCCAAATCTTTCTGAATATTGTCTTTATCCTGGAAGCTCAGTGTATCATGTGACTCAAGGGCTTTCCCAGATCTATTTATAGCTGCTACACTTTGTTGTTTTGCTGGAATGTCATCTTCTCTATCCTTTAAATATAAAATGTATATTCAGAACAGTGTTGGAAAGTCAGTATGTAAAGCATACCAAGGTCGGCCCCTGCCCATTGGGGCCTGAAGAAATAGATTGGGTTGCATGATGCTTCCACGTAGAGCTGAAACCGACTGCATGTGAGTGCTGGTAAACTGCTTAGAGGTTCTAAGCCTGCCCAGGTAATGCGGTGCAGATCGGACCGTCCATGCATATAAACCCTATTGGTTTCATTGGGCACAGGCTTGAGATGTCATTTCATCTCAATGTCGGGTAAAAGTCCCACAAAACTGGAAGCAACATCTCCAAAATGACCTGTACAGTGTTGACGGGGATGTAAAACCTCAAATCAAACAAACAAACAGCACTATGTATGATGTTAGTAATTCGATAAATAAGAACAAGAGGGCCCACAGGGCCCTGGTTCGCTCACCTGTGTGACACTGTCTCATGTACATTCTATTTTAGCTATGGTTGCCATCTTGTTCATCAGCAGAGTGATTTTAGCTTATTTGGTAGGGAGTAACCTAGGCAACATTCCTGTTAAGTTTGAATCAAATTGTCCTTAGGGTTTAGGAGGGGTTCACGTTTGAATCAGATTTACAATATTTTTAGCTCCGGTGGCCATTTTTTCTTCAGAGCGGGATTGTTTTAGCCTTTTTGGTAGAGGGTCATCTAAGCAACATTACTTCAAAGTTTGAATGAAATTGGCCCAAGGGTACAGAAGGAATTATCGTTTGAAGAATTTTTTTATTTTTAGCTCTGGAAGCCATCTTGTTCATTGGAGTGGAATGAGTATTAACTATTTTGGTAGGGAGTCACCTAGGCAACATTCCTGTGAAGTTTTAAATCCACTTGGCCCAAAGGTTTAGAAGGAGTTAACATTTGAAGCAAATTTACAATGTTTTCTATTTTGAGCTCTTGTGACCATTTGTTAATCGTTATGCTATTTTCCTAGAGGGTCATCTACACAACATTCCAATGAAGTTTAGAAGCCTTCATGGTGAAGTGGTCATGCTACTTGCCTTGTTAACCAGGGTAGCAGGATCGATGTCAGGCTTCTCCAGACTTTCAGATTGGTCTTTAAACAGAGGTCCCATAACTGTATGACCTTAGCTGTTGGTGAATCTTCAAACTCGAACACTCACTCCTATGAAGGAACCTATATGCCAAATATGAAGGCTGTATCTTAAATGCTCCAAAAGTTATGACAAAGTAGGTCAAAGGTCAAGTTCATGGCCCAAAAGTTTTGAATGGTTGAGAAAACCTTGTCACAAGGAACATACATGCCAAATATGAAGGCTCTATCTCATATGGTTCAAAAGTTATGATAAAGTAGGTCACAGGTCAACGTCACAGGTCAAATCTTTATATGAGTGGAAAGCCCTTGTCACAAGGAACCTATATGCTAAATATGAAGGCTCTATCTCAAACAGTTCAAACGTTATGACAAAATAACCTACTGATCTACTTTTTGATTTGACATGACCCTTATTCGAACTTAACTGAGATATTGTCCAAATGATCATTCTGAGCAAGTTTTATGATGATTTGACTAAAACTGTGGCCTCTAGAGTGTTCAAAACTTTTTTTCTATGATTTGACCTGCTGACCTACTTTGTGACCCAACAAGACCCATATTCAAACTTGACCCAGATATTGTCAAGATGATCATTCTGAGCAAGTTTGATGATGATCAGACCAAAACTGGGGTCTCTAGTGTGTGCACAATGTTTTTCAACAATCTGACCTACTTACTGGCCAGATATGACCCATATTCGAAATTAATTGAGATATTGTCAAATGATCATTTTTAGCAAGTTTGATGATGATCAGACCAAAACTGTGGCCTCTAGTGTGTTCAGAGGGTTTTTCTATGATTTTATCTACTGACCTACTTTTTGGACCGACATGACCCATATTCAAACTTGACTCAGATATTGTCAAGATGATCTTTCTTGGCATGTTTGATGATGATCCAACCTAATCTGTGGCTTCTAGTTTGTTCACAAGGTTTTTATATGATTTGACCTACTGACCTACTTTTTGACCTGAAATTACTCATATTTGAGGAACATATATGCTAAATATGAAGGCTCTATCTCAAACAGTTCAAACGTTATGACAAAATAACCTACTGATCTACTTTTTGATTTGACATGACCCTTATTCGAAGTTAACTGAGATATTGTCCAAATGATCATTCTGAGCAAGTTTTATGATGATTTGACTAAAACTGTGGCCTCTAGAGTGTTCAAAACTTTTTTTCTATGATTTGACCTGCTGACCTACTTTTTGACCCAACAAGACCCATATTCAAACTTGACCCAGATATTGTCAAGATGATCATTCTGAGCAAGTTTGATGATGATCTGACCAAAACTGGGGTCTCTAGTGTGTGCACAATGTTTTTCAACAATCTGACCTACATGTACTTACTGGCCAGATATGACCCATATTTGAAATTAATTGAGATATTGTCAAATGATCATTTTTAGCAAGTTTGATGATGATCAGACCAAAACTGTGGCCTCTAGTGTGTTCAGAGGGTTTTTCTATAATTTTATCTACTGACCTACTTTTTGGACCGACATGACCCATATTCAAACTTGACTCAGATATTGTCAAGATGATCTTTCTGGGCATGTTTGATGATGATCCAACCTAATCTGTGGCTTCTAGTTTGTTCACAAGGTTTTTATATGATTTGACCTACTGACCTACTTTTTTACCTGAAATTACTCATATTTGAACTTGACCGAGAAATTGTCAAGACTATCATTCTGAGCAAGTTTGATGATGATTGGACCGAAAATGTGGCCTCTAGTGTGTTCACAAGGTTTTTCTCTGATTTGACCTATTGACCTACTTTCTGACCTGCCATGACCCATATTCGAACGTGACTAAGATATTATCAAGATGATCATTCTGAGCAAGTTTGATGATGATCGGACCAGAAATGTGGCCTCTAGTGTGTACACAAGGTTTTTCTCTGATTTGAACTACTGACCTACTTTTTGAACCGACATGACCCATATTCAACCTTGACTCAGATAATGTCAAGATGATCATTCTGGGCAAGTTTGATGATGATTGGACCAAAACTGTGGCCTCTAGTGTGTTCACAAGGTTTTTCTGTGATTTGACCTACTGACCTACTTTTTGAACCGACATGACCCATATTCAAATGTGACCAAGATATTATCAAGATGATCATTCTGAGCAAGTTTAATGATGATTGGACATAAATTGTGGCCTCTAGTGTGTTCAGAAGGTTTTTCTATGATTTGACCTACTGACCTACTTTTTGACCCGACAACACCCATATTCAAACTTGACTGAGATATTGTCAAGATGATTATTCTGGGCTAGTTTGATGATGATCGGACCAAAACTGTGGCCTCTAGTGTCTTCACAAGGTTTTTTTTTCTGATTTGACCTACTGACCTACTTTTTGACCCAACATGACCCATATTCGAACTTGACCGAGATATTTTGTGGTGGTACAAAATGTGTGCAAGTTTAGTTAAAATCAAATGATAAATGAAACAGCTATCATGCAGACAAGACCAAAAAAGGCAATTTTTGCCCTTTCAGGGGCCGTAACTCCGCAACACATGATGGGATATGGCTGGGTCAAGAAAGGAACCCAGATCTCATGGTGGTACAAGTTGTGTGCAAGTCTGGTTAAAATCAAATCATAAATGAAGATGCTATCGTGCAGACAAGACCAAAATAGGCAATTTTTGCCCTTTCAGGGGCTGTAACTCCGTAACATATGATGGGATATGGCTGGTTCAAGAAAGGAACCCAGATCTCCTGGTGGTACAAGTTGTGTGCAAGTCTGGTTAAAATCAAATCATAAATGAAGATGCTATCGTGCGGACAAGACCAAAAAAGGCAATTTTTGCCGTTTCAGGGGCCGTAACTCCGTAACACATGATGGGATATGGCTGGTTCAAGAAAGGAACCTAGATCGCATGGTGGTACAAGTTGTGTGCAAGTCTGGTTAAAATTAAATCATAAATGAAGATGCTATCGTGCAGACAAGACCAAAATAGGCAATTTTTGCCCTTTCAGGGGCCGTAACTCCGTAACACATGATGGGATATGGCCGGTTCAAGAAAGGAACCCAGACCTCATGGTGGTACAAGTTGTGTGCAAGTCTGGTTAAAATCAAATCATAAATGAAGATGCTATCGTGCGGACAAGACCCAAATAGGCAATTTTTGCCCTTTCAGGGGCCGTAACTCCGTAACACATGATGGGATATGGCTGGTTCAAGAAAGGAACCTAGACATCATGGTGGTACAAGTTGTGTGCAAGTCTGTTTAAAATCAAATCATAAATGAAGATGCTATCGTGCGGACAAGAAATTGTTTACGCACGCACGGACGCACGGACGCACGCACGCACGCACGCACGGACGACGGACGACGGACAAAATGTGATCACAAAAGCTCACCTTGTCACTACGTGACAGGTGAGCTAAAAATATCACGAAACTTTATAATCAAAGCAAATTTGTTGTCAAGTCGTACATATTACACAGATCCACTTAATACATGCCAGGGGACAAAATGTTATTGTCTTTCAGTCTGCCCTTTGCCTATAGGCAATACTGATGTCATTGTCTCCTGTTTGTTTATATTGGAGTTTTACGGCCCAGTCAACACTATTTTAAGTCATTTTTGAGCCAGTTAGTTTACCTATCCATACTTTTCCTGGGCAGGCCTATACGTAAGCGGTTAACCAGTACAGTGCACATTCTTTCGCAAGAAACTGACAACTGCCCTTCTTGAATCAGCCGAAAGGAGAGAATGACCATAGAAAAGATTTCATGATCAATCTCCACGAAAGAATGTTGCCGACCCTGGCAGGTATCAAACCTGCATCCTCCTGATCACCAGTCAGACGTGCATCCGAATGAGCTACTGAGGTCAGCATCATTGTCTCCTGAAAAATGGTGTTCTTATTGCCATGAAAGACAGCATATCCATACACGATTCAGTACGCAGTCAAACTTCAATGGGGGCCTCCATGGCCTCATGGGTAAGAGCCTGGACTCTTTATCATTCGGTCTCTCACCACTGTGGACCACGCCTTGCTCAGGCCACAAGGGACGCCAAGTTCAGCAATGGAAGGTCAGGTGGTTTTACTCCGGGTACTTCAGTTTTCACCCACCTCTGATTAGCCATCGGCTCAAAATTAGTAAAATTATCTTAAAGGGCTGTAAAACCGAAACCAAAAACCCAACTTCAATGTCTTTGGATCCGTCAATAGTTTCTTGAGACGGGTGGTTCTACCAACTGAGGATTCATCATAGAGCCAGATCAATAGGCATAATAGCGAAATCTTTTCCATTTTCTAAAAATAAATGTATGTCATCAAACAAACAAATGTCATGTGTACTCACTAGAATCGCCTCATCAAGGTGATTCTAGTGAATACACATAACATCCATTTTCAAGGTTAAATAATAAAAGAATATCTAAAACTCAGAAATATCTACTGCTATAGAATTTCCAAGGAGCTACTCATAAACGAGTTCAAAACAACCAAGGTAAACCAGCCATTTTTCAGCCATCAAAAATTCAGAGTATATACCATATTCGACCTATTTAACACACTGTGCACTTAGTTTTTCAGAACTGTATCAGAAAACTAATAATCGCACACTCAATACGAAAAAAAAGTAGCTAGGACACATTACAGATCGATTTGAATTTCAGCAGAGGGGTTCACCACATTAACATGTTATTGTCTGGGTCAAAAATGTACCAAAACTCAATATGAAATCATTGGAAAGTTACTGTAAAGTGTGTGCTTGTGCATTTTCTTTCCAAAAATAGCTTTGGTGTGCTCTTATATGAGCATGTGTGGTAAATAGGGCAAATACGGTATATCATACCCTTATTTTTTCTAGAAGATCCTCTAGGTAGCTCTGATCTGGCTGTAGAGGGGTACTGATGATAGTTTCTGTCTCATCAAGCCAGAAAAACATCTCGTCCATATCATCTGTGAAAACACTGGTCCGCACACTGGCTTGCTCTAGTCTGAAAATCAGATACAAAATGCCTTACACTGTCAATTAAAACATGGTTTTAGATGTGACTCATCTGACACCCTTAGCTCCAGATAAGGCCGACTGCTAAGGATAATTTCAGATTATTTTTTTTCTTATTTTACCATTAACCCTTTTAGTACCAAATGGAATCTTCTGCCTTATATATATCAGCAATCCAATTAAAAATTTAGGGGTGTCAGGTTGTGTTTTCTTCAAAATTTATTTTGAAAATGACTGAACTTTTTTTAGCAAACAGTGGCGGCCCTGATCAGACGCCGCAGTCTGCAGCGTCTGATCTGGGCCTCCACTGTTTGCCAGGGTACCCGTTTTGGGGTTTCTGGTACTAAATGGGTTAAAACATCATGTTGTGGGTACCACATATATGTGTGTGTGTTTGCTTTTAACATCCCATCAACAATTAAGATCATACTGAGACAGGACCTTTGTTTTATGACTCATCCAAGGTCTGGAGAATTACAAGAATGGACTGTGAATATATATGAATCAGTTGAGATCTCCATAAACCGATTATGATTCAATTACGGATCCTTAAATTTATCAATTTGTGATGATTGTAGGGATTCGTGGTCTGTGTGGTATAGTGGCGTAAGCAGTTATTCTCCTGCAAACTACACCAAAACATCTTTCTAACACTTTTAATGGGGTCCAAAGCAGAAACCGTGTTAGTCAAACAACCGTGTTATATCCAAACAAAAATGTATAGATTATATAGAAAAATGACCATTTATGGTGATTTTTCTATATAATCTATACATTTTTGGGATCCATCTCGAAACACTGTTATATCCATAACTGTGTTATAATGAACCATGTTATAATGATGTTGTGGTGTATTTCACTAAATTCTGCACCTCTCATGCCTATCTAGTACTTCAGAACACAAGGTCTTCCATCGCTGGTTGACCGAATCCAGTTTCTCTCTCATGATAGTACCATCAGGGGCTGCGGACTGACGTATGATCTCATTCCCAGCAGCATTCATGCTGTTCACAGTTCCCTGATATTCTCTGGTTCCCGACTCAAGCTCCTGAAAAAGGTAAAACAGAAATTAACCCTGAATATTTTAACCCTTTTTGTATCGAATGGGATCTTCCTCTAGCAGGAGTTCATTTCAAAATTTATGGGCGACAGTTTATGTTTTCATCAAAATTTATTAGGAAAATGACTGAACTTTTAGCAAATAGTGGAGGCCCTGATCAGACGCCGCAGAATGCGGCTGTGGCGTCTGATCTGGGCTGGCACTGTTTGCCATGGTACCCGTTTTGGGGTTTCCGGTACTAAAAGGGTTAATTAGCCACACCCATTTCTTACTATCAGCCAATCAGATTACATGATATTTTTTCACTCAAATTCACAACAGTTACTGAATGACACACAGTGTAGATCCAGATCAAATGGACTTCCTGTACGCTTTTCTATTCGCCCTGTCCCACTGAAAAAGGGGTCCCATTTGCCCCGCAGACAATTCACATGTAATTTAAAGCCTTATTGTTTCTGACAAATAGGAGGAAAATGATCTGAAAATGATCGGTAGCCTGAAGGATTTGAAAAATACCTGCCATTCCACACTCTTATTCTATAAATATGAATAATTCAAAGAGTTGGAGCACCGCCAGTCACCAATTACAACACAACATAAACTTGGTTTGTATTTACTTTGTTTTGAGAGATTATCAATTATCTCAGTGCAAAAAAAATCGGTAACAGCTAATAAAGAATATAAGGGTACAGGTTTTTACACAGAGAATATAAGCAATAGTGAATTACCATCATCAGAAGCTTTTAGATAAAAGAAAAGCCATGAGAATACAATTTTGGGATCAGTCATTAACCCATAGTATACACTGCTATATGTTGGACAAGTCCACAAGTCCCTCAGTAAAATATAATTATAAATATTGTACTTGCTAGAACAGTCAACAATTAGACCACTAACGAGCTTTTAAGTGTTTAGCTAATGAGGCTTTGAACAACTGGACCCCAATTCTTAACTGTTCTAGCAAGTACAATATTAAACAGATATTTTTGCTGAAAAAGAAGCTACTCGCATTTTTTTTCAGCAAAAAATACTAGCATATTTGACAAACTGAATGATCAAAACTTAAATGATATCTCAACCAATAACATTGATAGTTTTGAAGAACTGGACCCAGTCAATAGCAATAATGAATGGTGTTGTTATGATCCTAAGTATTGAGACAGACATGCCTGAGCAAACAGTGCAGACCTAGATCAGACAGTCTGGTCTGGGTCTGCACTATCTCCCAGATCAGACTGCTCCTAAAGGAGCAGTCTGATCTGGGTCTTCACTGTCTACGCTGTCGCACCTTTGGGACTTCTTGCTGGATCATGAAACAATTTTTTATAACACTAGGAGAATTACTACAAGTCCTCAAGATGTCAGAATTTTTCGGATTTTTTACGGTAAAACAGTGAAATTCCGCTATTAAGACCACCAAAATTTAAGAATAATTCTGTTTTTAAAAGCTTTTTTAGAAGGGTGCAATTATTCTTTCTTGAGGTTGTCTGCATCGATGTCCGCTGGTCAGGGACCAACTTTGGGACTGTTCAAAAGTGGTCTTAAAGACCACTTTCGAACGGTCCCAAAGGTGGTCTTAATATAGGAATTTTTATGGTAAAACTCACTGCGTAGGCATTTTCTGCCTGAAGGTTGTCCTGGATCAGCTTGATATCAGTCAGTTTCTTTTCTGCGTCTGTCAGCCATTTGGCCAAGGTCGTCATGTCCTTGTGGTACTGCCGCCATTGTTCTGCTGCTCGGGTCCAGCGTCTGTAATGAAACAAAAATAACTGAGATCTTCACCTGCAGCTTTTAATGAATTTTAACCCTTGTCCTGCTGAATATTCAATTTAGCCACACCCATTTCTGACTTTGAACCAATCAGATTATTTGATGTAATTTATTCCTACAAATTTATAAAATGAATGTCAAACAGTATAGATCCTGATCAGATGGCTTCTACAGAAGCCATCTGATCTGGATCTACACTGTTTGCAAAGATAGGGGTTGTCGTGAACAGCAAGATAAGAGTTAACCTTCAACAGCCAAATATGGCATTTGCAGCCGTAATTTTCAAATAATCTTTTCTTATTTTCTGAGAAAATTCTGAGAAAATAAGAGTTGTCATTACACGTGAATCGTCCGTTATGTCAATCCTAATTTTCTCTGAAAAAACCAGAGGACCAATGGTCCTGAGCGGGCCGCTCACCTGAGTGCTGAGAGTTTATGGAGCCACTTGAGCATGAAACTAGATATATTTTGCGGTCAATTAGTGGGTCATATGGAACTAATTATCCAGGTATGACATTTCTCCATCAAATAGTATTCGAGATAATAGGCAAAATCGCTGAACCATGAAATATAGGTCACAGTGACCTAGATATATTTTGAGGTCAATCGTGGAGTCACATGGAACTAATATCCCAGGTATGACATTTCTCCAACAAATAGACTTCAAGATATAAGGCAAAATCACTGGACCGTGAAATGTAGGTCACCATGACCTTCACCCCTTTACACTTGAACCAATGTCACTTGATTGGCTGATGTATAACCAATTGTGTCTATAACTCGTTAGTATAATGGAAAGGTATCCAACAAATTACAAACGTGTCCTAGATTTTGACCCCCAGCCCCACCCCATCCCCAATCCCAGGCATGAACCCAGGGGTGTGTTGTCTTGGAATCTCAGAAGACACTCCCAGGTATCCAAGTTGTAAATATGAATGCTTTGTGATGAGTGACTGTTGAGATATAAGCATTTCAAAAACTTTAACACAGAATTACAAAGGTGTTCTAGATTTTGACCCCTAGCCCCACCCCGGGGCATGAACCCAGGGGTCTGTTCTCTTTGAACATCAGAGGACCCTCCCAGGTACTTAAGTTCCAAATATGAGTGGTCTGTGATGAGTGACTGTTGAGATATAAGCATTTGAAAAACTTTAACGCAGTGTGACGGGAACGCAAACGCGCACGCCATCCGAGGTGACAACAATAGCTCTCCTTGTACTTCGTACAGGCGAGCTAAAAATTGTCATGCTCATTAATCTTTAAGGCATTTTAGAATTTACATGTATGAGCATGACAGCATTCTTTGTTGATCAGCAGTTAAATTGTCTGCTTTTTTTGTATTTTAATACTTATGAGCATTACAAATTTCATGCTCAGCTGAGTTGAGCATGAAAAAAGTTTTATAACCTCGGGGCCTGATATTATACTGCTATACCACTCATCTGGACCATGTCTATAAGATCTTTCCAATGAGACACTTTCATATTCATTCACGTCAAATTCAACTCAAGTGACTGACTACATGAAGCTGCTTTCAATCTGCCAAATTCAACTACAATAATGATCCAAAGGGCTTAAGCAAACAGTGCAGTCCCAGATCAGACTGCTAAAATTTTTGGAGAATTACAGCAAGTTCTCAAGGTATCTGAACTTTTAGGATTATTACTGCAAATAGTCAGACCACCCAATCTTGTCAAATTCGACTTACCAAATGCGACAGTGACAATTTTGACAGACTCTTTCTTTCTTTCTTTCTCCCGATACTGTTTTCGGTCAATTCTGACCATGATAACAGGTTTGGGGTGTGGCACAAATGTTTTCCATCCCCACCCCCAAAAAGAGCTTTGTGACACAGCCACCAGCAGATTAAAACTATTTACAAGAAGCCATCAGGGGAAGGAATCCATGCCTATCCCCTGCCCAACCCTAGGATATTATATTTTGGCCTTAAACCCATCAACTGTCTCAGAAGAGACAGCTTCGATTCTAAGGCCATTCCAAGTTGCAATTGTCCTGGGGAAAAAAGAACTCTTAAAACCATCCGTATAAGCATTAGGACGGTGATACTGAAAGGGATGGGACCTGGTTCTCCTACATCCTCCACCAGCTTCAGATAGGTACCTACTCTTATCTATAATGGCTAAATTATTGTGGATTTTATAGAATAGAGTCAGCGAAGCCTGCTCTCGCCTTTCCCGCAGAGTCGGCCACTGGAGTTCTTCAAGCATCTCTCCAACGTGACTTTGGTTGCGCCAACGTCTGCAGGTCCAGCGAGCAGCAGTCCTCTGAACTTTTTCTATTCTATCAGTCTCCTTTTGATGATAGGGCATCCAAACTGGAGCTGCATATTCAAGCTTGGGGCGGACTAAGGTTTTGTATGCAGCATCCTTGGTTTCCCTCGGTGCGAAGGCCAAATTTCTACGAAGGAAACCGAGTGTCTTAGTAGCCTTACTAGTTATCTCATTAATGTGTTGACCCCACTCGAGGTCATCAGTGATTTGAACTCCTAAGTATTTAGCAGAAGAAACGTTCTCTAAAACCTGGTTATGTAATGTATAACCATGGACCATCTGTTTATGTGGAGGGTGCCTTGTCACTCTCATAGAGTGACATTTGGCGACATTAAATTTCATGAGCCATGCCTCTTCCCAGGTAGCCAACTTTTCCAAGTCATCTTGAAGTATCTGTAGGTCATCAGACCCTCT
The DNA here is from genome assembly GCA_963580285.1 of Lucinisca nassula. Classification (NCBI taxonomy): domain Eukaryota; kingdom Metazoa; phylum Mollusca; class Bivalvia; order Lucinida; family Lucinidae; genus Lucinisca; species Lucinisca nassula. Next base: position 112,680,624 of record OY757013.1, on the reverse strand, counting down.
TATATTTCTATACAGTACACAATCGTCAGCGAAAAGGCGGATTGTAGAGTTGATGTTGTCTGGCAGGTCATTAATAAAAATCAAAAACAATATCGGTCCCAGCACGGAACCTTGTGGGACACCAGACAGCACCGGGGCGGGGTCAGAGCAAACACCGTCAAGTACGACTCTTTGTGTTCGTCCGGATAGCCAAGCAGAAATCCACTGGAGGGTATCATTTCGGATACCATAGTACTCCAGTTTATACAGAAGTCTTCTGTGGGGGACTTTATCGAAAGCCTTAGCGAAGTCCATAATAATTAGGTCTGTTTGTTTGTGACCCCTATTATGGGCCCCGTCCAGGTTTTCCTGTAGGTCGTGGATGAACTGGACAAGCTGGGTCTCACATGACCTACCGCTTCTAAATCCATGTTGGGATTCGACAAGGATCTTGTGCTCTGAAAGGACTCATCATGCAGACATAGTCTGACATCACCTTTTTTTTTCTTTTTGTTTTTTTTTTAACAAATTTCATATACTGTTGGCAGTCAATTCCTTTTTTTCTTCTTTTTTTATCATTTTAAATTCAATTAAGTCAATAATAAATAACTATGAGTAGTTAACTATCTGTGGTGGGTATATTAACCCATTTTGTACCAGAAACCCCAAAACGGGTACCCTAGTAAACAGTGCAGGTCCAGACCAGAAGGCGGCGTCTGATCAGGGCCTACACTGTTTGCTCAAAGTTCAGTCATTTTCCAAATAAAGTTTTGATGAAAACACAACCTGACACCCCTAAATTTTGAAATGAACTCCTGCTATATATAAGGAGGACGATTCCATTTGGTACAAAAAGGGTTAAAAGCTTTTTAATACCTGCTTGACAATACAACTATCTGACCTGTATTTCAATCAAATATCAATTGTAAGAATTTCACACCGATTAACGATATTAATTTTTACAAATTTAAATTTCAATCATGAATTTGAAAAGATTATCTATCTAGGGCATATTCTGATCTGTATTCTAGGGCATATTCTGATCTGTATCAAGGGCAACCTTAGCTGTTTAATACATAACTTTCTTTCAAGATGTTTACCCTTCTCTTGCTGAATATTCAGTTTAGCCACACCAATCTCTGACTTTGAACCAATCAGATTGCTTGATGTAATTTATTGCTACAAATTCATAAACTGAATGGCAAACAGTGCAGACCCAGATCAGGGTCTACACTGTTTGCTTACAGTCCAGTAATTTAAGGGTTAAACAAACCAGTATATAAGTCCGCGTTTAGAACAGTTTTTCAAGCCTATTCCCAAGAGACAAGCGACCCACCAGCGCTATCAGCACTTTTACAGTAAAATTCCTATATTAAGACCACCTTGGGACTGTTCAAAAGTGGTCTTTAAGACCACTTTTTAACAGCCCCAAAGGTGTTCTCTGACAAGAGGACACTGTACGCAGATTTGTTTGATTTGATGTTTAACATCCCCATCAACACTGTAAAGGTCATTTTGGAGATGTTGCTTCCAATTTTGTGGGACTTTTACCCGACATTGAGATGAAAATTAATGACATCTCAAGCCCTGTCGCTCAATGAAACCAATAGGGTTTATTAGCATGGATGGTCCGCCTCGCACCGCGATTCCTGGACAGGCTTAGATCCTCTTAAGCGGTTTACCAGTACTAGTGTGTGGGCCGGATTGAGCTCTGCGTGGAAGCATCATGCAGCCCATATATTTCTTCAAGCCCCTATACGCAGAAAAGACGAAGAAAGAATAACTGCAACCTACTAAATGAGCTTCCAAAAGCAGATTTAGTCTTAATTTTAGGTGGTTTTTGTTTGTTTGAAGTTTAACGTCCCGTCAACACTGTAAAGGTCATTTTGGAGATGTTGCTTCCAATTTTGTGGGACTTTTACCCGACATTGAGATGAAATGACATCTCAATCCCTGTCGCCCAATGAAACCAATAGAGTTTATAAGCATGAACAGTCCGACACTCGCACCGCTTTGCCTGGACAGGCTTAGATCCTCTAAACGGTTTACCAGTACTCGTGTGCGGGTCGGTTTCTGCTCTGCGTGGAAGCATCATGCAGCCCATCTATTTCTTCAAGCCCAGATGGGCGAGGGCCCTGGGTTTGGAAGTGCAGACCAAGATCAGATGCTGCATTCTCAGTGTCTACACTGATTGCTTACAGTAGAGGAATTTGAGTGGTTAAACAAAACAGTCTATAGCCGGCCTCGGTAGCTCAGTCGGATGCTCGTCTGACTGGTGATCAGAAAAACGTGGGTTCAATACCTGCCAGGGTCGGCAACTTTCTTTCGTGGAGATTGATCATGAAATCTTTTCTACAATCATTCTCTCCCTTCCACTGATTCAAGAGGGGCAGTCGTCAGTTTCTGGCGAAAGAATGTGCACAGTACTGGTTAACCCCGCTTATGTATAAATCTGTCGAGAAAGAGTGTGGATAGGTAAACTGATTGTCTCAAAAAAATGACATAAAATAGTGTTGACTGGGCCGTTAAACTCCAATACAAACAAACAAGCAAAACAGTCTTTAAGTCCACATTCAGGACCATGTCTCCAGCCTACTCTCAAGAGACAAGTGACCCACCAGCGCTATCAGCACTTTTATTTTGTACTCATAAGCATCAGATAGATGCCCTCATTTCTATAACATACCCTTGTGCTACAATGGCATATATCATCTCTGTAGAACTTTGAGGTTTAACGTCCCGGTCAATACTGTATAGGTAATTTTGGAGATTTTGCTTCCAATTTTGTGGGACTTTTTCCCGACATTGAGATGAAATGACATCTCAAGCCCTGTCGCCCAATGAAACCAATAGGGTTTATAAGCATGGACGGTCTGACTCGTACAGCTTTGCCTGGGCAGGCTTAGATCCTCTAAGCATCATACAGCCCATCTATTTCTTCAAGCCCCAATGGGTGGGGGCCGCTCTGTAGAACTAGCTGTTACGATAACACTTCTGTGTGATATAGTGCATTCTTTCATACCTAAAATTGTCATGTTTTTCTTGCATATGCTCCAAATGTAGGTTTTCGGTGCTCGTTAGAATCGCCTCAATGAGGGGTTCTATAGAGTCCCCACAATCTATGTCTTGGGGCAAAAAGAAAAAAAATCTTTATCCCCATAAACCGTGATATAAAGTGGGGTTAAGAGGGGTATTCATTACACAGACTTGTTAACTTGATGATTTTTCAGATCGTTTGTTTCTGTCCCCAACATAGACTGTGGGTGCTTGTTATAACTGCCTCATTGAAGTGGTTCTAACAAGTACCCACACAAACTATGTATTTGATCGAAAAAAAGGAAGAAAATTAAAGTATACCTTTGTAAACTCCACATTAACCTATATAAAGTGGGATTTTCTGGAGTACTCATTACATGGACTTGTTAACCCATTTAGTACCAGAAACCCAAAAATGGGTACCCTATCAAACAGTGCAGTCCCAGATCAGACGCCGCAGAACCAGGGCCTCCACTGTTTGCAAAAGTTCAGTCATTTTCCAAATAAATTTTTCACCCCTAAATTTTGGAATAGACTCCTGCTATTGACCTTATTTCCATTATCTGCTGGTATCCAGTCAGAAGATTATCAGTGTTGGGAAACCAGGTAACCAGACCCCACTGACCTTTCAAGGTCAGGGGGGTCTGGTTACCTGTTTTTCCAATATTGATAAAGTGTAAGCTGGGAGCCAGCAAATAATGCAAAAATGGTGAATATATAAGGAGGAAGATTCATGTGGTATTTAAAGGGTTTATATTTATTTGTTATTGTTGCTGTTGTTCTGTTGATACTTACTGAAGAAGTTTACGGTCATTTGGAATCTGTATTGTTCCATTTGTTGTTATTCCATTTCTCACAGTGATTGCCTCCATTATATATCCTTTTACTTATCGAATCACACACACTATTTCAGTCAAAACACATGTGAAGATGTGTCAAACATTTACCATTTCCCAGAATGTGACCCACTGATTTTTATATATTTTTTTCCCTTTAACCCTTATCTTGCTGAATATTCATTTAAGCCACACCCATTTCTGTCTATCAACCAATCAAATTACTTGATGTAATTTATTGCTACAAATTCATAAACCAAATGACAAACAGTGTAGATCCTGATCAGATGGTTTCAAAGATAGGGGTTGTCGTGAACAGCAAGATAAGGGTTAATATCAGCATTTTTTTTTTTTTTTAAATCTAATAAAGTACATGTATACCAGAGCCTCCTTATAACACAATTTTTGGAGTCAATGTTAGAAACCATTTAAGTTAAACCAACAGTGTTATATCCAAGCAAAAATGTATAGATCATACAGAAAAATGACCATCTATGGTCATTTTTCTGTATAATCAAAACATTCCTGGAGTCCATTTTTCAACCATGTTATATCCAAAAGCATGTAGCAATGTTATAAAGGGTCCATCTTTCAACCACATAATATTGCTATAAAGAAACTGTTATAAAGAAACCATGATATAAAGAAACCTTGTTACAAAGAGGTTGTGGTTTACTTGTGTATCCACTGTCCAAATGAGAAAGCTGGACATTTTTTTGCCTTTTATATAATTATACATGATTCATGCTTTTCTTTGGCCAAATGAAGCGGTACACTGCCAATCAAAATCATTTTACTAAATATCTGTTATTCATGCAAATCAGTTTGTAATTTTTTGGTTTGAATGCATTACTATCATCAAAAGAAAATAATGTTTATGACTTGGTGAAAGAAAAAAATTGAAATTTGAAGCCACTCACATTTTACTGATATTTATTTTCTGACACCATATAGTATGTTAATACGGTTGGCCCCCGCCCAAAGGGGCTTGAAGAAATATATGGGCTCCATGATGCTTCCACGCAGAGCTGATTCCAGCCGGCACACTGGTACTGGTAAACCGCTTAGAGGATCTAAGCCTGTCCAGGAACCTCGGTGCGAGGCGGACCGTTCATGCTAATAAACCCTATTGGTTTCATTTGGCAACAGGGCTTGAGATCTCAATGCCGGGTAAAAGTCCCACAAAACGTCTCCAAAATGACCTTTACAGTGTTGATGGGGACGTTAAACCTCAAATCAAACAAACAAACAAATGTTAATACGGTGTCAGAAAGAGTGAGTTTGCCATTGTATAACAGTTATGTTTAACAGTTATACCATGGCGAGCCTCCCTCTACATTGCTTTTTTTGTGCTCAAAACTAGAGATTGTGGGTACTCATAAGAACGGCCTCATTCTAGTGAGTACCATAGTGAGTACCAACAAGTTGTGCTTGATGTATGCCACTTGCAGAGCTCATGGATCAGTTGTTGAAGTTAACCATGAGGTTAGCTAACATATTTTTAAACTTTGACCATTCAATGTGGCATGTACACTATTTTTTTTGCTGAAAAAAAAATGTGAGTAGGTTTTGCACTTGCAAAAGCTACTCACATTTTTCAGCAAAAATATAAGAGTAAAAGATGATGTGTTTGAAAAACAGTTAACATTCTGTCCACTAACAATTTTATTACATTAAAAAAGCTCCTGAAAGATAAAATTATATTACATAGGTATGTTATCATATTTAGTCATTTTTTTTTTTTTTTTTTAATTTTGCTGATTTATTTCCTGACCACAGTATATATAACTTCCATATTGCACTAATCAATTTTCTCCACAACATGACTGTGATACACATATACATCAATATTTTGCAACATTTCGTTACTAATCAGACTAATTATGTTTGTCAACATAGACTAACAAACTAAACGAGGTGAACGTAAGGTCAACCAGACTAAGAACAAGACTGAGGCACAGCTCCAGGTAAGGCTGCGTAATCACGACATGCCAATCACAACGATTATCGTCTGCTGGTCACTTTAAAAATCATTTTGCAAATAGTAAGGACCCAGATCAGACTGCTCCTCTAGGAGCAGTCTGATCTGGGTCCACACTGTTTGCCTGTATGCTAAAATATGTTTGAAAAGTTTCCAAGAAGATTCAGCAGACGACAAAAAACAGACGACATTTTAAGATGCAGTTTTCTTGGCAGCTTAAGGGTTAAAAGATAATTTTCCTTATTTCGTATTTAAAACATATGTTGTGGGTACTTTTAAGAATCGCCTGGATGATGCTTCAATGATGAGGCAATACCTACAAGGTATGCTTTTAGCAAGAAATAAGAAAAAATTTCCTTAAGGGGAATGGGAACAGCTGGCAGAATTTTCCTGCCATTTCCAAAGGGAGACAACTTTTGGGACTTTCTGTTCGCTTTTCTATAAGTCCTGTTCCACCGAGAGTGGGGCCTACTCTTAAAGGAAAGAATTTGCTCCTCAGGAGCAAATTCTTTCCTTTATAAGTTGACCCCTATTGACATGGGAGACAAAAATAGTTTTGCAGGAGTTGCCTCCCCTGAAGGTGTATCCATTCCCCTTTATTATCTTCTTAACGTCTCTTTATCTTCAGGTCAGTTAAAAATGACCATTTTCACAAGACAATTTGAATGCAGTAACATGACACTCTTATGTGACCATAAATAAATATAAACCATAAATAACAATCCAAATAAAAATTAAAATTTAAATTTCAAAGCAACTTCCACCTAATCAGCAAAACTATCAAAACTGATTCTCAATTTTCCTTAACTCTCCCATTAAAATATGATAATTTTCCTGTTTGTCCAATTTTTAACCTTCCTAGTATTATTACTATAACTTGTAATTATCCTATAAGACTACTCCTCAATTGTCCACCTACAAATCCCATTAAAACTTAGCCAAAACAAAGAAGTTTTATTTGATTCTGTTTTACAAATAAATCCATAGTCATACATACTTATTATTATTAACTTCTTGTGTATTTACCAAAAATATTCTGGCATGAAAAATTATATTGACACAACGAGTAAATTCTCTCCATAACCTATTCTGCGAAAAGAAAATTCCTGATTTTATAGTGGGATGCAATTGCCGCCGTTTGCAAAATCAGGAACTTCTCGACAATATAACTGTTGTCAGGTTTAGTTCAAACTGAATTTTTAATTTACTATATATGGTAATGGGTTATGATCCATATTTTTTCCACCTACCAATTTAGCAATCTTAATCCCAATTTATCATATGCTACTAATACTACAAGATAATCTTTATCCATTTAAGTGGTGATCAATCCTTTTGTACAGCACTTAAGTTTTCAACAGGACATTCAAGGAGCTCTTCAGTTCTTCAACTATAAAAATAAGACCCAAAGTCAATAATTCAAATTGGAAACATTTAAAAAGAGAGCCCAAGGAATTTCTGAAGTTGGCCATTACCAGAATATCATTGCCATACAAAATGTTTCTCATACAATACACCTCGTCTCAATTTCACTCTTGTCTATTCCTGAAAACTGAAATAGAGATGACAAATGTACATAAAATTTAGGTATCTTCCTTATTTCAGTACTAAACATAGGTTGAGGGTGTCCTGAACAAACAATGTATCAAGCGTCAATAAAAAGAATAACCTTCAATGTACCACGAGTCAGTAACCAATGTATCAATTGTTGATAAACCAATACATTCTGAACAACAACTATATCAAATGCCAGTGTATCAACAGCCAATAAAATGAATGACCTAGGTATCAAGAGCCAGTTAACTGAATAACCGGTGGATAAAGAGACAGTAAACTGTACAACAAATGTACAAAGGGCCAGTATACAGAACAACAAATATATCAAGGGCCAGTAAACTGTAAACTGAACAACTGAACAACCAATGTATCAGAACAAATTGATCCTAAGCCAGTAAACTGAATAACAAATATATCAAGAGCTTATAAACTGAATAATCAATGTATCAATGGCCAGTCAACTGAATATCCAATTGATCATGAGCCAGTTAACTGAAAAACAGATATATCAAGGGCAAATAAAATTGTATCAATGTATCAAGAGCCAGTAAACTCAGTAATCAGTTGATCAAAAACCAGTAAACTGAATAACAAATGTATCCATGGCCATTAAACTGTATGCTGAATAAACAATGAATCAAGAGCAACTAAACAAGAATTATCAAGGGCAAATAAACTGAACAAACAATGGATCAGGAGCCATTTAACTGAACACAAATATATCAAGGCCAGTAAAATGTGAACTGAACAACCAATGCATTGAGAGCCAGTTTGCTGAATAGCCAACGGGTCAAGAGCCAGTAAACTGAATAATCAAGGACTCAAGAGAGTGTAAACTGAACAACCAATGTTGGAAGAACCAGTAAACTGAAGCAAAAATGGATCAAGAGCCATTGGACTAGATAACCAATGGATCAAGAGCCAGTGAACTAAACAACTGTATCAAGGGCCAGCAAACTGAAACAACAAATAAATCAAGGGCCAGTAAACTCAATAATCAATGTGTCACAAGCTAGTATACTGGACAACCAATGAATTAAGAGCCAGTAAACTCAATAATCAAAGTGTCACAAGCTAGTATACTGAACAACCAATGAATTAAGAGCCAGCAAACTCAATAATCAAAGTGTCACAAGCTAGTATACTGAACAACCAATGAATTAAGAGCCAGCAAACTCAATAATCAATGTGTCACAAGCTAGTATACTGAACAACCAATGAATTAAGAGCCAGCAAACTCAATAATCAATGTGTCACAAGCTAGTATACTGAACAACCAATGAATTAAGAGCCAGCATACTCAATAATCAATGTGTCACAAGCTAGTATACTGAACAACCAATGAATTAAGAGCCAGCAAACTCAATAATCAATGTGTCACAAGCTAGTATACTGAACAACCAATGAATTAAGAGCCAGCAAACTCAATAATCAATGTGTCACAAGCTAGTATACTGAACAACCAATGAATTAAGAGCCAGCAAACTCAATAATCAATGTGTCACAAGCTAGTATACTGAACAACCAATGAATTAAGAGCCAGCAAACTCAAAAATCAATGTGTCACAAGCTAGTATACTGAACAACCAATGAATTAAGAGCCAGCAAACTCAATAATCAATGTGTCACAAGCTAGTATACTGAACAACCAATGAATTAAGAGCCAGCAAACTCAATAATCAATGTGTCACAAGCTAGTATACTGAACAACCAATGAATTAAGAGCCAGCAAACTCAATAATCAAAGTGTCACAAGCTAGTATACTGAACAACCAATGAATTAAGAGCCAGCAAACTCAATAATCAATGTGTCACAAGCTAGTATACTGAACAACCAATGAATTAAGAGCCAGCAAACTCAATAATCAAAGTGTCACAAGCTAGTATACTGAACAACCAATGAATTAAGAGCCAGCAAACTCAATAATCAATGTGTCACAAGCTAGTATACTGAACAACCAATGAATTAAGAGCCAGCAAACTCAATAATCAAAGTGTCACAAGCTAGTATACTGAACAACCAATGAATTAAGAGCCAGCAAACTCAATAATCAATGTGTCACAAGCTAGTATACTGAACAACCAATGAATTAAGAGCCAGCAAACTCAATAATCAATGTGTCACAAGCTAGTATACTGAACAACCAATGAATTAAGAGCCAGCAAACTCAATAATCAATGTGTCACAAGCTAGTATACTGAACAACCAATGAATTAAGAGCCAGCAAACTCAATAATCAAAGTGTCACAAGCTAGTATACTGAACAACCAATGAATTAAGAGCCAGCAAACTCAATAATCAATGTGTCACAAGCTAGTATACTGAACAACCAATGAATTAAGAGCCAGCAAACTCAATAATCAATGTGTCACAAGCTAGTATACTGAACAACCAATGAATTAAGAGCCAGCAAACTCAATAATCAAAGTGTCACAAGCTAGTATACTGAACAACCAATGAATTAAGAGCCAGCAAACTCAATAATCAATGTGTCACAAGCTAGTATACTGAACAACCAATGAATTAAGAGCCAGCAAACTCAATAATCAATGTGTCACAAGCTAGTATACTGAACAACCAATGAATTAAGAGCCAGCAAACTCAATAATCAAAGTGTCACAAGCTAGTATACTGAACAACCAATGAATTAAGAGCCAGCAAACTCAATAATCAATGTGTCACAAGCTAGTATACTGAACAACCAATGAATTAAGAGCCAGTAAACTCAATAATCAAAGTGTCACAAGCTAGTATACTGAACAACCAATGAATTAAGAGCCAGCAAACTCAATAATCAAAGTGTCACAAGCTAGTATACTGAACAACCAATGAATTAAGAGCCAGCAAACTCAATAATCAATGTGTCACAAGCTAGTATACTGAACAACCAATGAATTAAGAGCCAGCAAACTCAATAATCAATGTGTCACAAGCTAGTATACTGAACAACCAATGAATTAAGAGCCAGCAAACTCAATAATCAATGTGTCACAAGCTAGTATACTGAACAACCAATGAATTAAGAGCCAGCAAACTCAATAATCAATGTGTCACAAGCTAGTATACTGAACAACCAATGAATTAAGAGCCAGCAAACTCAATAATCAATGTGTCACAAGCTAGTATACTGAACAACCAATGAATTAAGAGCCAGCAAACTCAATAATCAATGTGTCACAAGCTAGTATACTGAACAACCAATGAATTAAGAGCCAGCAAACTCAAAAATCAATGTGTCACAAGCTAGTATACTGAACAACCAATGAATTAAGAGCCAGCAAACTCAATAATCAATGTGTCACAAGCTAGTATACTGAACAACCAATGAATTAAGAGCCAGCAAACTCAATAATCAATGTGTCACAAGCTAGTATACTGAACAACCAATGAATTAAGAGCCAGCAAACTCAATAATCAATGTGTCACAAGCTAGTATACTAAACAACCAATGAATTAAGAGCCAGCAAACTCAATAATCAATGTGTCACAAGCTAGTATACTGAACAACCAATGAATTAAGAGCCAGCAAACTCAATAATCAAAGTGTCACAAGCTAGTATACTGAACAACCAATGAATTAAGAGCCAGCAAACTCAATAATCAATGTGTCACAAGCTAGTATACTGAACAACCAATGAATTAAGAGCCAGCAAACTCAATAATCAAAGTGTCACAAGCTAGTATACTGAACAACCAATGAATTAAGAGCCAGCAAACTCAATAATCAATGTGTCACAAGCTAGTATACTGAACAACCAATGAATTAAGAGCCAGCAAACTCAATAATCAAAGTGTCACAAGCTAGTATACTGAACAACCAATGAATTAAGAGCCAGCAAACTCAATAATCAATGTGTCACAAGCTAGTATACTGAACAACCAATGAATTAAGAGCCAGCAAACTCAATAATCAATGTGTCACAAGCTAGTATACTGAACAACCAATGAATTAAGAGCCAGCAAACTCAATAATCAATGTGTCACAAGCTAGTATACTGAACAACCAATGAATTAAGAGCCAGCAAACTCAATAATCAAAGTGTCACAAGCTAGTATACTGAACAACCAATGAATTAAGAGCCAGCAAACTCAATAATCAAAGTGTCACAAGCTAGTATACTGAACAACCAATGAATTAAGAGCCAGCAAACTCAATAATCAAAGTGTCACAAGCTAGTATACTGAACAACCAATGAATTAAGAGCCAGCAAACTCAATAATCAATGTGTCACAAGCTAGTATACTGAACAACCAATGAATTAAGAGCCAGCAAACTCAATAATCAATGTGTCACAAGCTAGTATACTGAACAACCAATGAATTAAGAGCCAGCAAACTCAATAATCAAAGTGTCACAAGCTAGTATACTGAACAACCAATGAATTAAGAGCCAGCAAACTCAATAATCAATGTGTCACAAGCTAGTATACTGAACAACCAATGAATTAAGAGCCAGCAAACTCAATAATCAATGTGTCACAAGCTAGTATACTGAACAACCAATGAATTAAGAGCCAGCAAACTCAATAATCAATGTGTCACAAGCTAGTATACTGAACAACCAATGAATTAAGAGCCAGCAAACTCAATAATCAATGTGTCACAAGCTAGTATACTGAACAACCAATGAATTAAGAGCCAGCAAACTCAATAATCAAAGTGTCACAAGCTAGTATACTGAACAACCAATGAATTAAGAGCCAGCAAAGTCAATAATCAAAGTGTCACAAGCTAGTATACTGAACAACCAATGAATTAAGAGCCAGCAAACTCAATAATCAATGTGTCACAAGCTAGTATACTAAACAACCAATGAATTAAGAGCCAGCAAACTCAATAATCAATGTGTCACAAGCTAGTATACTGAACAACCAATGAATTAAGAGCCAGCAAACTCAATAATCAAAGTGTCACAAGCTAGTATACTGAACAACCAATGAATTAAGAGCCAGCAAACTCAATAATCAATGTGTCACAAGCTAGTATACTGAACAACCAATGAATTAAGAGCCAGCAAACTCAATAATCAAAGTGTCACAAGCTAGTATACTGAACAACCAATGAATTAAGAGCCAGCAAACTCAATAATCAATGTGTCACAAGCTAGTATACTGAACAACCAATGAATTAAGAGCCAGCAAACTCAATAATCAATGTGTCACAAGCTAGTATACTGAACAACCAATGAATTAAGAGCCAGCAAACTCAATAATCAATGTGTCACAAGCTAGTATACTGAACAACCAATGAATTAAGAGCCAGCAAACTCAATAATCAAAGTGTCACAAGCTAGTATACTGAACAACCAATGAATTAAGAGCCAGCAAACTCAATAATCAAAGTGTCACAAGCTAGTATACTGAACAACCAATGAATTAAGAGCCAGCAAACTCAATAATCAAAGTGTCACAAGCTAGTATACTGAACAACCAATGAATTAAGAGCCAGCAAACTCAATAATCAATGTGTCACAAGCTAGTATACTGAACAACCAATGAATTAAGAGCCAGCAAACTCAATAATCAATGTGTCACAAGCTAGTATACTGAACAACCAATGAATTAAGAGCCAGCAAACTCAATAATCAAAGTGTCACAAGCTAGTATACTGAACAACCAATGAATTAAGAGCCAGCAAACTCAATAATCAATGTGTCACAAGCTAGTATACTGAACAACCAATGAATTAAGAGCCAGCAAACTCAATAATCAATGTGTCACAAGCTAGTATACTGAACAACCAATGAATTAAGAGCCAGCAAACTCAATAATCAATGTGTCACAAGCTAGTATACTGAACAACCAATGAATTAAGAGCCAGCAAACTCAATAATCAATGTGTCACAAGCTAGTATACTGAACAACCAATGAATTAAGAGCCAGCAAACTCAATAATCAAAGTGTCACAAGCTAGTATACTGAACAACCAATGAATTAAGAGCCAGCAGTCAATAATCAAAGTGTCACAAGCTAGTATACTGAACAACCAATGAATTCAGAGCCAGCAAACTCAATAATCAATGTGTCACAAGCTAGTATACTGAACAACCAATGAATTAAGAGCCAGCAAACTCAATAATCAATGTGTCACAAGCTAGTATACTGAACAACCAATGAATTAAGAGCCAGCAAACTCAATAATCAATGTGTCACAAGCTAGTATACTGAACAACCAATGAATTAAGAGCCAGCAAACTCAATAATCAATGTGTCACAAGCTAGTATACTGAACAACCAATGAATTAAGAGCCAGCAAACTTAATAATCAATGTGTCACAAGCTAGTATACTGAACAACCAATGAATTAAGAGCCAGTAAACTGCAAAATCAATGTATCAAAATGCCAATCAAACAACAAAAATATAAAGAATCAATAAACTAAACAACCAATATATCAAGAGCCAGCAAAGAACACCAAGAGCCAAAAATTTGGACAAACGATATGTCAAGTACCCGACATGATGAAAAGACATCTCAAGCCCTGCCGCCCAATGAATAGGGTTTATAAGCATTGACAGTCTGACTCACACCGCTTTGCCTGGGCAGGCTTAGATCCTCTAAGCAGTTTACCAGTACTCCTGTGCGAGTCAGTTTCAACTGCCATGGAAGCATCATGCAGACCATCTATTTCTTCAAGCCCCGATGGGCGGGGGCGTTTGATGTAAATAGGCAAATCAAAATGATCAAAATTATGAATAATAAGTAATGCATCAAGAGCAAGTTAACTGAACAACTAGTATACCAGGAGCCAGTCAGTTTAACAACTGATGCATCAACAGCAAGTTAACTGAACAATTAGCATACAAAGAGCATGTCAGTTTAGAAATCAAAGCGCCAAAGGCACTGAAATGACAGATTCTATGAGAAAATAAAAACAAGAGGGCCATGATGGCCCTGGATTGCTCACCTGATCCATAGTGTAACAAATGGGCCCCAGGGAGGGTCATTATTGGCCCCAGGGCTTCAATGTGCATAATGTTGAGGGAGGTCTTAAAGGTGAAGCTTCATACTAAACATCAACAAAGGCTATAATTTGAACAATCTTGGCATAGGTCCACTAGATGAAGCTAAATACCAAATATCAAAGACCTGGGCCTTGCGGTTTCAGAGAAGAAGATTTTTTTAAAGATATTCCCTACATAAGCCTATGCAAAACCAAATGGCCCCGGGGCTATATAAGTCTATGTAAAACCAAAGGGTCCAGGGGTGGGGGCATTTGTGGCCCCAGGGCTATAATTTGAACAATCTTGGTAGAGGTCCAATAGATGAAGCTCCATACCAAATATCAAAGACCTGGGCCTTGCAGTTTCTGAGAAGATTTTTAAAGATTTCCCTTTATAAGTCTATCTAAAACCAAAGGGTCTCGGGGCAGCGACATTTTTGGCCCCAGGGCTGTAATTTGCACAATCTAGATAGAGGTCCACTAGATGAAGCTTCATACCAAATATCAAAGACCTAGGCCTTGTGGTTTCACAGGAGAAGACTTTTTAAGATTTTCCCTATATGAGTCTATGTAAAACCAAAGGGCCCCGGAGCGGGGACATTTTTGGCTTCAGGGCTATAATTTGAACAATCTTGATAGAGGTCAACTATATGAAATTTCACACTAAATATCAAAGACCTAGGCTTTGTGGTTTCAGAGAAGACGATTTTTAAAGATTTTCCCTATACATATATTAGTCTATGTAAAACCAAAGGGCCCCGGAGCGGGGGCATTTTTGGCCGAAGGGCTATAATTTGAACAATCTTGGTAGAGGTCAATTAGATAAAGCTTCATACCATATATCAAAGTCCATGGCCATGCAGTTTCAGAGAAGAAGATTTTCCCTATATAAGTCAATGTAAAACCAAAGGGCCCTGGAGCGGGGGCATTTTTGGCCCCAGGGCTATAATTTGAACAATCTTGGTAGAGGTCCATTAGATGAAGCTTCATACCAAATATCAAAGTCCTGGGCGTTGGGGTTTCAGAGAAGAAGATTTTTAAAGATTATCCCTGTATAAGCCTATGTAAAACCAAAGGGCCCCGGAGCTGGGACATTTTTGGACCAAGGGCTATAAATTGAACAATCTTGGTAGTGGTCCATTAGATAAAGCTTCATACCAAATATCAAAGTCTTGGGCCTTGCAGTTTCAGAGAAGAAGATTTTTAAAGATTTTCCCTATATAAGCCTATGTAAAACCAAAGGGCCCCGGTGCGGGGGTATTTTTTGCCCCAGCACAATAATTTGAACAATCTTGGTAGGGGTCCACTAGATGAAGCTTCATACTAAATATCAAAGACCTGGGCCTTGTGGTTTCAGAGCAGAAGATTTTTTAAGTTTTCAGTGAAAAAAATCTATTTTTGGCTCCAGTGATCTAGATGTGCAATAGACCGGAACCATTTGAACAACTTTGAAAGGGGACCACCTAAGGATCATTCCTGTGAAGTTTGGTCAAAATCCGATCAGTGGTTTAGGAGGAGATGTCGTTTGAAGAAATTGTTTACGCACGGATGACAGACAAGAGTGATCCTAATATAAAACACAAGAGGGCCATGATGGCCCTGGATCGCTCACCTGATCCATAGTGTAACAAGTGGGCCCCAGAGAGGGCCATTATTGGCCCCAGGACTTTAATGTGCATAATGTTGAGGGAGGTCTTAAAGGTGAAGCTTCATACCAAACATCAACAAAGGCTAAAATTTGAACAATCTTGGCAAAGGTCCACTAGATGAAGCTACACATCAAATATCAAAGACCTGGGCCTAGCGGTTTCAGAGAAGAAGATTTTTAAAGATTTTGCCTATATAAGCCTATGTAAAATCAAAGGGCCCCGGGACAGGGGCATTTTTTGCCCCAGCACTATAATTTGAACACTCTTGGTAGGGGTCCACTAGATGAAGCTTCATACCAAATATCAAAGTCCTGGGCCTTGTGGTTTCAGAGAAGAAGATTTTTAAAGATTTTCCCTATATAAGCCTATGTAAAACCAAAGGGCCCCGTGGCGGGGGCATTTTTTGTCCCAGCACTATAATTTGAACAATCTTGGTAGGGGTCCACTAGATGAAGCTTCATACCAAATATCAAAGTCCTGGGTCTTGTGGTTTCAGAGAAGAAGATTTTTAAAGATTTTCCCTATATAAGCCTATGTAAAACCAAAGGGCCCCGGGGCAGGGGCATTTTTGGCCCCAGCACTATAATTTGAACAATCTTGGTAGGGGTCCACTAGATGAAGCTTCATACCAAATATCAAAGACCTGGGCCATGTGGTTTCAGAGAAGAAGATTTTTAAAGATTTTCCCTATATAAGCCAATGTAAAATCAAAGGGCCCCGTGGCGGGGGCATTTTTTGTCCCAGCACTAAAATTGGAACAATCTTGGTAGGGGTCCACTAGATGAAGCTTCATACCAAATATCAAAGTCCTGGGCCTTGTGGTTTCAGAGAAGAAAATTTTTAAAGATTTTCCCTATATAAGCCTATGTAAAACCAAAGGGCCCCGTGGCAGGGGCATTTTTGGCCCCAGCACTATAATTTGAACAATCTTGGTAGGGGTCAACTAGATGAAGCTTCATACCAAATATCAAAGACCTGGGCCTTGTGGTTTCAGAAGAAGATTTTTAAAGATTTTCCCTATATAAGCCAATGTAAAACCAAAGGGCCCTGTGGCGGGGGCATTTTTTGCCCCAGCACTATAATTTGAACAATCTTGGTAGGGGTCCACTAGATGAAGCTTCATACCAAATATCAAAGACCTGGGCCTTGTGGTTTCAGAGAAGAAGATTTTTAAAGATTTTCCCTATATAAGCCAATGTAAAACCAAAGGGCCCCGTGGCGGGGGCATTTTTTGTCCCAGCACTAAAATTTGAACAATCTTGGTAGGGGTCCACTAGATGAAGCTTCATACCAAATATCAAAGACCTGGGCCTTGTGGTTTCAGAGAAGAAGATTTTTAAAGATTTTCCCTATATAAGCCAATGTAAAACCAAAGGGCCCCGTGGCGGGGGCATTTTTTGTCCCAGCACTATAATTTGAACAATCTTGGTAGGGGTCCACTAGATGAAGCTTCATACCAAATATCAAAGTCCTGGGCCTTGTGGTTTCAGAGAAGAAGATTTTTAAAGATTTTCCCTATATAAGCCTATGTAAAACCAAAGGGCCCCGGGGCGGGGGCATTTTTGGCCCCAGCACTATAATTTGAACAATCTTGGTAGGGGTCCACTAGATAAAGCTTCATACCAAATATCAAAGACCTGGGCCTTGTGGTTTCAGAGAAGAAGATTTTTAAAGATTTTCCCTATATAAGCCTATGTAAAACCAAAGGGCCCCGGGGCGGGGGCATTTTTGGCCCCAGGGCTATAATTTGAACAATCTTGGTAGGGGTCCACTAGATGAAGCTTCATACCAAATATCAAAGACCTGGGCCTTGTGGTTTCAGAGAAGAAGATTTTTTAAGTTTTTGGTGAAAAAAATCTATTTTTTGCTCCTGTGACCTAGATGTGCAACGGACCGGAACCATTTGAACAACTTTGAAAGGGGACCACCTAAGGATCATTCCTGTGAAGTTTGGTTAAAATCCGATCAGTGGTTTAGGAGGAGATGTCGTTTAAAGAAATTGTTTACGCACGGACGCACGGATGCACGCACGACGGACGACGGACAAAAAGTGATCCCAAAAGCTCACCTCGTCACTACGTGACGGTGAGCTAACAAGAGGGCCCAGAGGGCCCTGAATCGCTCACCTGAGAATCAGTGTCTCTAGTACATTCTTGGCCCAAGGGCTATACTAGGTGAAGCTTCATACCAAATATCAAGACCTGAGCTTTGTGGTTTCAGAGATGAAGATTTTTAAATATTTTCCATATATAAGCCTATGAAAAACCAAAGGGCCCCAGGGATGGGGGCATTTTTGGCCCCAGGGCTATAATTTGAACAATCTTGGTACAGGTCCACTAGATGAAGCTTCACACCAAATATCAAAGATCTGAGCCTTGCGGTTTCAGAGAAGAAGATTTTTAAAGATTTTACCTATATAAGCCTTTGTAAACCCTGAGGCCCCCAGGGCGGGGGCATTTCCGGCCCAAGGATCATAATTTGAACAATCTTGGTAGAGGTCCACTAGATAAAGCTTTATACCAAATATCGAAGACCTGGGCATTTTGGTTTCAGAGAAGAAGATTTTTAAAGATTTTCCCTGTATAAGCCTATGTAAAAACCAAAGGCCCCCGGGGCGGGGGCATTTTTGGCCCTGGGACTATAATTTGAACAATCTTGGTAGAGGTCCACTAGGTGAAGCTTCACACCAAATATCAAAGACCTCGGCCTTGCGGTTTCAGAGTAGAAGATTTTAAAGATTTTCCCTATATAAGCCTATGTAAAATGAAAGGCCCCCGGGGCGGGTGCATTTTTGGCCCTAGGGCTATAATTCGAACAATCTTGGTAGAGGTCCACAAGGTGAAGCTTCACACCAAATATCAAAGACCTGGGCCTTGTGGTTTCAGAGAAGAAGATTTTTAAAGATTTTACCTATATAAGCCTTTGTAAACCCTGAGGCCCCCAGGGCGGGGGCATTTCCGGCCCAAGGATCATAATTTGAACAATCTTGGTAGAGGTTCACTAGATAAAGCTTTATACCAAATATCGAAGACCTGGGCCTTTTGGTTTCAGAGAAGAAGATTTTTAAAGATTTTCCCTGTATAAGCCTATGTAAAAACCAAAGGCCCCCGGGGCGGGGGCATTTTTGGCCCTGGGGCTATAATTTGAACAATCTTGGTAGAGGTCCACTACGTGAAGCTTCACACCAAATATCAAAGACCTGAGCCTTGTGATGTCAGAGAAGAAGATTTTTAAAGATTTTCCCTATATAAGCCTATGTAAAACCAAAGGCCCCCGGGGCAGGGACATTTTTGGCCCTAGAGCTATAATTTGAACAATCTTGGTAGAGGTCCACTAGATGAAGCTTCATACCAAATATCAGAGACCTGGGCCTTTCAGTTTCAGAGAAGAAGATTTTTAAAGATTTTCCCTGTATAAGCCTATGTAAAACCAAAGGCCCTTAGGGCGGGGGCATTTTTGGCCCTAGGGCTATAATTCGAACAATCTTGGTAGAGGTCCACTAGGTGAAGCTTCACACCAAATATCAAAGACCTGGGCCTTGTGGTTTCAGAGAAGAAGATTTTTAAAGATTTTACCTATATAAGACTTTGTAAACCCTGAGGCCCCCAGGGCGGGGGCATTTCCGGCCCAAGGATCATAATTTGAACAATCTTGGTAGAGGTCCACTAGATAAAGCTTTATACCAAATATCGAAGACCTGGGCCTTTTGGTTTCAGAGAAGAAGATTTTTAAAGATTTTCCCTGTATAAGCCTATGTAAAAACCAAAGGCCCCCGGGGCGGGGGCATTTTTGGCCCTGGGGCTATAATTTGAACAATCTTGGTAGAGGTCCACTACGTGAAGCTTCACACCAAATATCAAAGACCTGAGCCTTGTGATGTCAGAGAAGCAGATTTTTTAAAGATTTTACCTATATAAGCCTATGTAAAACCAAAGGCCCCCGGGGCGGGGACATTTTTGGCCCTAGGGCTATAATTTGAACAATCTTGGTAGAGGTCCACTAGATGAAGCTTCATACCAAATATCAGAGACCTGGGCCTTTCAGTTTCAGAGAAGAAGATTTTTAAAGATTTTCCCTGTATAAGCCTATGTAAAACCAAAGGCCCTTAGAGCGGGGGCATTTTTAGCCCTAGGGCTATAATTTGAACAATCTTGGTAGAGGTCCACTATGTGAAGCTGCACACCAAATATCAAAGAACTGGGCCTTGTGGTTTCAGAGAAGAAGATTTTTAAAGATTTTCCCTATATAAGCCTATGTAAACACAAAGGCCCCCGGGGCGGGGGCATTTCTGGCCCAAGGGCCATAATTTGAACAATCTTGGTAGAGGTCCACTAGATGAAGCTTCATACCAAATATCGAAGACCTGGGCCTTTTGGTTTCAGAGAAGAAGATTTTTAAAGTTTTCATTTCAAAAATCTATTTTTAGCTCCTGTGACCCAGATGTGCAATGGACCGGAACCATTTGAACAACTTTGAAAGGGGACCACCTAAGGATCATTCCTGTGAAGTTTGGTCAAAATCCGATCAGTGGTTTAGGAGGAGATGTCATTTGAAGAAAAAGTTTACGCACACACGCATGCACGCACACACGCACGCACGACGGACAAAAAGTGATCCCAAAAGCTCACCTCGTCACTACGTGACAGGTGAGCTAAAAACTGTGAAAACTTACAGACAACCTTTCTAAAAAGCTCTTAAATTTTAGAAAAGTAGTCCTGCAAATTCCATTGTATGGTGTGTTTGCAGATGTCTATACACCGGTGGTATCATGAAATGCCATTCGATGTTTCAAATTTTCGAAAGAAACTATTTACGTTTTCAAAACCAAACATTAAAATTCAAGTTTTAACAATGTTGCTGTCAATTACTAACATTTTTGTCTGGTCGGTTGTGGATACCTCCCCACAAAAGCTACTCTATTTTTCACAAAGAGATCGGAGGAGAAAAGCTGGTCAGTCCAGTACATGAATTCCATTGGCTTGAAGACATTTTTGAGTAAGAACAGCACTATAAACCCGCGCGTAATCCTGCTGGATTAGATATCCCGGATTCTGAGCGTAAACAAATAAATGGAACCACGTGAGGCCGACGCACTTGATTGATGTAACGTCTCGCTGTTCAGTTAACGTCTCAGCCATGATCTTGAATGTTCTTAATGTCGCTACATGTAGCTACATGCAATAGCTCGACATACCATTTCGCTTAAATTCCATCCGATAATTATGTCATGCTCTATTACGAACGCGTCGCCTCGGAATACCTTACACCTATATGTCGAACTATCCCGAAACGACCATCGGCGTGATTCACGCTGAAGTGCAATGTGTCACTGAAACGCATATCACGCGAGTCGCTTGGACGCCAATATACATGTATGTATTTCATGCACCAGCGTAAGTGTTCCGTACTGTGTCAACGTCTTAATTTTGGTCACGACAGGGACGTCTAGCTCTCAAAAATGCATCGCACAAGGGCGACGAACAGTGTCAGTGCTTATTAGTCGCAGAGCTGAAACCGACCCGCACACGAGTACTGGTAATCTGCTTAGAGGATCTAAGCCTGCCCAGGCAAAGCGGTGCGAGTCGGACCGTCCATGCATATAAACCCCTATTGGTTTCATTGGACGGCAGGGCTTGAAATGTCATTTTATCTCAGTGTCGGGTAAAAGTCCCACAAAATTGGAAGCAACGTCTCCAAAATGACCTATACATTGTTGACGGGGACGTTAAACCTAAATTCAAACAAAACAAAACACAGGATCGTGGCCGGACTGGTAACCATACATCATGGTTGATTGATTTAACCTTTTTTAGCTTAAGGGCATGGTGCTTAAGCATGTTGTAATCATGCAATCGTTTGGTTTCAGAATCAAAGCACCGAAAGTGTTTGGGGATGTAGGTTGGGGTGAAAGCCCTGGGCTGAGATAAAACTGTTTAATTTAACTCTGAAATTCCAAACAAATAGTGAAGATTTTGATAAGAAGCGCGTCCTGCCGCGTCCGATCTTGGTCTACACTGTTTGCCAAGCTCACCCTATGATTCCAGGATGACCCTCTTTAGTCTTATGGAATACCCTGATCTCACTGCGGCTATTTTCTGCAAGAAAAAGGCTATTCTGAGAAGTCAGTGATAGTCACGTAGACGTTAGCTCTGAACCGCTTTTTTTATTAATAACTTCGGGTCGAATGCCAAACAATCAACCCAAACATAGCCGGGTCGTTTGTCAGTCTTGGGTGCATGTAAGTGTTATATGTAAAATCTGCACTTGAATAAACTGTTCGATCTGGCAAACAATGTAGACTAAGATCAAACGCCACAGAACACGGTGCTGATCTTGTTCTACATTTTTTGCATGAGTTACTAACATCTTAAGTTTAAACGGATCAGTCCAAGTCCTCGTTCATGACCAGCCTGCATTTAGAGACAATCGGCATGAGTGTTGTCAGTGCTTTGATTTTATTCACTGCCTTGAGTTTCTGGAGTGTACTCTTCCATCACTGAAGTTGGGCTCGTCCATTCTGCTAAATATGGCACCTAGAAATATATCACAGGACCTACACTGTTTGCATAGGTATCTGTACCATATTCCAGGGTTGAAAGGGACAGCCTCTCGCAAAGACTGATATACACCTAGTTGTAACTGACCTAGACTTGACCTCGAATGTCGGAAAACCCATTAATATTCTGGTCTGTAGCTGACCGGCTTGTCTTTAAGGATTTAATATTGACAGCACTGTTAGAAAACTGAGCAGACGCCGCATTGATCTCGCATGATGCAGCGGATTCATATGAAATGCTGAATCTATTCTCTGAAAGGTAAGATAAAATCGTCAAGTCGTTTGCTTCAAAAGTTTGTATTGCGATTATAGGATGTACAATTTTGATAACTGTGCCAAACCGGACTACATTTAGGCGGACTCATATTTCTTTGGCGGTCAAAGCCGGAAGAAAGTCGTAGGAAAGCCGGAACTACTTTACAACACGCAGGATAGCTAGAAACGACAGATAGAATCTGTCATTAATGATACATCAAGAGCAAGTTAACTAAACAACTAATATACCAAGAGCCAGTTGGTTTAACAACTTATGCATCAAGAGCAAGTGGACTGCACAACTAGTATACCAAAAGCCAGTTATTTAACTGAACAACAAGTATACCAAGAGCAAGTCAGTTTAACAACTTCTTCATCAAGAGCAAGTTAACTGAACAGATAGTATACCAAGAGGTAGTCAGTTTAACAACTGATGCATCAAGAGCAAGTTAACTGAACAACTAGTTATTGTTGAACAACTGATGCATCAAGAGTAAGTTAACTGAACAACTAGTATACCAAGAGCCAGTTAGTGCCCGTTAGTTAGAGCAAGTAATACCAAGAACCAGTCAGTTTATTAAATGATGTTAATAGGCAATTCAAATGATAAAATGTTGTATTTGACAATTTTATGTTCTGATTAATAAATGTACTGAGTCTGAAACTCCATTTCTTGGCTTCATTCAAATTTTAGACAAGTAAAAATATATAGGGTAAGAACGGTATTTGGTATACTGACATTTTTGCTGAAGAAAAAGGTTCGTAGTGCTACTCAAATATTTCTTGCAAAAGTGTTTTAGTATTAAAATATCAAATGATGTAGTTTTGACATTTAACCCATATTTTGTACCATTATGTCTGCTATATAGAAGAGTCTATTTCATAATGTAGGTGTGTCCCGTTAAGTTATTTCTAGAAATTCATTTAGGAAAATGGCTGAAAACAGTGCAGGCCCTTATTATTAGATGCTGTCTGTGGCATCTGATCTGGATCTGCACTGACTGCCAGGCCCCCTTTTATGTTTCCTTTATAAAAATAAACTAGTCCCCATCCATCGGGGCTTGAAGAAATAGATAGGCTGCATGATGCTTCCATGCAGAGCTGAAACCAACCCACACACGAATACTGGTAAACAGCTTAGAGGATCTAAGCCTGCCCAGGCAAAGCGGTGCAAGTCGGACCGTCCATGCTTATAAACCCTATTGGTTTCATTGGGTGGCAGGGCTTGAGATGTCACTTCATCTCAATGTCAGGTAAAAGTTCCACAAAATTGGAGCAACGTCTCAAAAATGACCTTTACAGTATTGACGGGTTAAACCTCAAATCAAACAAACAAATTATAAAAATAAAGAAATTGTACGTTTTGAACAAGATCTGAAACACCCATGTTCATTTGCACTTTACCACCAGTGAGTTAAATGCCTCGGAATTTATCAAAAGCCCAGTCAGTTAAAATTTAAAGTGAAACATTACAGTCAGTAGCTGGACCATTTCTATTATGCATTTGATTTCCCAGTGAATTTGAAAACGATCCAGGGCTATGTTCAATGAGAACAAAGCCAGTCTCTCACGTCCCCATGAAAGAAACCAGTGTCATGTCATCATAGTATTGAACTCTCATTCGAAACCTTTGACAAAGATACTCTTGAAACTTTCAGTGAAGCTTTGTACCAATTATGATAGACATCTAAATTGGTTGGGAGTTTCAAAACCCTAAAAACACATCAAACATCACACTTTTTGTAGTTTTCTTTTCCCATACTTATTTTTTTCCCCTTTTTTATGCAAAGAAGTCAAAAGCATTAAGCATCTGATAGGCTACTGCAAGCTTCTAAGTAAAAAAGCAAAAACTATTTAAAGTTTTCCAATTTATGCTACAAACAGATGTTGGGTGTTATCTAAAATTGAATCCCGATTGTGGTAGTTCTGATGAGTACCCACAATCTATTGTGGCGTATCCAATTTTGCTTTAAATTACAATGTATTAACATCGCCAGTAATCATATTCACGTTCGGATAATACATCCATGTGACAATAAGTATTTTTTACATCTCAAGCCCTCTCGCCCAATGAAACCAATAGGGTTTATAAGCATGGACGGTCCGACTGGCACTGCTTTGCCTGGGCAGGCTCAGATCCTCTAAGCTGTTTACCAGTTCTGGTATGCAGGTCAGTTTCAGCTCTGCGTGGAAGCATCATGCAGTCCATCTATTTTTTCAAGCCCCGATAGGTGGGGGCCGTGCTGGATCGTGTAACTAATTCCTTAGGAGAATTACAGCAAGTCCTCAAAGTTGTCCGAATTTTTAGGATTTTTGCAGTAAATTATAATGCCGTGTCAGGAGGCATGAGGGTGGGGGATGGGGATGAGTAAACAATATCTTGAACCCTTTTTGTACCAAATGGATTCATCCTCCTTATATATAGCAGGAGTCCATTTCAAAATTTATGGGTGACAGGTTGTGTTTTCACCAAAATTTATTTGGAAAGTGACTGAACTTTTAGCAAACAGTGGAGGCCCTGATCAGACGCCGCAAAGCAGTGCCAGTCGGACCGTCCATGCTTATAAACCCTATTGGTTTCATTGGGCGACAGGGCTTGAGATGTCATTTCATCTCAATGTCGTGTAAAAGTCCCACAAAATTGGAATTGTGTTGACGGGGACGTTAAACCTCAAATCAAATAAACAATACAGAATCCAGCAAGGAGTCCAAAAAGTGCAACGGAATGGCAAACAGTGAAGACCATGATCTCTCTGATCTTGGTCTACAATGTCTGTCCAATACTTAGGATTATTACAGTAGCCTCAATGGCTACCATTATCTTGAATGCCTAAGCAGTTGAATTTGACAATAATTCCCATAAAATCTGAAGAAGAAAAAATGTAACAATCTCCTCTTACATCCATAATAATGTAAAAAAGTGAATAAAATATTGTTTACAGCAACTTTTGCATAAATATGCATAATTATTCCTCCTAACCTTCTGGGCAACAAATTTATAAATGTATTTAATAAAATACATCTGTTTCTAAAATTAACCCTAAAGATGCCAATCAAAACAATTGCCGTCTGCTATGTTCTCTGTGTGTTACTTTAAAAACACATTGTGGCAAACAGTGTGGACCCTCATCAGACTGGTCCCATGGGAGCAGTCTGATCAGGGTACACACTGTTTGCCTGTATGCAAAAATATTTAAAAACAAAAGTTTTCAAGAAGATGAAGCAGACGACATAAACAGACGACATTTTCAGATGCAGTTTTTCTTGGTATCTTAAGGGTTAAAACCTTTTGCAGCCATATGTGAAAATAAGATATGTTTACAAATGCAAAAAGCATAAATCCAGCTAGCACATCAAAAAATAAGATTTCCTATCCGGATCTACTCCCTTGGCCATTCAGTTGTTTTCAAACATTTCTGTTAAAAATTTGCAGACAACAAAATGTCATATGGAATGGAATTTGCCACAAAAGGGTTCAGTCTCGGTTGCTTATCTGGGATAAGGAAACATTTTTATGCAAAAAGGTATTTAACCCATTTGGTACCAGAAACCCCAAAAGGGGTAGGTGGCAAACACTGCAGGCCAAGATCAGCAGCATCTGATCAGGGCCTCCACTGTTTGCTAAAAGTTCAGTCATTTTCAAAATAAATTTTGATGAAAACACAACCTGACACCCCTAAAAATTGGAATGGACTCCTGCTATATATAAGGAGGAAAAGGGTTAAAACTTAAATCAACCCAAACTTTTCTTATTCACAAAGTTATAAGAAATTTCTATGCACAACACTATTCACAAGTTCCATTATTTTTCACAAACAACCCTTGAGCTCTTAACCTAAAACTATAAAAAGGTCCTTTCTACTGCTGCCAAAATTTGAATTTTTATTATTTATTTATGGAGTCCTTCAAAACACCGAAACGTCATATTCCACTTCACTTTTATTCTGCTTAATTTGAATACTAGCAGACGACATGTTTTAATATTCTGTTTTTTTTTTGTTGTTGTTTTTTTTTCTTTTTAAGCAGAGCTTGCCATTTAAGTTAAACTGCCGTCCAGAGACAATCTCAATCAAATGTCAAGTCCAGTTTCCAGAAAATTTACAATTAAATGATGCAAATATGTCGTCTGCTCATGCTGTCATCTAAAAATAGCACCAAACATAAACTATAAGGACAATGGATACATCTAACAGCTTTTTCTGTCATTTATCAAAGGGAGGAAACTCATCTGACTTCCTGTTTGCTTTCCTGTTGTTCAGCCCCTTCGAAAAAGGTAACTACTCTTAAAGGAAAGAATTTGCTCCAAAGGAGCAAATTCTTTCCTTTAAGAGTAGACCCCTACAGTGAAACAAATTCTTTCTTTTATGAGTAGATCTCTAGACCACTGACAGGGGAGACAAAAATATTTTTGAATGAGTTGTCTCCCCTGAAGGTGTAACCATCCCCCTTAATAAAATGGTCATCTTTCTTAAGTTATAATGATTGATATTTGATTAACGGCCGATAGTTCAACTC
The DNA here is from genome assembly GCA_963580285.1 of Lucinisca nassula. Classification (NCBI taxonomy): domain Eukaryota; kingdom Metazoa; phylum Mollusca; class Bivalvia; order Lucinida; family Lucinidae; genus Lucinisca; species Lucinisca nassula. The sequence goes on along the minus strand of OY757013.1, from coordinate 112,653,317 downwards.
CCTGTCCTGTGTCCATTTAAACACCGAATACTCCCCGTTAGCTTAAGGTACCTTATTGAAATAGGTTTACAATAGCCAGGTATTTGACACTTTAGAAGAGAAGTTGACTTTATTAGCCCGTTTTATACAGGGAAGCCCACAGGGGAACATTGGCAAACTGTGCTGTCCCAGATCAGAAGCCACAGTATGAGGTGTCTGATCCGGGTTTGATCAGGCTGCAGAAAGTTTAGTCATTTTCAAAATAAATTTCTATGAGTTACTCAACCTAAACCAGACACCCCTAGATTTTGAAATGGGCACCTGCAAAATAAGAGTGAGAAAGATAATGGGCAAAGGACTGTAGTTTTTGTAGGTGTTTTAAGCATTAATTTTCATACAGCTTCATTTTCCTTTTTGTATTTTAACCCTTGTCCTGCTGAATATTTAAATATGTCACACCCACTACTGATTATCAGCCAATCAGATTACTTGATGCAAATTATTACAACAAATTCATAAACTGGATGGCAAACAATGTAGATCCTGATCAGATGGCTTCTTCAGAAGCCATCTGATCTGGATCTACATTGTTTCAAAGATAAGGCATATCCGGGCTCAGCAGGACAAGGGTTAATAAGAGCATTTTCTATTAAATGGAGATTCCAGGGAGCAATATCAATTCACAATAGAAGATCCTGACATGTTTCATGTGATTTCAATAAACCAATTTCAAGCTCAACTAAAAGAAATCCATCCATGTCAGTTATTTAAATTTGATCAAGATTGGCTTATGTACTTATTTGAAATTGTGGACAGATGGATGACCAGGATGGAGCATTGGCATACTGATAGCTCACATGAGCTGAAAAAAGATTAAGGTCAAGGTCACCAAAATCTAATCAAATCTGCCGTATGTTCTAATGATATACTTTACCAAGTTTGACTACAATTATTCAATTTGTTAATGTGATAGAGTGCAGACAAGCCATTTTTGACCCAAAATTGACTGTTTTGGGGGGGGCTTGTGACCTAGAAAATGAGGTCAAGGCAATCAAAACCTAACAACTGTTTTCCAATATCCTAATGATGTAACTATGCAAGTTTGGACAGAATCCATCCAAAGGTTCAGGAGATATAGTGCCTCAAACAGGCTACGCTGATGCCGACACAAACGAGATCCGCACCAAAAACAGTAGGGGCCCCTCCCTCCAGGTGGGGGGACATAAATATCACGAATTTTCATCAGAAAAGTAGCCATTTTGGAGATGTGAAAAAATGCACTATGTAACATGGGTGTGTTATCCTAATGCTACTACAGCAAATGTTGATGGACTGACAATGTATGGATAAATGCATTACGATAACACACCTGTGCGATATTGTGCATTTGTTCACATCTCCAAAATGGCTACTTTTCTGATGAAAATCTGTGATATTTTTGTTAATTGTACTTCAAACATAGGTTGGGGGTGCTCGTTAGAACCCCCTCATTGAGGCGGTTCTAACGAGTACCCACAACTGGACTTCAATATTGCGCCCTGCTGGAAGAAGGTGCGACAAATTAAAATTACTGTTTTTACGGTATGAAATAGGCCTGAGCAAACAGTGTAAAACCCATCTCATCAGGGTCTACACTGTTAACCACTCATTCAGCTTTCTTAATTCGCAACCTTGGGTAGTTAACTGTTCTTGCTCAAATTTTAGAAGTATGCATACCTGTGGTACCTCTCCCATCAGGAGGGAGACTCCCTCATTTTGGTGCTAATTTTTGCGCAATTTATGCTAAATTTTAGTAAAATTTTGGAGTCTCCCTCATTTGAACTGAGAATTTTCCTATACAGTCGAACTTCAATGGCTCGAACACCTTTGGGACCTCGAAAATCTGTTCGAGACAGGGATAGTTTGAGCCAGTGAGGTTACTGAAGTGAGGGATAACAAGATACTTTTTGACATCTTTTCGGTGTTCTATAATGAATATGTATGCTGTGTGTACTCCTTAGAATCGCCTCATTGAGGGGATTCTAATGAGTACACACAGCATACATTTGCAAGATAAAAGACAAAAAATCTCCTTAATTATCCCCCACTATTTCTTATGTAGAGGATTTTGCTAGGGACTCAAGAATGTGTTCGACTCATCCATGGTAAATGAGCTATCGGTGTTCGAGCCATCGAAGTTCTACTATATTTTCTTTACATCTCTCTCATCACAATGGCAATCTCCCTCATACAGTTCAAAAATTATCACAGGTATGAGTACAGTAAGGAGTTAAGGAGTCCGAATATTTAAAGTAAATATGGTAGAGAAGGCTAAGGGGACTTTTTTTTTTGTGTCAGCTGATTTAATCTTTAATGGTATAATCTGGATTAGGTAGTACTACACCCGGACCTCGTTATAGCACGATTCGTTACAGCACGAATTCGGATATAACACGGTTTTGGTTTGGACCCCAAATTTTCCCCAACCAACATTTATAAATACATTGTATTATCTAAGGATTGTATCAGGTTTTAAGCACAACAACTTTATTTTCCTCTCACTTTTGACTGCGGTAATACGGTAGCTAACACGGTAGCTAACACGGTTTATAACGGTACTTTTTGATGTTTATTGCAGGCCTCCAGCAGAGTTGAATATACAGTATATAAACTTGTTTAGCTTGACACGCATGATAAACATGAACTGCCATCGGCACAATCAAAAGTGTTGGCTTAGTGAGATAAAGAGATTAAACAATTCAGTTACGCAACCGGAAAAAAAATATTTATCACGCTCTGTTAAGGATCACTGCTCAGCAGAAATTTTAAACATCGATGCAGACGATGTGATCGGTCAACTGCAGTAAAACTCATTTTCTAGAGCCGCATGTAAAAGAAAGTCAGATTTATTCCAGCTTAAAAGCAAATGATAAAACATATTCAAGATAGATTTTCGCGGTAAAAAAAATCATTAAAAACCATGTGCGCATTTAAAATCGTTTCAAATGGCTAAAATATAAAGGGTAAGACATTTCAAGGGAAGTAATTCAAATTTCTTGTTAGCGTTGATCATTGTCCGGTCCCGAACCCTAACCCGGTAATTTTACCATTGAACTCTATTAACGGTACTGTAGTTCGGTACGGTCTGGATTCTCAGTAACAACAAAGTTAGCCGGGAACCAGCTATCAAAATGGCGTCATACTTGCTGTCAGATCGGACGATTTCTGGATATAAAACATGGTTTATCAGCTGGTTTCGATTAAAGTGACTTGTTTGACTTGATGGGGCATGGTATTTACTGCCATTGATTAGTTCTAAACACTTTTTAGTCGGGAAATACGGTCATTAACCGGACCGTACATCATCTTGTTTGGGAAACTATTGGGCACCATTGTGTCAATGGTTGATCTGTGACAAATACGGTCGGCGTTTATAACACGATTCGGTTAACTAACACGGTCTGTTGGTTGGACCCGGAGTTCCGTGTTATAACGAGGTTGAGGTGTATTTGCGTTGACTGTGCCGATCTTTATTAAGTTACACTTTCCCTATAAATGCTAAGTGAAGGGGAAAAAATTAAAATATTAAATTGTTAATGTTTTATTAATCTGTCTGTCACCGAAATAATAAATCAGTTGGCCTTGGCAAGGACTTGGTCAGCTTGTCAGGCGAAACTTAAACCTGCCAGAATGCAGTCACCTGAATAAAATGGGTTATACGTCAACCAAAATCAAAGCACTGACAGCCTGTAGGGTTAATTGTTTCTGGGCTGCGATTTGATTGTCTGCATTGGGGTTTAACCCTCGTCCTGCTGAATATTTAAATATGCCACATCCACTACTGAAAATCAACCAATCGGATTACTTGATGCAATTTATTCCAACAAACTCAAACTGAATGACAACCAATGAAGATCCTGATTAGATGGCTTCTTCAGAAGCCATCTGATCTGGATCTACATTGTTTGTTTGATTTGAGGTTTAACGTCCCCGTCAGCACTGTAAAGGTCATTTTGGAGACATTGCTTCCAATTTTGTGGGACTTTTACCCGACATTGAGATGAAATGACTTCTCAAGCCCTGCTGCCCAATGAAACCAATAGGGTTTATTAGCATGGACTCACACCACTTTGCCTGGGCAGGCTTAGATCCTCTAAGCGGTTAACCAGTACCTGTGTGCGGGTCGGTTTCAGCTCCGAGTGGAAGCATCATGTAGCCCATCTATTTCTTCAAGCCCCGATGGGCAGGGGCCGCTACATTGTTTGAATCCAGGCTCAGCAGGACAAGGGTTAATGACATGTCAACCATTGTGGGTCGTTCTGTGTCATCTCCCAGAGAAAGAAGAGACCGTAGAGGAGATGAAAGTGAGGGACAGTGGAGTAAGAAGAAAATGAATGTAAGTGTAATGTAAAAACTGATGAAGAAATAACTCTCCCCCTCTACCCATACCTGCTGCAAGGTCAGCAGGCCTTGCCCAGTTGTAAGCCAACATCAGCTAGACGCCCCAGTGAAGCAAAATACACATCTTTGCCTCACCACCCCCCTTTTTCTGAGCTGGGAAAGTGGTCATATTGTACTTGTTCAAATGTCAGAAAAAGTATTGTAAATGTGGTACTTGGTTGTTAAAACTGCCTTATAGTGTAATGAAGAGATTGTGGTGTAATAAGTTTCAATGTTGTACGTTATGAATTTTTTTGGTGCTTAAAGGGTGATATAAAACAAAATGTTCAATTTTAGGATATCTACAGTCAAAGATTACCATCCCCAAACCTGGGTACAACTGGAGATATGTCCCTATCAATAAGTACAGTAGCAATAACAATTACCTTGGAGTGATCTCCCTTTGTTAATCTTTCAATGGAGGAGTGTCTTCAAATGACAACCAATTATTATCTTGCAATTAGAAGCAAAGGTTAGGACATTTTACCAAAATCAACAGATGAAAGATAAAATTTTATCTTGCTGCCGAACAGTCAACTATTGTAAACAAAATCTATCTTGCTCAAAATAGTCAATAATGTATTTTTAATGTTCATAATTCAACAAGAGGAAGACATTACAAAGGCCATCTTTTGGGTCTAATTTTCAAATCAGTGTAGAATTGATCAAATAACAGCCACACTAGCAATACCCTAAATGGTAATGATCAGACAGGCCTTAACAAACAGTGCAGACCCAGATCAGACTGCTCCTTCAGGAGCAGTCTGATCAGGGTCTTCACTGTTTGCCATTCCGTATGCACCTTTTGGACTGGAAGAAATTTGTTAATAATTTAGGAGAATTACAGCAAGTCCTTAAGGTGTGCAAATTTTTAGGATTTTTACTTTACGGTAGTTTACGACCGGCCTGCTCAGCTACACAGACTAGTTAAGATACCAGGAGCGTAGTTTGGGGCAAAATAACAGTACACACCGTAGAAGTGGGGTTTGGGAGTTCTCCCCCAACTGGGGTTCAGTAGGTGGAGCCCCTAATGGGGAATGGGGGGGGTTCTGTAGGCCCCTTTTGGGGAAGGTTGGGTGTGCGCAGGGGGACAAAAGTCTCAAGTGCAAAAATAAAAATAGCCATCGGAAGAGATGGCAAATCCCCCGACCAAAAGCCAATATGGCCTTCAGAAGATTGTTCACCAATAGAAAGTGCACCAGAATTAAACCAGCAATATATCACAAAAGTATTGCAGTTATGGCCATCGAAAGATTATACTGTCAGGCGAATAAACTAAAAAACCAGGGCACTCAGAAATGTCATTCTTGCGCATGACATGCCTGCTTAAGCTCATGTATTTCCGTATAAAGTACCATCAATATGTCTCAAAGGGTATTGGAGATATGGTGATCACAATAAGGTCATACTGTTATATTGAAAGGGTAGATAACTCAAATACCAAAGCACCAACAGTTGTGGTTCTTGCACATGACATTCCTTCTGTACCTTGTATACAATTGTGCCAAGTTCCTTCAATATATCTCAAAGAGTGCTGGAGTTATGGCCATCACAAGGTTATATTGCCAGGGGAGATAACTAAAAAACCAGAGCACCCAGAGTTGTAATTCTTGAGCATGACACACCTGCTTAACCTCATGTACATCTGCATCAAGTACCACAAATATGTCTCAAAGGGTATTGGAGGTACAATGATCACAAGGTTGTCATACTGTTAAATTGGAAGGGGAGATAACTCAAAAATCATAGCACCCAGAGTTGTGGTTCTTAGGCATGAAGGGCCATCTCAATGTTGTATACAATTGTGCCAAGTACCATCAATATATCTCAAAGGGTATTGGAGTTATGGCCATCACAAGGTTATATTGTCAGGGGAGATAATTAAAAAAACCAGGGCACCCAGAGTTGTGGTTCTTGCACATGACACACCTGCTTAACCTCATGTACAACTGTACCAAGTATCATCAATATATCTCAAAGAGTTTTGGAGATGTGGCCATCACAAGGTAGTGATTCTATATTATTGGAAGGGGAGATAACTAAAAAACCATGGCACCCAGAGTTGTGGTTCTTGTGCATGACAAACCGTCTCGGCCTTGTGAACAACTGTGCCAGGTATCATCAATATATCTCAAAGGGTATTAGAATTATGGCCATCACGAGGTTGTCACTCTATTTTATTGGAAGAGGAGATAACTCCAAAACCATGGCAACCAGAGTTGTGGTTCTTGTGCATGACACACCGTCTCAGCCTTGTGAACAACTGTGCCATGTACCAACAATATATCCCAAAGGGTATTGGAGTTATGGCCATCACAAAGTAGTCATTCTATTTTAATTATTAAAATGGGAGATAACTAAAAAAGTATGGCATCCAGAGTTCTGGTTCTTGCGCATGACACGCCATCTCAGCCTTGTGAACAATTGTGCCATGAACCATCAATGACTCTTGAAGGGTATAGGAGTTATGGCCATCACAAGGTTGTCACTCTATTTTATTGGAAGGGGAGATAACTCCAAAACCATGGCAACAAGAGTTGTGGTTCTTGTGCATGACACGCCGTCTCAGCCTTGTGAACAACTGTGCCAGGTACCATCAATATATCTCAAAGGGTATTGGAGTTACGGCCATCACAAGGTTGTCACTCTATTTTATTGGAAGGGGAGATAACTCCAAAACCATGGCAACCAGAGTTGTGGTTCTTGTGCATGACACGCCGTCTCAGCCTTGTGAACAACTGTGCCATGTACCATCAATATATCTCAAAGGGTATTGGAGTTATGGCCATCACAAAGTAGTCATTCTATTTTATAAAAGGGGAGATAACTAAAAAAGTATGGCATCCAGAGTTCTGGTTCTTGTGCATGACACGCCGTCTCGGCCTAGTGAACAATTGTGCCAAGAACCATCAATGAATCTCAAAGGGTATAGGAGTTATGGCCATCACAAGGTTGCGTCTACGGACGGACGGACGGACGGACGTGCGGACAGACGGACGGACGCCAGGCTGATCGCTATATCCCCCGAACCTATTCGGTCGGGGGATAAAAATTAAAACAGTTCATAAGCTCACAGAGGCTGTTTTTTCTCTTTTTTCCCTTTAACTAGCTCATACTTGTGGATCCAATGTGTACACACATACACCTGTGTACATTGCAGCGACGCCCCTGGATACAGACACTAGAGGTACTGA